>OZ038531.1:18858323-19458323 GCA_964036665.1 Gordius sp. MW1
TTTACCACGCAGGCCTCAGGGCTTCGCCCCCAAAACCTCCTAATAATTCTTCCTCTCACTATTCACAATTCATATTTTTGGGCACTGGGTCGGCCGTCCCTAACAAAACCAGAAACGTTAGTGCCATTTGGCTCAGCCTGGAGCCCGACACTTCGATTATGCTCGATTGTGGGGAAGGAACTTTTGGTCAGGTTGCCCGATTTTTTGGTCTGCTCCAGGCCCCAGAACCACGTCATGAAGGTCTTCTGTTAGACCATATGCTCCGTAGCTTAAATTGTGTCTTCATATCGCACTTACACGCTGACCACTACCTAGGCCTCATTAGCATTATAAAGTAATGAATTTTTTTTTAGTACTGGACAGATTGTTTAAAAAGTTATGAATATGCTAAGCTCTAAACTTGATTTTAATCGATCGAAGCGAATTTGTAGTATGTTAGGGAGAAGTTGTAATGCCTATTTTTCAAAAGAAACTCATTTTTTTTAAACTTCAAGGCTTTATTTATTTACAAGAGTATTTTTGTGTACTTTCTTCGCATATTGAGCCATTTTGCATTGGATTGATTGTAGCGGGTTAATGTATGTGAGCGAAGTAGTGTATCTTACGTTTTTTTTTTAAAAATAGTTATTAAAAGCTTAAAAACTTTCTTTTGTTGAAATGAACATTAGTGTTTATAGATAAGCTTGTTGTGCCATATTGCGTAGGGTAATTTATTGAAGCGATTTAGATGTACATGAGTGAAATAGTTTACATTTTTTCGGAGAATAATTATTTTCTCAAGCTTAAAAACATTTTTTAATTGGAAGAATAGAGGGTATTGCTGTGCATTTTATGGGTTTTAGATAACATTTATAGCTTGTTGTGCCATTTCCCGTTTAAATAATAATTATTAGTGGGTTTCAAAATACATCGCGACGACTTGTTAAGTTTAAATCAGCCTGCAGCTTGCTATCTCTTCCTCACGATTAATCTGTAAATTGACACTGTCTTTTAAAATATAACTCCATTTAGTGGAGACTAGAGTTGTAAAAACAGCTGGGTTCTGTTAGGTCGGCCTTTGGTTTAGTCGACTAAACATGACCAGACCAAATCAATTGTTAGCCTTAGTTAAACTAAAGGTCGACCAAACAAAACCTAGCCGTTTTTGCAACACTAGTGGAGACGTCGGATATTTGTGACAAAAAAATTATAAGCGCCTGTGTTGAGTTTGGCTATACCTGAACGGAGCAGAATCGGGGAAATTTAAAAATTAGCTGCTTAACACTTTGGTCATTTTTCGGAATCTCATACTTTACATCAAGCAATATTTTTATAAATTTACTAGCGAAAGGAGGCTAGCCTTTCAACGAAATCCACTGGCACCTACTGACGGAGATGAAAAGCGGAGAAAATTGATTTTGGTAGGACCGAAGGGCTTGGCAACCTTTTTAAAACCTTACAATTACAAACACCAAGAGATTATGTCCGAATTTGAGTATCTATTAACAAATTTTGTTGAAATATAATATTTATTATTAAATTAATCCATTTTTTGCATTGATTGTGGCTTAATAAATTTTCTTACCTAGCATTAAAGTAAATCTATACCATATAATCTATGTGCGATCCTTATTAAAATCCCCATTTTAAATTTTTTATAGCGTTTTTTCTCCAACTTTTTTTTTCTTGCTTGACTTTTGATAACTAAATGATCGATTGCCCGGAATTTTTTTAGGTAAAATAGTATTGATAATTAATTTCTTTAAATTTTGGTACGTAAATATTGAATTGCAAAACTTTTTTTCACAAATTCCTCTAGCTATATTATGGGGTTGCTCCAAAAAATTGAAATTTTTTTACATAGTTGGAGGTTATGATTTACAACCGATTTTTCATAAAAAAGATTCATCCATTCTTCCCAACTCATGCCGGAGACGTATGATCCTCAAGCCTTTCAAATGCTCAAGACACACCTCGGTATCGAAGAAGTGAATTCATACCAATTGCATTGCCGTATTTGTATATAATAAACATTATTATGTGAGATAACGCAACACAGTTTCTTTATTAAATTTTTAAAATTTGCCGTTTAAAAAGGTCTACTAACCCTATTTTGAGTGCTAAGTAGGCTCGTAACCAAAATTTTTCACGTGTGTGTTTATGATTAGTTCGTTGCCGTCCCCGTTTACCACTTCAAAAATCCCACGGGCCTCGTGCTCGGTCATAAAGGTAGACGCGTAGTGTATTCCGGCGACACTCTGCCCTGCGATAATTTAATCAAATACGGACACCCATGCGATGTCCTAATTCACGAGGCCACCATGGAAGATGATTTAGAGAGTGAAGGCTTCAAAAAGAGACATAGGTTTGTCGATCACTACGCTACACAACTACTAACATGGGCGTAGCCAATGGGGGGCAGGTGGGGGAGGCTGCCCCCTCTAAATCCAAAAATATCTTGAAATTTATTAGAATTATACCTAAAATTTAAAATGATCATTTTGCCCCTCCTTAAATCATTATTGTCCCCCCTCTAATTCCAAGCTGGCTACGTTCGTGACTACTAAATTTGTGTAGTGAAATAGTTGTGAAAGTATTATTTTTTGATATCGCTACAATTGTTCTTACCTAGTGTTGGGAAATATGTGAATTGCAGAAGTAATATGCTCATAGAGTTTGTGAAATCGTTTACCCTCAAACATGGTGACCTACGGCCCTACTTAATAATTGTCAGCTGTTCGCCAGATGGTTTCATTAGTTTATGATTGTATAGTTAATTATACGTATTGAAGTGTGTTTTGCTTTATTAGCACGATATCCCAAGCCTTGGATGTGGGGAAAAGGATGAATGCCAAATTTACGCTGCTAACCCATTTCAGTCAGAGATACTCGAAAATTCCCCTCATAAACGAAAATCACGAAGCTTTCGCAACGCTTAAAAATGCTGGAATCGCTTTTGACAATATGAAAGTAATTCGCCTCGAAATTGTAACTTTAATTTTTATTATGAAAGAGTTTTTGGGATTTGGTTGGAGAGCGGCGAGTACAACCTGTATAATATGTACGACCCGATATTTTATTTATTAAAATAATTTTTGCTTTAAAACCCTAGTTTTTTGCCTATTAAATCACATTTAGTTTCAGGCCAATTATAACTTTGAAAATGAACCTTAAATTCTTTTTTTATCTTTGGATAACTATAGATTGTAATATATAGCAAAATTATAAAACTTGACTTATTAAATACCTAAGTTTAAAAGTAATATCGCAAAAAACGAACAAACAGTTTTTCTCCTAATACATTTTGAGCTGGCTAATGTTTTAATTTTCTAACTTTAGAACTGCAAAAAATTTATATTAATTTTAGAATTAATCAGGGTTTAAGGTCTTTCAATCTTCCCCTACCTATAATTTTGTGTATATAAAGCATTTTCTCAGTGAAAGTTAGTTTTCATCGCAAATAAACTTCTTACTAAACTAGTTGGGGCATTTATTACAAAATTTCTAGTTTTAAATTAGAAGAAGTTATTATACTAAGTTTATAAGGTTTAAGTATCTGAACTTTTTATAGATTATTTATAAATTAAATTAACATCTCGTTATTTAGATATTTTGAATTGATTAGTTTTTAGAATATTTTACCATCAAAGTATTTATGGGTCACACTTTATTTAATAGTACTGATTTAGACTTTAAAATACTTTTTAGTTGTGCTATTGATAACTTTATAGAAAAACAAATGGTTTATTTGTTTCATTCATTAAAACTTGATTTAAATTAATAAATTTGTGCTTTAATATTTATAGCGATATAAATTGCTATGCAATGTATGGTAAAAGAATAATTAATTTCAAATTAATATCAAAGGTCGATATGGAGAATATGTCATTCCTACCTTACTTTTTACCCGTTCTCAAAACTCTGTTTGCGGATGAAACTTTAGAAATGGAAGAAAGAACGACGAAGTTAATTAATCGAAAACGCATGGCGGTCGAATGAAATTTTTACCATTTTGTATGCGTTGTTATAGCTTGTTATAAAATTTGCGTTGAAAACACGTCTTTTAAAATCATGCTCAATTCCCTTGTAAAATAAAGGTGAAAAAAATATCGGTTCGAATCCACATTTGATTAAATTTGCGAAAATTTGCTTTATTATTTGCAGGAATTTATTAAATTGTGATATTTATGATGATTTAGAAGATTTTGACCCTCGTAAGCAATATTTTTATGGGTGTTTTTTCGGAAATATTACAGGGTGTTAAAAATAAATTAAAACTAATATAATATTTTGTAAAAAAATTCTGATGTTATAGGATATGTAAATGGCGCTACTAATTTTGATAGTTCAAATTCACAATAAAATTTTTGCGCAATGGCCATAATTAAGTTATCATTTTAACTCAATAAATCATGGGCGTAGCCGGCGGAAGGGGGGGGGAGAAAGGGACGGCTGCCCCCCTCTAAATCTAAAAATTTGTTGAATTTATTAAAAGTATGGCTAAAATTTAAAAAAAATTGGTCATTTTGCCCCTTTCTAAATCATGATTGCCCCCCTCTAATTCCAATGCTGGCTACGCCCATGCAATGAGTTAGTTTTAGATTATTTAGATAATTGGGTTTTGTGAAAAGCAACAACAGCTTTTTTAAGTAAAATTTTACTTAATAAGAAGTGGAGCATAATTGAAAAAAATTAGAAGTGGTTCATGATTAAACTAACAACTCTACTCTTTTTTAAAAAAGTTTATTGCTTTTAATGATATTTTAACATTCCCCGTTTTCTGTAGGATGATTATTCACTTAATAATGCCCTTAAAATTCAGGATTTCAAGAGCCTTAATCAAGTATTATATAATTTTACATGGATTCTAGTATTAAATTACAAACACTTAATTAAGGTTAATGAATGACTACTCAAAATATATGTTAATGTTTTGTCTCATGTTTAGTGCAATTTTAATTTAATTAATGTGAGACACTCATTATAGACCCTAATATTTATTCCCCTGCCTTTCAATTGTTAATTATTCTCAATTCGGCTAACAATATTTTTTATTATTTTATAAAATAAGTAACGATGTGTTCGCTTAACTTTAAATAATGAGATCGTGTCAATTGCTCTGCAATTTATGGGTTTAATAACTACATGGGCGTAGCCAGGATTGGAATTAGAGGGGGGCAATGGTTTAGGGAGGGGCAAATTGATAATTTTTTGAGATTTTAACCATAATTATATTTAATTTAAAGAATTTTTGGGATTAGAGTAGTGATGATCAAAACCTAGGTTTTGTATCTATTAAAAACACGATTAAACATATTCAAATTACTAATTTAAAATGATTCAAAATGAGAGAGTTATAATCTACAAGAAGGGTTTATTTACTTATATTTATCCGGTAATAATACGATATTTATATAATCTATAAGAAGCCTAATTCCAATAAATCGCGCAATTTCAAAAATTAGAATGCTAAATTATTTATATGCGAGAAACTACTAATGTTTGCTTACTAGCACCATCTGCGCTTGTAAGCGGCATTTTACAGAGAGAGAAGGTGGGAATTAGCCAACCACAACACCATCCTCTTCAAGATAACATCCTCCGTTCCGAGTGTTGATCTCTCTCAGCACAGAAAGCTAACTTTTTTCTTCCAGTAGCTTGTTCGGGCACACGTATCGACCTACATTGAACGTTTTTTGGGAAGATGTAATTTCATGGCTAACGATTGACTACGCATATCTGGGCGTCGGTGGGTTCGGGATACTCTACCCGTTGTTTTCATTTCACGCAACCCAATGAAATTGCCATGCCCCCAAGTAAGCAATCTCTCAGCTAGGAATACACAGAAACATCTTCGCCACCCCAGGTCGCATAGGCCATTCCTCCACGAGAGCTGTTAACTCCTCTACCACGCGGGTACGGATACTTCCGTAAAATTATCAGCGACTACGCTATACCTAATGTTGTGAAGGGCGCCCTACGGTCTGCTGAGGTGTTAGTGTAGTCTTAATAAAATAAAATAGCCAACCCAGAGTTGTTATTCTCTTTTTCTTGTGAAGACATTCAGTGTGGGTGTGTTGCAAACCGACCACTAGTGTATTATTTTTTCATAGAGATCCTGATGGACCATTAGGTATATGCTTAAAGGGTGTTAGAAGTACCCCCTCCCCCCTGGCCTTATTTCATTCATCAATGTGATGGCTTTATGTACAGCGTTTTTCTTTATGTTTCAACATCTTGACTCCCCCCCCCCTTCCCGCACACTAGTAGGAGAGTAAAGGGTGATAAAGCTTTTGAAAGAGAACGCCCATTCTCTCTCGTTCCTTCGCATGCAACTTACTCTCTCCCTTACCATGTATATGTTTTCGCCACTCTTGCAATGGACTTTGCCCTTTTTTATAATTTAGTGGTTTTGTAGATTTTTTTGCCAATTTTTTTTATAAAAAACTGGAGTTATTGTTAAGGCCTTGACGTGTGATGGGCTTTTGCTAATGAAGAAAGGTAAATGAACTTATATTGAATACACTTCTTTTTTTCATCTATTCCTAATAATTGTTTAATAATAATTATCATTTATTTATATAAAAAATAATTTTGGCTTAAGATATCCCTCTAAATAATTAACATAAATTTAATAATATTAAATTAAAAATTTTCTCATCTAATCGGTTCTTATTTTTTTAATACATTAAACAATCACCTTATTAATCAAGAATTTAAACATTTAAAAATTTTTAAATTAATTTAATAGTTTTGAAAAATCTTAAAATTTGTTTTCATAATCATTCCCGTAATATAAATTAAAAACTAATATAAGAAATAAATTGAATAAAGAGGTTTTGGTCAATAACAATCAATTTACCTTCCTCACTAGTTTATAAATTTGAACGAACGTCAATAAATTAATATTATACATAATATAGATGGCGCTATATGATATTTATTTTAGAATGTTATTTTTGATATCTAACCAATTCAATATTTTTTTATTTACTTTTTTAAGTTATTTAATTTAGAAATTCACTAATATCTATGTAATTACTAATTTACCATGTTAACATTAAAATGGCGGAAAAAAGGGACACTAATAAAAAATTCAAATTTTGGAAAAAGCTTAGCAATTAATATAACTTAGCAATATTTTTAAAATACTTTGTATTAAATTTTTATATCTTATCAATATAATTAATTTTTAATATTATTTGTTTAGGACAACTTAATATATAACTTTTTTTTATTCTTTTAGATGTCAAAACATAATTTTGAGGAAATAATTAAATATATAAAGGAGGGACTGATGCCTATTATATATGATAAGAATCAGAGGGCCTATCTCAAAAGAAATGCAGCTCTTTTTACTATTAAAAATTAGCAATTGTATCACAAAAGAGTGAAAAATAGGAGGTATTAAAAAAGATTAAAAAATTATACACTCTGAGTGAAAGAGAGGTTAAAAATGGGGGGGGGGCAAATCACCATATTCCCTCTGGGTAAGGGAGAGGGTAAAAAAATTCGATTCACACACTGGCCAGTGGTCATCTTTTCTATTGGTCAGCAGTTTAGTAAAAAAGGGTTGGTATATATTTTAATTATTTGAAACTATAATAATGGTAACGAATAAATAAATCACGCATTTATATATCAACTAGATGAACCCGGCAAACGTTGTTTTGCCATTTACCCGGGTGTATTAAATTATGTTGGAATTTTAGGGCATATATGATGATAAAGCGGTTATTGAAGTAAAAATAAAGTTTGATGTCTATATGTTCTACTTCTATTGTTCTATTTCCATATACAGTGTAACGCGTACGAATACTCGAAAACTACTAGACCGATTTGGCTCGAACAAATCTTAAAACATGCTCCGGAGTGTCAGGAATAAACTGTGAAATTTTGAGCCAAATCGGTCTGGTAGTTTTCCAAAATTGGTGGCGGCATATATACATACAAACACACATAGTTTCATTTTTATATATAAGATATAGATTGTAAATAACGATAAACATTAAAGTTAATTATCTTCGTGTATTCTTTTTCTTTCTCTTGAACCTTGTGCGTATCTCTCTTTCAATGTAAATGAATTTGTTTCGCTACAGCAGTCAGCAGCCGGTCAAAAATAGTATAAATACATAAGGGCCAAATAATAATAAAACAAAAGAAATTTCCAATCATACTTTGGCCCGTGCTCAATTTTTCCATTGGTTAGTATATTTATACAATCTAAAATACATAAAATTCATACAATTATCCCTCTTTGTCCATAAAAGAACTATTAAGAAAATATAAGGTGTGTCCATAGATAGGCAGGGAATTGAAAAATGTGTTATAAAAATATAACACAATGTAGATGGCAGCATCTATTTAAATACACATGCATTAATTCTATCAAATAAAATGATAATTTATTAGAGATTAAAGATTTATAGATTATATACGTAATATGCTATTAAAAAATTTATTTGAAATTTAGTTATATTTTAGCAATATGTCAAAGAATTTAAATGATTGAGGGGGAAAATGGGCGCATTAATTATCTAAAAGTATTAAATATTTTAGATATAATAAACACAAAAAACATCATATTTTGGGGACGCTGTCCATTCTTAGTCATGGTATAAAACCATCTAAAAGTAATTTTTACACTATCACATTAGCAAGGCACCGCCAAAAACTCTTTTCAATCAAGATTTAATCAAAAACTTAAAACTATCATTAATTTAAAAAATCCATTAAACTTTGTTATAATTATAAGGTAAGCAAGGGCTTGATATGGCTTCGCCGAATTTATGTTAAAACTTTCTAAATTAGTTTTGCCTCTGTTGAACTAATATAAAACTTTGACTTAGTAGAAAGTTGTAATTATATGGAAAATACCTGGGCTAAGAAGCCATATAAAATTAACTCCTGTAGCGCCGCTCCTTAACAAGACTGCTTATAATAAATCTCCCCTATCGTAAAAAGGGCGGGAGAGAGAGAAGGGAAGAGGGGGTATATAAAACAAAAACGCGTGGGTTATAATAAATCAGGGTAGGTAAAAAATAATAAATAATAGCAAGTAAACAAGATGGAATTAATATGCGTCATAAAGGGGGAGAGAGGGAGTGAAGGGGTAAGCTTTATGGTTAGTTGTTTTTTATAGTTATCAAGGTCACGACAACATAACCTATTATTGGGTTGTCGAGCGGTGAAGCGGGGTTGAGGGATGATCTCTCTCCCTTTCTCCATCTCCTCCACTCCCGCTTCCTAATAATACCAAATTCCGCGGGAAACAGTTGTATTAATTTATATTTAGGTAGACAAAATTTTTACTTAACCCTCCATCGTACCTATGGGGTCTGACAGACCCCGGAAATCTTAGTTTTTTAGATACTATTTATATTTTTTTAAAGATTTTAAAAATGTAGGGCATGTTTTATAAAATTATAAATTAATGGTTCATAGGCACGTGTTAATATCTTGTTTAATTTTGGCAGGGATTTTATATCATCTTACCGAATGTTTATTTTTAATCTATACGAAATAAGATGTAATCATATATCTGCATTGAAAAGAGCGTTAAAGGGTAATATATTAGTTATATTTTAGCAATATGTCAAAGAATTTAAATGATTGAGGGGAAAAATGGGCGCATTAATTATCTAAAAGTATTAAAAATTTTAGATATAATAAACACAAAAAACATCATATAATAATTAATATAAAATCAACTAAAAGTACCACCTATTTTGGAATTAAAATGTTTTAAAAGTAGGTCTTAATGTAAAAATAATTTGATTTCTTTATTACGATTTAAATTCTGGCTTCATACGTTTAATGAAATTGGGATTAATTTTTTCGAAGACCTATGATGTAAAAATTTCAAACAGATTTGAATTTTTCTATATTAAATTGCATTGAAATATAGAAGCTTAATTAAAATATTATTAAGTTCTCAGTGAACAAACACGGCTAATTTACCATTTTATTGAGAAATAAAGATTAATTTATTGAGAAATAAAGATTAATAATTCAATTCTATTATAGGTACAAGCATAAAATTTGATAATAAAAATAGCAAGTTATTACATAAATTGTAGGAGGTAACAGCTGAACAAGATAAAATTTCTTTAAATAAAAATTAATAATTCAATTCTATTATAGGTACAAGTATAAAAATTAATAATAAAAATAGCAAGTTATTAATAATAGTGATTATGGGTCTAACAAACATTATATTATAAAACATCACAATGTTAAGAATTTGCAGAATTGTTGGGAGAAATTTTTTGTTGAATTTGAACAATTTTTAATTGAAAAAATCAAAAATTTGGCCAATGGTCATTTTTTCTCCATTGGTCAGTACCAACAGATACTCTATAAGTCAATGATAGCCAAAAAAACGGAAAAAAAAAATTTGATGCTCATTTTGGCCAATGGTCATTTTTTCCATTGGTCAGCAGCCAGGACACGGTAAAAGTGGATATAAATTCATAAATTAGGGTTGGATATTTTCCCGGGAATTTTCATTAGGGGAAATTACCCGGAAATTTTGGGGAAAATAATGGGAAAAGCGAAAATTTAGGGGAAAAAACATTAAATTAAGGGGAAATAACGAGCTAGATAGATAAATTAGTATAAAAAATGTTAAGGGGTATGATTAAAACTACTTGAATTTATTTGTCGAACAATATAAAGAAGCAAATACAAGCAATCACAATAAAATATAAATCATAGTTATAAATTTTTAATATCGGAATCTTCATTGAGGGAAGACATTGACTCATCAGAGGATGATAACAAAAATGTTTTTTGTGGATAAAAATTTACAGTTTCATTCAACTGCATGTTATGCCTGATGGATACTAATTTCTTTATTTTCACATTTTTAATCCGATTGCGCGATTTGGAATGAACATTTCCAAAAGTAGACCATATTCTTTCGGTTGAGGCACTGGTCGCTGGGATAGAAAAGAGGCGTATAGCGACTGCCGACAGGGGTTGATCTATACACAACCCTTTCCACCATGTTAGGGGGGAAGTGTATTCTGCACTTTCCCATATAAACCTTTCAGCGAATAAGCCGTCTTTGGCGCTCGGCCAAATTCGCAACAACTTTGCCTATATTTAATTCTGCGTCTTCTGATACTAACTTAATTGCTTGGATTACGTCACCTATTTCATTGTGGGTTAAATGATGTCCACAATAACGGGGGTCAAGCAAGTTTGCCGCCATATGAAATTGTTTGCAGCAAAATAATTTCTTGATACATTTTTTGATGATATTTGAATCGATAAGGCTAAATTCTTGAATACAATTTTCATCGAAATGAGTTTTAATAACATGGAAGGCTTCAACAACATCCGATAAAAGTCCGCTATCGCTTTCAATTGCCGATATTTTTGTTAAAATTATCTGTAAAAAGATAATAATTTTCTTAACTTGCACCCAAAATCCATCATTGTCTAGCAATATTTGTCTTTTTCTTCTATCGCTGAAGCTATCACTTATAGCTAGCTCCTGTAATTCATCTTTATTGCATAGAAGACTCTCTAACATTAATGCAACACCACCCCATCTTGTAGGGCAAGGAATTTTCAAAGTTACCATACGATTTTTTAATGTTTGTCTTTGTTTAAATGTGGAATATAAAATTCCACTGAATTTAATGTACTTTATAAGCCTTTTGGCTTTTGCTACAATGGTTTGTATTGAGACAATTTTATTGCAAACATCCTTAATCAGTAAATTAAGGCCATGAGCCGCGCAGCCGAAACATTCAATGGAAGGGTGTTCCAGTTTCACCAGTTCCCAAGCTTTTTTTATATTCTTGGCATTGTCAGTCACAATCGCAATAAACTTTTGAGATCCAATTTCTTGCATTACTTTTAAAAATTCCCCTGATATGTATTCACCCGTATGGGCATTTGACCCAGTATCAATAGATTTAAAAAAAAATTGGTTTTGGGGTCATAATAATGAAGTTTATTATTGATTCTCCCCTAATATTGGTCCACCCATCGCTGACAAGGGTCAAGTTTGAGGCTGACTTTAATTTTTCATTCACAATCATTGTAATCTTGTCAAATTGTTAAGTCAACAATGGACCTCCTATTGCCTTTCTGGAAGGAAGTTTGTAGGAGGGCTTTATACACTTAAAGAACTCCTTCCAATATGGATTCTCAATGATACGAAAAGGGCAATTAGACATAAAAATAGCTAATGCTAACTTTTCATCTAACTTCTCTTGCTGAGACTGGGACATACTATCAAAATATTTTATAATATTGGATGTTGATTGTTTCGGGTCACATGAAGCAGATGTTTGTTCTAGAGGGCATTTTTGAGGCATTACCTCACAAATTGATGATTGTGGAGAGGGCGGGGGCATTAAGTAAACTTCTTGACAATTTTTTGAACTAATAAAATCAGGGCATTTAGCTATATGACTAGCCATTTTTGTTGAATTTGGAAAGGTGTATTTTAAATTGCAATAATTGCAAATGGCTATGAAGCCCTTTTTATTTGATGCTACATGTTTGGAAAAGTGTTTGTATATATCAGATGTTTTTCTTGGCATCTATTAATCAAAGAAACTAAGTTAATTATTATTTAAGTTTGTTTAAATAGAATCAGAGTATATAAATGTAGTTAAATTTTCATTAAAATATACAAGTTTAAATTGAGTTGATTTAAATATGACAATTAATTAGTCAAAAATTTAGATGTTAATATAAGCATTGATTGCATAGCAATTAAAAATCTACATTACTTAAATTTGAGTTGATGAAATTTAGTTTCAGTCTGGCAATGTAAATTGACTTAAATCTGCAAAATATTATGATATGATATCTATAATCATAATTAAATTTACCTTATGAATATAATATTTGAAAATCCAGATGAATATAAAACTTGATTTTTAGTTGATGAAAGTTAGTATCAGATTCAGAATAAATGTATAAAAGCTGCAAAATATAAATTATATTTATAAAAATGTGTTAATTACCTTACTTACAAGGGAAAAAACATTTTTCCCCATGGAAGTTTCCCGGAAAAAAACGGGAATTTTCCCCGGGAAAATTCACATTGTGCCATCCCTATTCATAATAGTCAAAAAAAACGAAAAAAAAATTTTCGAATCACATTTTGGCCAATGGTCATTTTATTCCATTGGTCAGCAGCCAGCGAACGGCCAAAAAGTCATAATAGCAATGGTAGTAACAGGAACAATCATAATAGTCAAAAAAAACGAAAAAAATAATTTCGATTCACATTTTGGCCAATGGTCATTTTTTCCATCGGTCAGGAGCCAGCGGATGGCTAAAAAGTTATAATAGCATTGGTAGTAACAGGAACAATCATAATAGTCAAAAAAAACAAAAAAAAAATTCCGATTCACATTTTGGCCAATGGTCATTTTTTCCATCGGTCAGTAGCCAGCGGACGGCTAAAAAGTTATAATAGCATTGGTAGTAACAGGAACAATCATAATAGTAAAAAAAAAACGAAAAAAAAAAATTCCGATTCACATTTTAGCCAATGGTCATTTTTTCCATCGGTCAGTAGCCAGCGGACGGCTAAAAAGTTATAATAGCATTGGTAGAAACAGGAACAATTATAATAGCCAAAAAAAACCCGGGTTTCGAACCCAAAAACTGGTTAAATTAACCGGGATTTGAACCTAAAAACTAGTTAAATTAATAATAGCAATCTATACTGTTAAAAAAAGCGTGACAAGACATTCGGCGCGTGACAAGACATTCGGAAAATGTAAAGTGAGCCCAAAAATTGCATAGCAATTAAAACTTTTGTAGGAGCACAGGGACCCACATCAGTAGAGGCATAGGCCCTTGTAGTGGAGGGCATAGTAGGGTAATTATCAATGTTAACCTATTCGAAAACGAACAAAAAATTTCGATTTTTTTCAATGGTCAGTAGCCTGCGGACGGTCAAAAAGTCATATTATCAATGGTATTAACAAGAACAAAATATTAATTTAATTAACAGGGACCCATATCAGTCGATGCATAGGCCCTTGTAGTGGAGGGCATAGGGTAATTATCAATGTTAACCTATTCAAAAACGAAAAAAAATTTCGATTTATTTGGCCAATGGTAATTTTTTTCAATGGTCAGTAGCCTGCGGACGGTCAAAAAGTCATATTATCAATGGTATTAACAAGAACAAAATATTAATTTAAATAAAGCTGGCGCCAATAACTTGGTGGACAACGGACGGACGGACGGACGGACGGACGGACGGACGGACGGACGGACGGACGGACGGACGGACGGACGGACGGACGGACGGACGGACGGACGGACGGACGGACAACGGACGGACGGACAAGCATAGCAATTAATAATATCGTATTCCCCTCATTTATGGCTTGTGGGAATAATCAAATCTTCCCCGCACTTTAAATAAGCAACAGGATCACTGCTCTGTGAAATCATATCCTTAAGAATTTTTCTTTTTTTACCAATTATCGTGTTCTCCAACCGCGGGAACACTATTTAAACAAAGGTATGACGTGTTTTTTTGCCCCATATCCCTACGTTAAAATGACGTCGTATTTCATCGCGTTTTTTGCATTGATAATATACTATTCATAATATCGGCTTTTTGGCAGTCTGCGGGCTGCTGATCAATGAAAAAAATGACCGCTGGCCAAAGTGTGGTTGGAAATTTTATTAACATTAGACCCTTATGTATTTATACGATTTTTTGGCCGTCTGCTGATTGTTGACTAATAAAAAAATGACCATTAGCCAAAATGTGAATCGATTTTTTTCTACATTTTTTCCTTATCCCTTGGCAAAATGGTCTACCCCTTAAATGGGATTTCACCTGTATAGACATTTTCGCCCCCTCTAACCAGAACTACAATGCTCTGACCCTCGCCGAACACCGCAAAAGGGTAAAATACCAGGCCCTCCTACCCTCTAATATCTTTACCCCTATCATTGCCTGGTGTTCTGGGACTTTTGGTCCTACCGCCATTAAGCTTTTTAAACAGCGGTCGCTGCCCGCCCTCTAAATATTCAACAAATTTTTTACTTAAACAAAAAATTGGTACTTTTATAGCAAAGTACAATTTTAAATCCCTGGCCGACAGCTGGCCACTTTTAATACATGACACATGCGAGCTTTTGAATTATAATTTTTTTTATTTTGTTTTATACCCGCTCTTATATTATTCAAATCTTAACACTTTGTTTTTATAATGTTTTTACGTTCAAATAAAAAATATATACATTAAAAAAATATAGGCTATTTGGCATTCTGGTGGCTACTTGTAGGACTAGTAGGGGATAGTGCATAGGCAATGGAGATTAGTATTAATTGGTCAAGAGCATTTAATCTGGGGACTAAAGAGATGGTAAGAGGGGAAAGGGCGGATAAAAAGAGGGTTGACCGATGTCTTGAAGGTGTCAGACATTTTATATTTTATGTTAAAAGTTTTTTTTTTTTTTTTTTTTTTTTTTTTTTTTTTTTTTTTTTTTAAGCAATTAATATATTTTTTATTATGCAAGATTTACATTAAATGAAACTAAAAACAACATAAAAATCATAGAGGTAAACATTCAAAAATTGCCATAGCGTTGTAATGGCAAATAATCATTCCGATTTTCTGTTTTATAAAAAAAGTTTCCCTTTTGTCAAGGGTATTGGCAGCTATGCGGCGTCCCAATTCCTTCAGGAGGGCTTGGGTTTTAGGACCTATTGTAGTGAGGGTAGTGGTCACTATGGGGGAGAAAAGGAGTGAGGAATTAAGTTCTGCGTATTTAGCGGATTTTAATCTTTCAGAATCAACAAGGGGGTCTTTGTTTTGGTTTGAGGGAGCAAAGGCATCCGGACAAGTGTAGTCCCAAGCTAGGCATAGCCCTTTTGCCCATGGGATGAGGGTCTGTCCATCAGGTCTCTTCTTGTCGCTAAGGCAAAGACCATTAGGCTCCAATTGGGAAGGAAAGCCCGCCTTTTTGAATGTCTTCTGTAGAAGAGCGTTAACGGATGTGTGCCGTAGAAATCTGGCCTTATTAAATTTGCAATGCAGGCCGTGGTGACCTTTTGTACCAACGGATGAGCCACATAAGTTGCATTGATGAGAGGCAACTATATCGCATCCTAGGCGGAGCCCTGTTGCAATCCTGAACTCGTTGTTGGAGAGTTGAAGGTCATGAGTCCGACTTGGGATGGCCTCCAACCACTCGTGGCCGGACCTTGATGCGAAACTTCTTAAAGCTGGTAACTCCTCCAACGATGCGCCCGATATAAGAGTTTTAAGGGCATGGTCGTAGAGAGGAGTGTTCCAACTCTTTTGAGAGTTTATGGTAGGGAATGGAGTGTTAGGGTCGGACAAAGAACTCCACATGTCGAGGGCGATTTGGGTGAAAGGATCTGGTTGATCGATTAGTATGTCGATGATTGGTTTGGCTGAAAGTCGACTCGAGATGAAGGCCGACAAAGCTACAAGAGAGGATGATCTCAGGCCCAAACCACCATATTTTGTGGGGAGACACGCTTGTTTCCATTGAGACCCAGTAAAAGAAAGGTTTGTGATTTCCTCGACAACGTCTTTGAGTTTTTGGTCGAATAAAGATAGAGCACTGGGATTTAAGAATGAGGTGGATGACCTGAAGATATGATTTATCTTAGGTAAAGAATAGCAGTTTTTAATTAAAAAGAAAGCCTGGTGGGCTGGCAAGTAAGAAAGGAGGGGTTTGATTTCTACTAGTTTTTGGATTGTCTCTGTTAATAACTTGTTACAAGGGTGTGAGCCACCTATGGGAGATCCTAAGTGCGTTAGTTCGTTAGGGTGAATATGTTTGAAAGCGTCAAAGTATGGGTCTAGGCTTAAAGGGTCAGTATTGTTTTTGCAAACCTCGGTCTTGGTATGATTAAGATGGAGACCAATTTTTGAAGCTTCGACTTCAAGGTATGAAAGGGCTTCTTTGACGTCTTCTGCATTTCCTTTGATGGTACCATCGTCTAGGTACCACAAGTTGAGTGATAGATTATATTTAGAGGCTAGGTCTTCGGTCAGGGATTTTATACCTAGGCAGAATAGTAGGGGGCCTAGCGGGTCTCCTTGTTGAATGCCGTCACTCGATGCAATTATTTTGGAATTAAAGTTGAGCATGGAAGTAGGAGCGTAGCATGCATTAAGGAAAATGGAGTACTCGGGAAGAAATTTGTAAGCCTCTGTTAAGAAGTGTGACCTGTAGATAGTATTAAAGGCGTTTTTGAAGTCGATCTTAGCTAGGATCGAATGGTCGGGATGGGCGAGGGCTATGCGGACAGCGTGAGAGGCGATTTCACAACCACACTTGATTCCGAAACCTAGTTGGATGGGAGCTAATTGATCTGCAATGTTGGTTTTTACTCGAGCAATAATTAGTTTGCAGCATAGGCGTCTAAAAATTGAACCCATGGCTATTGGACGAAGGCCACCATCTGGTTTGGTAAGTGATATTAGGGTGGCCCCAAAAAAATAGGGAGAGATCGCGTCAGGTACTAAGCCTTTAATAACCTGGTTAAGGAAGATTGCTAGGGTGGATGTGAAGTGGCCAGACCTGTCAATGTGAGGTCTTGTTAATTCTATTAAATGTGAAGCCCGGAAACCGTCTAAACCAGAACCTACTGAGGATTTTTTAAAAGAACCGATAGCCTCGAGAATTTCATGCGATGTGAAGTCCTTGAAGGGGGAATTGATTGTAGAGGGAAATTGGGAGCAATTTCTTTCAGGGTGTTTAATTTGTAAATATTCGAAGGTTTCTTGAGTGTCTGGGGAAATTTTGCAGTCTGAATTGGCCAGGCGAAGAGCACCCTGGATGTCGAAAAGGTTGAGTTTAGCGGAAACCCGTTTGGCTCTTTGTTGAACTGATGTAATCTTATGGATGTGTGGCTCGTAAATAATAGGGGGTGATGAAACGTCCCATTTTGCTGAGTTTTGTTTAACCCAGTTCGAAAGGGTACCTTTGTAATTTGATGGTGGTACTGAAAGGACACGGGAAGTAAATTGAAAAAGGTTGGCCCAATGGAGGGTGCTGCTTGGATCCTTAGAGAGGTTTGAGATGGCATCAGTAAGGGCAATTAGAACTTGATGTCTGGCTCCTTTAGGGATGTTTTTTAAAATCCTGTTAACAGGGGAATGAGGGATGTCTGAATATGTATTGTTGGTGGTGGTTCCGACCTGGGAGTAGGTATTATGCGATAAATGGTTGTGAGTTGAGGTGAGTATAGCTGCTGGATGTTTTCCAGAGCCTGGGCACCTCTGTTTTAATGGACCGTGAACGTGAATCAAATTAGAGAGGGTAATTGAAGCTAACCTGTAGCAGACTGGACAGATTCCGGTTTGGGTTGTGGAGTTTGTGTTGTTCGTGTAGAATAATTATGGGTATTTGCTGATTGTGACTGTAAACACAATTTACAAATTGTAGCGTATTTCATTCTAGAATATAGCATAAAATTTTATCTTTGAAAAACTGAACGAAAATAATTTTTTAACCATTGCGCGAAAAGTACAAAATTGATTTGTATCTTATTTTTTCGCTTTTTGCCGCGGGCGAAAATAATCGTCTGCGGTTTCACTATAAACACCTCATATTTACAATTGTTATTTTCGTGATATATCATAAAGTTCACGATGAATATAGATATTAAGAAAAATAATGAAAAGTTTGATAAATTAGCACAAAAATTCACTTCGCTTTTTTTCGCTTCGCGCGTCATCACGAACGCGGGGTAACGCAATAGCACAATGAATTAGAGATAAATAGGAAAGAGTTAGGTAGTATAGAATAAGCTAGCGGTAAAGTATGAAAACTAAAAATGAGAGATAAGTTGTAGATAATATAAGATGAAAACATAGACACCTTCAAGACATCGGTCAACTCTCATTTTATCCGTCCATTCCCCTCTTGCCATCTCTTTAATCCCCAGATTAAATGCTCTTGACCAACTAATTCTAGGACCAACCATTATCACATGGTCTCCGTCCATCATTGCCTTATATGCCCTATCCTCTACTAGTCTCACAACTGCCTTCCTGCCGACGACCCTTTTCCATTGTACACGACACATTACAGCCACTCCGGGGCCCTGATCTTCCCTAATAACCCTAATATTGGTTTGATTATCCCCCATAATTTTTTAACCCACCTTACCGCCCTGCGGCAAATAATTAACGGACTTCTTTCTACCTTCGATGGTCATCACCATACTAACCTTTTTCCACAGCGCCTCTTACTAAGCGTAAAAAAATTCTTTTTACCATATCGCCTAACTGACCTCCTTAATATAAACAAGCCTTTTACCAAATAGAAGACAAATAATTGACAGCACTAGTCCGCGCTGTATAAACTCCAATTTCAAAATAAAACAACCGCATTATAAAGAACACAAAATTAAATAAAAAATAAATGATAAAACTTTAATGATTATACTTTTTAACGCACTAGCTACATGAATTCCTATTTTACATGTGCTTCTCCCAATCATATAATATAATATACATATCAAATATTCTAAATATAAATAATAAAACAGCATGCAATAAATTTTTAATATACAGAATGAAAGAGCGAATATTATTTTTACAATAAAAGGTACCCTATTTTAACCAATAAAGGAGTACAGCTTTCATCTTTAATAGTCATGCCTGAACACGCCTCGAACATTGCCCCGCCATATGGCCATCATCCTGACATAAAAAACAAATCACATGTTGACTAATTTTCGGACATGAGCGTGTTTCACGCCCGTTCTCCCACATTTATAGCATTTCGCTGCCCAATCCCTAGTCCTCCGCTCATCTACAGGGCATGCTTCACAACGCTTCCAACATGCAGTTATATAATTTAAAATAACATTCACTGTAATTCCCATGCAAAAAACTAATATAAACATAATAACCCGTTGCAAATGCTTGTTTAATATACATTTGCCAATAAATACTTAATAATCAAGTTCATAAATACTTCACAATTTCTTTTTAAGCTCATTACATTATCAATGCAAACGGGACGAAATATGACGTGAATTGAACGTAGGGATATGGGGGGAAAAAACAAGGCTCTTTTTTACGAGAGGGTTAAAAAGGGGGAGGGGGTGAGCAAATCTAGAGAGAAAAATTTAATAATAACCAGCGGATCATTATTATTTATTTTCAGCCCAAATTTTTTTTTATTTTTTGTATATTTAAAGCTAAGATACCATAAATGTCAAAACGTGCAGGCACAAAAATAAAAATGGATTTTTGCCTTTGGCCGGGGTCAGATAAAGTAGAAGTAAGCTACGGGCATTCTTTATTTGCAGTGAATTATTTTGACAGTTTCGCAATCATCCGTTATAAAGCAACAAACTAAACAAATTGTCAAAAAAAATTCACAAAGCAGAAAATATAAATAGCAATTAACCAGAATTTTGTCTTTTGGCCGGGGTCAGGTAAGCAACGGTCATCAATAATTTGCATGGAATTATAGCCAGTTTTGCAATCATCCGTTATAAAGCAACAAGGGCGTACCCAGGATTGCCTCAAGGGGGGGGGGGGTTTCAAAAAAACTTATTTAATAATACTATTAAAAAAATTTAACGGGCCCCCCGAGGAGATGGGGGTCTGGGGGTGGAGCCCCCAGCCGGGGGTTTGGGGGCGGAGCTCCCAACGGGAGTCTGGGGGCGAAGCCCCCAGCATTTTTTCAGTATATATGATTGGTTTTTGGTAAAAAATGCATTAATAATATCTTAAGCGACGCAAATTGCAAATATCTCCTTCCAATTTTTCTGTTTGCGCTAATTAGGGCCACTGTTTAAACTAAACACTTGCATTAGCCTTTTAGGCTTAAATCTCCCACCAGAACTAATAATTGTCCTGCCCGGGACCGTTTAAATTAAATTATTAGCCAAAGTTCGCCCCGCTGCTAAAATTTGGCTTGTATCAGCATCTTCCTCGTTTAATTTAGAGGTTGAGATAGTTTTTTAGAGAAATAATTAAAAATTAAATTTCTTCTTATTAGAAAACACGTACTCGGGACATAAATTTTTTGTATAAATAATGTTATAATTAGTAGATTTTATCTAAAATTAAATATCAAATTAATTAAGATAATATATTATTTCTATATGCGCAACACACACAAGACTCTATTAATATTTTTTCCGTATAATTTGAAGAAAAAAATGCATTTTTTTGTCAATGAGGGGGGGGGGGGGGGGTCGTAACCCGAAAACCCACCCCCCCCCCTTCCGTACGCGCCTGTAAAGCAACAACCTAGACAAGTTGGCAAAAGAATTTATGTATAAAGGTAATCAATAAGGCCCATAAACAAAAATGGATATTGGCCTCGGGCGAGGTCAAAAAATTAAAGCTAATCAGCGAGATAGACTAATTTGCGAAACCGAAATGAATAAGTATACAGCCATTAAAAACCCTTATACGTTTTATGGTAATTATGCAAAAATTGCAAGTTGGACAGGACATGACACCACAAGACAACCAAAAGCGAGCCCATAAATTGCATGGCAATTAAAAGGAATTTTTTAGGTTAACCTAACCCCAGGTTTCAGGTTGGGTGTGTTATTGACACGGTTCTTAGATTTGGCAGTTGAAAAATCCTTAAAGGTTTTTTACAAGGGTTTGAACCCGCCCAAAATAAAATCGGGTTCGTGTTCGGGTTTGGCATAAATTTTGAAATCGGGTTCGGGTACAGGTTCGGGTTCAAGAAAAAAGGTCTCGACTATCCAAATCCAAAAATTTTCCTTACCAAAAATTTTCCTGAGAGCAAAAAAAAGGGTCTCGACTCAAAAATAGGGGGGGGGGACTTAAAAACCCGAACCCGAACCTTTTTTGTATTTATCGGGTTCGGGTTTTAAGGGTATTTTTAAAAATGGGTTCTAATTTGGGTTCGGGTTCTGTAAAACATCGGGTTTTACCCGGTTCGGGTTCAGGGGTTCGGGACAAACCCCTGGTTTTTTACAACCTAAACTTAAAACCTATTTTAGGTTAGGCTTCGAGAACACCCAACCAAGGTTTTGTTATCACTAGTGCTGCCCCCATGGCTACACCCATAAATAACTAAATAATCCTTTTAAGTATACATGTCTTTTAACAAAAACTCGGGCCTTCGGCCCTCGTGGAAAGGGGGAAGGGGGAAGGGGGAAGGGGAGTGGGGAAGGGAAGGGGGAACTCATCTACACTCCGTATAAATGTATCATATTTGCTATGCAATTTATGGGCGAGAAAGGTGGAAAGGGGTGAGAATGCCTATAGGCGGGGGGGGGGTATCAAATGTAAAATAATTAGTTAATTATTAAAATTGCATAGCAATTAATACAAATTTTCGATTTAATTAACAAAAATTGCCCTCTCCGGGATTCGAACTCACATTAGTAGAGCCAGCCTTTGTAGTGGCACGGGGAACCATATAAGTAGAGGTATAGGCCTTTGTAGGGGAGAGCATAGAGTAATTATCGATGTTAACCAATTGAATTGGGAGAAATTTTTTGTTGAATTTGAACAATTTTAATTAAAAAAATCAAAAATTTGGCCAATGGTCATTTTTTCCATTGGTCAGTACCAACAGATACTCTATAAGTCAATGATTGCCAAAAAAACGGGGGAAAAAAATTTTGATGCTCACTTTGGCCAATGGTCTTTTTTTTGCATTGGTCAGCAGCCAGCACACGGTAAAAGTGGATATAAATTCATAAGAGTAAAAAAAACGAAAAAAAAATTTTCGAATCACATTTTGGCCAATGGTCATTTTTTTCCATTGGTCAGCAGCTAGGACACGGTAAAAGTGGATATAAATTCATAATAGTCAAAAAAAACGAAAAAAAGATTTTAGAATCACATTTTGTCCAATGGTCATTTTATTCCATTGGTCAGCAGCCAGCGGACGGCTAAAAAGTCATAATAGCAATGGTAGTAACAGGAACAATCATAATAGTCAAAAAAAACGAAAAAAATAATTTCGATTCACATTTTGGCCAATGGTCATTTTTTTCCATTGGTCAGCAGCCAGGACACGGTAAAAGTGGATATAAATTCATAATAGTAAAAAAAAACGAAAAAAAAATTTTCGAATCACATTTTGGCCAATGGTCATTTTATTCCATTGGTCAGCAGCCAGCGGAAGGCCAAAAAGTCATAATAGCAATGGTAGTAACAGGAACAATCATAATAGTCAAAAAAAACGAAAAAAATAATTTCGATTCACATTTTGGCCAATGGTCATTTTTTCCATCGGTCAGGAGCCAGCGGACGGCCAAAAAGTTATAATAGCATTGGTAGTAACAGGAACAATCATAATAGTCAAAAAAACAAAAAAAATAATTCCGATTCACATTTTGGCCAATGGTCATTTTTTCCATCGGTCAGGAGCCAGCGGACGGCCAAAAAGTTATAATAGCATTGGTAGTAACAGGAACGAAAAAAATAATTCCGATTCACATTTTGGCCAATGGTCATTTTTTCCATCGGTCAGTAGCCAGCGGACGGCTAAAAAGTTATAATAGCATTGGTAGTAACAGGAACAATCATAATAGTCAAAAAAAACGAAAAACAAATTTTCGAATCACATTTTGGCCAATGGTTATTTTATTCCATTGGTCAGCAGCCAGCGGACGGCCAAAAAGTCATAATAGCAATGGTAGTAACAGGAACAATCATAATAGTCAAAAAAAACCCGGGTTTCGAACCCAAAAACTGGTTAAATTAACCGGGATTTGAACCTAAAAACTAGTTAAATTAATAATAGCAATATCTATACTGTTAAAAAAAGCGTGACAAGACATTCGGTGAAAGACATTCGGCGCGTGACAAGACATTCGGAAAATGGAAAGTGAGCCCATAAATTGCATAGCAATCAAAACTTTTGTAGGAGCACGGGACCCACATCAGTAGAGGCATAGGCCCTTGTAGTGGAGGGCATAGGGTAATTATCAATGTTAACCTATTCAAAAACGAACAAAAAATTTCGATTTATTTGGCCAATGGTAATTTTTTCAATGATCAGTAGCCTGCGGACGGTCAAAAAGTGGTATTAACAAGAACAAAATATTAATTTAATTAACAGGGACCCATATCAGTAGATGCATAGGCCCTTGTAGTGGAGGGCATAGGGTAATTATCAATGTTAACCTATTCAAAACGAACAAAAAATTTCGATTTATTCGGCCAATGGTAATTTTTTTCAATGGTCAGTAGCCTGCGAACGGTCAAAAAGTCATATTATCAATGGTATTAAAACAATATATTAATTTAATTTAAAAAAAGCTGGCGCCAATAACTTGGTGGACAACGGACGGACGGACAACGGACGGACAACCAAAAACGAGCCCATAAATTGCATAGCAATTAATAATTAAAAAATATAGTTTTTCTCCCTAAAAACTGACCAATGTAAGAATTATAATTGTTATGTATGGTAATTATCCATACATTATTTTATTCATACAAAGTAGGGATAATGAAAGTTTTTTACACAAAAATATATTTAATCAATTAATAATGTGTTTTCCTCATAATCTCTTCTGTTGTTCTTTTCAACTAAGTACAGTTGTTACCCATCACTCACGCCTTTTATATTAACGTCAATTCTTCGATTCTCTTTGTCAATCGACCAGGCGCGTAGCCAGGATTTTCTCTCGGGGGGGATTTCCAAAAAAATATTATAACATTTTTATTTCAACATCAAAATTATAAAATCTGGTATAAAACATAAAGAAAGTCATTATAAATAATTAACTTAGAAAGTTACGTTGCACAACTATAAAATACAAACGTTAGTTCTAAAACATATTTTTGTCATAAAAAATCTGCGGGGGGAATTTCCCGTTTCCCCCCCCCCGTCATTTACGCCACTGCAATCGATTGTCATCGTCTAGCCATCTTGTTATTAAATTTCCACATCTGGTCGCTAGTTTTAAACGTCCTCCTCTCCCGGAACCTTTATTTCACATATACGACACCTCCTTTTTTTGCCGACATCTACTGCACTCAATAAATAAATATATGTATGTGTATTGTAATATTAAACGAAGTATAGGTGGCGCTTTAACTAAAGTTACTTAGTTTCATTAAATTAGTGTTTTTTATTGGCAATTTATTTCTTAGTATTTTTATCATTAAAATATAGACTAACGATATGTTATTACAAAATAATAGTTTGTATTAATTATATATTATAATTTCAATCGCAGAATCATAAAAATATATAATAAAAGCAAAATTGCAATGAAGTGCTAGTGCGGTCTTTTCTTTTGGTCATGTTTTAAAATGAAGTGGTTATTTCATTAATTAGAAGAGATACATTAGTTAACTGTAAGTTTAACGATGAATTTTTAGATTGATTATTTTATTAAAACTTTAAAAACAAATTATTTCTTATGAATATAATTTTTTACACACAACACAATTTCAGAACATTAACAGTAAGTTTAACGATGAATATTAGTTTAGTTTCTTAAATAGTATAGAGTAGAGATAAAAATTTTTTACATATCAATTAAATTGAAATTACCCCAAATATATTTTGGTACATGGGCGTGGCCAAGAGGGAGCAGGGAGGGGCGGCTGCCCCCTCTAAATTCAAAAATTTGTTAAAAATTATTAAAATGATGGCCAAAATTTCAAAAAAATGTTTATTTTGCCCCTCCCTAAATCATTTTTGCCCCCTCTAATTCCAATGCTGGCTACGCCCATGTTTTTGTAAGATAATAAAACTTATATTGAAAAGCGGAATTGCAAAACATTAACCGTTATTTTAACGATGAATATTGGTTTGTTAAAAATGAATATTTGTTTATGTATGTGCTATTAGCAGTGGCGTAAATACGGGAGGGGAAAACGGGAAATCCCCCCCCCCCCCGATTTTTTATGAAAAAAAAATAATTTAGGTCTAAAGTTTATAATTTATAGTTGTGCAAGGTAACTGACCAAGTTAATTATTTATAATGACTTTCTTTATGTTTTATACCAGATTTTATAATTTTGATGTTGAAATAAAAATGTTATAAACAATTTTTGGAAATTCCCCCCCCCCCCGGGAGAAAATCCTGGCTACGCGCCTGGCTATTAGTATTGGTTTTACATATAAATTCATATGCATTATTAATATTAAATACATTATTGAAAGTTATGTTTATAATTCTATATTAAAAATAAATTCTGTTAACAAAATTTGAATTAGGAGTTAATTAGGTTGTTAAAAAGTTATCCTATATCTTACAATAATGCATTTGAGATAATTTCTTCAATTGATATGTAAAAAATATAGTGCATATGAATGCGCATTGTATAAAATCCATATGAATGCGGAGCTCTCTGATTTGTCAGACAAACAGACTTGTGTAGGCATGGCATTTTGGCCAGTGGGCATTTTTTTCTTTTATCAATAACCAGTAGACTGCCAAATAGCCTATAATTATAAATTATAATATAAAAAATCCGATATACACTTTAGCCAATCGTCATTTTTCTAATGGCCAGTGGTCAGCAGGTCAAAAAGCGTCTAAATAGATAAGTGCCAAATAATAAAAAAACTAAAAAAGTTCCAATCACACTTTGGCCAGTGGTCATTTTTTCCATTGGTCAGTAGCCAGCAGAATGCCAAAAAGCCTATGTTCTTAATCTTATAACAAGAACAATATATTATCAATGCAAAATTTAGAGCCATCTTGTTATTACATTTCCACAACTGTTGGCTAGTTTTAAACGTCCCCCTCTTCCGGAATTTCAAATTCACATATACGACAATCATGGGCGTAGCCAGCTTTCGGATTAGGGGGGGGGCGAGCAAAAAATATTCGCCGAGACTAAGTGAGAGCATAAATAAAAAAAAAAAAAAAAGGTCGACAATTTCAATTAGGGGGGGGGGGGGGCGAAACACTAATTTTTTCCAATTTTTACAAAAATTACATTGAAAAAAAAGAAAAACTCATTTAGGGGGGGGGGGGGGGCGGCCGCCCCCCCCCCTGCCTACGCCCATGACGACAATAATGTTTAGCTTGCTAAACCAAATCATTAATAAAAAAAAAAAAAAAAATCATGGAAATACTCCACAGTGTTCGGTAAAAGTTAAATGATTTTGAAATCTTTGTAAATTGGATCAGAATATTGAAAACGTGCCTTCTCTTAAATAAAATTATTTTCTTTATAACATGGTTTGCATAAAGGGTATAAGATAAGATACACAACCCTCAAACTTAATTGCTTGATACAGATGCAACATATTTTAATCAAATCACTCCTTTCTAATAAGCTGATTGGTGAGATTTAGGAGAAGGGCTCTTATAGTATGGCATTTTAGGTTGTCAAGCACAAAATAGGTGGTAAAATTTTACCTAAAATAAAGTTGGAGTTCCTACGATTCTATAGTGTGATACACTATTTATAAAAGGCTTGTAAGTATTTTTCACAATGTTAAGGCTCAAAGTTTTTCCAAATTATGTCAAAATTGTTGACTTATATAAACTAAAACCTTCTAACGGTAATCTTGTTTTAGATTTCATTCAACTTATGCGTTAGTGAATATTATATTGCTCATCTGATTCACAAAAGTTAAAATCTATAGATTATAGCCCTGAGGTCTTTTTGTGATTGCTTCGCCATCATCAGACAAACGTCCACTCCACACTCTTCCCCGTTTTTATATAAAATATTTTATTTTATTATAATACAAATAATGATAATATTTATAAACGTCCATTTTATACGTACGTATGTAATGTATGTATATATATACGAGTTTGGGAGTTATTTATCGTACACAAGTATGCGGTAAATATATGGTATAATAATAGTATATTATATATATACGAAGAGAGTTTTGGTATAATTTAAAATAACATCGACCGTAATTTAAAGGGAGGGGGGCTGGGGCCGAGGTTCGTGATATAAAGCCAAAGTAATGAGGTTTAAGTCAAGCGCGCTATCCATAACTATATTGAAAGCCGATGATAATATTGATGGGAACATAGAGTCAAAAGGGGTAATAGCGAGGGAAGGAGACAGGGGGAAAAACTAGGCTACGAAATTTTGATTTTTTTTAAAAAAACAAAAGCGCGATAGGCCTTGCTTGGGTCATAACATACATCATAATGGCTAAAATTACACATTTTTGTAGTAGATGAATATAAAAATACCACACACGCCAAAGGTCATATCATAGCGTTTGCGTACTTATTATACACAAATGGTTCGCTGTCTTTTGGGGTCGCTTTTTGATTAGATCAACTATATTGCTGTTATTAATTTTAACGACGGTCCTCCACACCGTACGACGATAATAAATGAAATAAGAAAAAAGACAAATGATAATGAGGAACACTAACTACGGTCAGAAGGCTCACAAAAAAATGATTTATTAACGCGTTAAGGGGCGTGGTAATAGCTATAATATATTCGCACTAATGTGGTTAGAGATTTCTGGGCAAGTTCAGACTACTTGAGAATAGAAATGTTTAAAAAAAATAATAGAGAAATAGGATCTTTGGTGATGGTATCATGTCGCCGAGGGCTAGCTAGATAGTCAAAAATATAATCCGGCCTTTCCCATTCTATACTCGCACACTTACAGCGTCTCCGATTGAAAATGATGCGATGATAAAGAAAGCTATAAAAACATACGTACACGAGATGATGCGATAATGTACACACGTCTTTACAAGCAATTCTTAGGACACGACAGAGGAGCGAGAAAGGGAAGCTAGGAGGGGGCAGGGCGGGGGTAAGTGTATACATCAGCGTAGGGAATTAAATGCTGCGAGCTACGGTGGGTGAGAGTTGACGAGAGAGAGCTAATTCTCCGATGGGGCAGAGGGGGTCTTAAGGACACTGATATCCGCATGAGAATAAAAAAAGTAGCCTCTCATTAATAAATGTGCGTTGTTCATCGTGGCATATACGTGTAATAGTTGTTGATGTCGTGAGAGGTGATGATAAGGAGAGGAGGGGAGGAAATACATTGCACTGTGTGGGGGGCGAGTGTAAAACTGGGATGAGGTCGTAAGGGCTTGTTAGCCTCCGTGATGCCCCTTCAAACCAAATTGTACTCCTTGAGGTTGAGCTGAAGGATGGTATCTTTAACGGCCGCAAAAACGAATCTGATATTTTCCGTATCTATATCGAGGGGTAAATCGTAAAAAACAACCGTGAGCAGTCATATAAATTTAGTGGATAAAATTTTTGATTTCCTTAAAAATCGTAACGATAAATGCTTAAGCAAAAAAGCAGGAAATTTATTATCGCATAAGCGCTGGGCCGAATCTTGAGAAAGCACTGCAAAAGGCTACATGAGCAAAGTAAACTATTCCGTAATATATCATAGCTAAATAACATTTTTGAACAAATTCCTATTTAGAATGTGTGGTCAATTTTCATGGAAGCGTTGTTAAGTGGTTAAAACTCACGTTATGTCCAAAAAGGTAATAGTTACCGAGTTATCAAGGAAATTTAGTTAGCAATATTTTGTTAGCTCTTCCCATCAATATTTAAATAATTAATTTATGGCATTGATAAAATCCAAATTAAATCAAACACTCTAGCTCTAATATATATATGATAACTTTAAAAGTTATAAATCCCAAATTTTAAAAGGCACAAACACACAGAGATAGACTTTCATGACTCACCGGTTGCACACGTGAAATGCGAATAGATAATTTTGTCGCTGTCGGGGTTGAGGTCGACAAACATTTTGAGAATAAATTCACGCGCAGCTTGGGCATCCCTTTTGGGCCCTGTAAATTGTGTGACACGAGATTAAATATGAATTCATACGATCAAAATGGATTATAATGGGGTATTGGAAGACCCCAACAAGGAGGTGCTCGATATTATGTTATTACACCGTGATGAAATTACAAAATGATTAATCTTATAAAATTTTAGGTAATAGTGGGAGTATTAAGGAACCTTAGTTTAACGTTGCACAAACTTAGATTCTCGTGATATCATAAAATAACCAGATGTAATGGAAGAGTAAAGAATCTAACTTTCTCAATTTTGCCGAGGCAAAAATTTAACTAAAGATTCGATAGACTCCCATAAGCTTAGTTTCAGAAATATTATATCGTAATTTAATACAATTAATAATAACCTATGGTATTGAATAATTTCTTTAGGTGTATCTTATTAAGGTAACACATTTAGGGAGACGTAGCTCCCGCTACCCTTATCAACGCCATAATAAAAGGCACAAATTGAGTCTTTTGAAAAAAATCATCAGAGAAGAAACTAGTTCAACTGGGATATATAAGTGTGGTGTGTGTCCTGCTTTTTTTAAACATGCTATATGCGATGGTGATTGAAAAGTATTAATTTGACACAGTCACAAATTCTAGCACCAATAAACCAATCTGGTATAAAATCGCGAGCGAAGTAAGAAAGGTGCATCAGATAGACAGACTAAACTGCTTTTATAAATTTATGTAAAAGAGGCAATATTTTAAACTAATTTCACATTAAAATTTTGGTCAGCCCTTCCCCTCTCCTTTACAACTTTTGTACGCGTTTAAATTAATGATTGGGCAAACCGTCGAATTCGGGAAAGTAATCCACGAGGTGAGAATGCATAATTTTTTCTTCTAGCAAATCTTTCTTGTTCAAAAATAGGATGACGGACGAATTTTGAAACCAGGGGTAAGTTATGATCGTCCTGAACAGGGCTTTACTTTCTTCCATACGATTCTAAAAGAAGAAATTAACGATAAAAATTTGATATAAAAATGCAAGTAAAAAGGGAAAGTCTAAAAGGCCCTCTTATATAAAATTAGCCGACAAAATAGCGATAATTCCCATTCGAATGAAATTTTTAATTTCCTAATTTAAAATTGGTCAATTTATCCGTATTGTCAATTTAAAGAAATCAAAAAAGCACCACCTTTCAGAGGAGCTAAGAATTTTGGATAAAATAGTATTGTTAAGAAGCCGAAAAAAGTATTTTGCAAATCGATGATAACAATCATTCTCCAGAACGTTATGAATCTTTTAGGAAACACTGCAAAATATTTACTAAGTTACCTACACAACTTTAAAGAATAACCAATGGCTAGAAAGCAGCCAAATGCCATTTTCATGCAAATTTTGTAATGAATATGCGTACCTCGTTGTCCGATTCCACTAGCACTTGGTCATACTCGCTGAGCGCTACTAAAAACATGATGGAAGTTACGTTTTCGAAGCAATGTATCCATTTTCTCCTCTCCGACCTTTGACCTCCCACGTCAACCATCCTGCAATGCAAAGATCGGCACAGATTAATTTAACAACATTTAAATGGTAAAAAAAACTTTCAAACAATTAAAACAATCGGTATGATAGTGATTTGTTCAAAAGGGCAAAGGAGTTTAAGGTAAATAAAGATGACACAGGTCTACATTACACACCCGCAATCGGACCAATATTTCTGACAGAGATTTCAGGCTGAACAATATTATGTTTTCAGATTTCTTTTCAAAACCTCCGATTTTTGAGATAAATGAGGTTAAAGGCGCAAAAATGGCTCTTTAACCCCATTCTGAGGTTATATTTTTATGCTATTATAAATTTTATCATGTTAGAGTCCATGAATAAATCTGCAAGACAATACTTATCTTCTCCTCAATATTTAAAGATATCTGTGTTAAAGCCAAACCTTTACAGGGCTGATGTTAAAAAACTACTAAATCCAGTCTTTTCAAAATAAACCACTCTGCTTTAAACTCGACCACGCCATATAAATAACAACTATTTCTTTAAATGCACAGAAAAATATGGAACGTTGAACTAAAATCCTGAAGTGCCATCCATGTAAGGATTTTTCACATAAAGTCCCCTTTTAAAATCAAAGTATATACTTAAACGAGATAGAACCTGAAAATAATGGAATCTAAGTCAAACGGGTATTCGATGATTCCCGTTGTCGGAACTCTCACTCTGAGTATATCTTGTTGAGTAGGAAGATAGTTTGGCATTGATATCCTATCAACGTCCGTAAGGTAGCTATAAATTGCCAGAGAAAATGTAATATTAAATTTTATGTGTAAGTTCATATATAGTATTTGGTCAAAATTTAAATGAATGCAAAAAAATGAAATTAAAAACTTATTAAAGACAATAAACTATAAATTAAAATTTTAAAAATCTTATTTTCAAAAAAATTCTAGGGTAGATGGTGATGATACAAGCACTTCTTGTATCTAATCAGTTTAAGTAATTCCACAAAGTTATTAAAGCCTTAACCACAAGCATCTTTTTGATAAGACTCAAAACTTTGGGAATTCATGCTCAAAAAGAATAATTGTAACAATCGTATGATGACATCTATAAGATCTCACTAAAAACATATGCTATATCACAATCTGCTATAGTGAACTAAACATGGATGTAGTCAGAATTTAAAATTGAGGGGGGGGGGGGTCAATTATGGATTAGGTAGAAGCAAAATGATATTTTTTCTTAATTTCAGCCATCTTTTTAAGTTTATGAAGCAGGGGAGGGGGCAGGTGCCCCTCCCTAACTCCCCGCGACTAAATCCATGAGGCTAAATGTAATAGGTGTGCAAATGCAAAAATTTAAGGGCAAACTATTTTGCAGAATCGGTAAGTTGGTACTCCCTCCTACGATCGTAGCATTCTTGGATACCAGGATCATTCCATAAAGATTTAATGGCCTCCACGTAGATGGGATCAAAAGTGGTTATGGTCTCGTAGTCTACCTCCTTAACTAACACAGCTTTTTCCTGTACACAAAACAAATAAAGATACAAATAGACGTTAAAATGTCAAAGAAAAACTGATAGAGTTGTTAAGTATAAAGCAGATTTTTTTAAATTATTGGAATATACACAATAAAAATTGTAAAATCCAATACAATTTCAATCCATGGTGCTATGCCAGATTATTAATTTAATATATTTTAGCAAGTAGCATACACAATTATTTATTAATTTAATATATTTTAGCAAGTAGCATTCACAATTATTTGGAAAAAACCCTCTATAGCTTTATATTGAAAAAAGTTTGTGATTAATTATTCAAAGTATTTACAATACAACCAAATATAAAGGTATATTGGTTATTAATATTCTTTTTGACATAAAAAGTAATGAATTGAGATGCCCAATAAACTCTTTAAGTAATAACGTGTAAATTTATATAAGCTTACCTATATTTTAATCAATTTAAGGAATCTTTTAAAAACAAATTTTGGCATGCAAGTATGAGATGTGACTAAAATTTAATTAATGTTTGGTTAAATCTGATGTCATTAACTATGGGCATTAATGCTGCCAAAAATAATTTAGTTTAGTGTAGTAGTTATAAAACTGAGCCAAATTAAATGAAGAACAATCTTTATTATAGGATATACTAAGGGAAATATGTTAAATCATTCATTTTAGCCAACACATCTTATAAAATCATTTTTATGACTAAAAACTTATACACAGTACTAGTCACTTTGTTAAGTTTAATAAAAATTATAGGCCGTTTTTAGTACAACTTGACTAAAGCTTTACCTAATATAAACTGATATGGCCAAACCAAACATACAACAAAGTGGTAAAATGTTATTCTTGCCAAATTGTTTGATCAAAATGCATGAAAAAATATATCCAAATATCTTAAAATAATAAACTGTTATAATTTTAATAAGCTTCAAATAAAACAAAGAAGAAGCTATTGCTCATGAATATATATGTGAGTTAAAAAAAGGAATTAAAATCTATTTTGGATAAAAAAGTTTTTTTTTAATGTATATTCAAAAATTCATAAAAGCAGTAATATCATTACATAATCCATTTATAAAACCTCCAATTAAAAGATTCAATTCTTTACTAATATCAAAATGCAAAGCAAAATATGATGAAAAAAATTAGGGGTTATATTAATGAGGCAAAAGAGTGGGGAATATATAAGTATGTTTAATGCAAATAGAATTATCAATTTATAAGACAAGACAATGTTAAAATTGATTTAATATTATTAGAAGTTAATTTAATTACAAATAATTTTTATTCAAATATAAGGTCATAAGGAAAAAAATTTCTAAATTCATTTATTTAACCATACATACCTCATTAGATGGGTCAATGTAAGGTATTCTTAAAGTTTCCATAGCTCTAATCAAACTATGCATGGCCATAAATATATTTTGGTAGACTAATTTAGTAAATCCTCTTTTATCCTCATCCGAATATCCAGATCCATGAATAATACGCATTTGTTTAATAAATGTACTCTTTCCACTCTCACCAGTACCTTTAGATTAAAAAATAAATATATACATAGGTCAAAAAGGAAAATCTAAAAACATAATAGTGGGTTATTTAATAACTTGCAAAAAACATATTTAGATTTTATCTAGCAAAAAGTTAAATGAGTTAATCAGTACTATACATTATAAAATTTATATTATTTTCTATTTATATTATAATTATTTGAGCACTATATTTTCATTTGTAAATTTATGTAATATACAATTTAAAAGTTAAACTCTCTAAAATCATAAATGGTATTTAATAGCGTGCTTTTATTATTAAAAATGCATGTGCATGTTGTAAAAAAAATATCATTTATTTGAGATATATAACCGATAAGAGCATTAAATTTTTATATATGATTATAGGCCAATTGTAAACCAAGGGCAAGATCTAAAAATGAATAATATTGATTACCGAGGAGCAGTAACTTGAGTTCCCTTCGTGCATCTCGTTTATCCTTTTTAAGTTGTTTCTCAATTTCTTGATTAATCCTTTTTTGTTCCTTAGCCTCCTCGCTTAAGCAACATGCCATCATATGGAAAAAGACGGATAAAAACTGCTATTAATTACGCAAAATAACAAAAAGATGCCTTTTTATTTGTCATATAATGACCCTTTTATAAAACACAGATTAAAAAATATTTGAGTTATTATATAACATAGCGATTAACCAATAAACTTCTATATTGCACATTCGTAAATACAATTAAGTTTGGTAAAAACGAAAGAAAAATTAGTCATGTAATTTTGCAATAAATATTAGAGTTTGAATTAAAATGCTATTATTCCTTAATAAATTGTCCAATAAATATATACGTTGTAATTTATATAAATTAGATAAAAGAATTTCTGTCATACTCATTAAATTCATATAACTATCAAAGATATATATAAATACCCGTATCAAATAATACAATTTTAAAATCTGCAAGTCTTATATTTACCTACATAATATTATTTTTACTACCGCTGGAGCTGGTGGGAAAATATATTATGGTATCTTGACAGGGTTTAACGAATTTGGTATCAGCATAGTAAAAGTGGTTTGGTCATTTTACAATATTTCTTTAATCACTATTTTTTATATTTTAAAGAAAAAACTAAATATAAATATTTTATCAATAAGAAACAGATAAGCTTGTATATTTGAAAATCCTAATTAGCTTTTGACTTTAATTTAACTTAATTTTGGCATATCCTTATCAAATATTTAGATATTTTAATAAGTTTAAGCCTAAATGTTAAACTATTTATTGAATCCGTTACCCGAGTAAATAAAAATAAGTAGAAAAGGGAAAGACATAAAATATATGAAACTTTCTGTTTCCCCATTTGAAAAAATTAAAGTATTTGTCTTCACGAAAATGTATAAATCCTTAACATTTTCAACAAATTTTAACCAGCATTAATTTAATTATTTCAATACGAAAGCAAGACCAAAATTATATTAATTTGTTAATAGGAAAGCAATAAATTGTTCGACATTATCAAAATTTATAAGTTCAAGCGTTTCAAAACTTTAAATTCTCTTAACATCTTAAACTTATGTTGCTCTAATTCTCAGGGTATATACTCTTCTTTACACACTAAGTAAACCCAAACAATAATATCCTGGTCTGACCACAACAAAATTTAAATTATATTTATACCTAACTTTAAGGTAAAATAGCGGAGGAAATTAGAGGCTGAAAATATTTTCCAATCGGATCTGTTTTGCATTATAGGGAATATAGTATTCCACTCATGATTAAGAGAATGGAGCTCAGAGAAAGTTTTGTGGATCCAGGATCCTCGACATTTTAGATTTTTAAGTTGGGGGGGGTCTCCATAGAATTGATTTTAAGCATATGTTGAGACCATTTCGTCTAGTTTGGTGGGCTAGGAAGTTCCACTTACGTGCTATAATATTTAACAAATGTAATATACACCTATCAACAGCATAGGAAAATAAATATATTTTTCATCGCTTTTATGATATTTTACTTGTTTTTAATCTTTTACCGGCTCATTCAGTGTTTTGACAGTTTCTGTGCTTGAGATAATTTAGATGGGTTAGCCATCGCTCGATATAAAAATGCATGTAACTTTGCCACCTATTTCACCAAATTTCTCAATATACTCTTGTTTGATTATGCAACAATTGTAGGAATATAAAGCACCAAAATTAAAAAACTTCTGTTTTTAGCCTTACACGAAGGTCGAGTAATGCTAATCCCGAGATAGGCTAAACACTTAAGGCATCTTATCATCGCCAACGCATCTAGATATTAATTCCTTCTAATATAATAAAAAAAAAATTTAAAACGTTAGAAAATTTGGGTAAACTTTACATCCTAAAAATGATAAGTTAAAAAATTTTATATTTTTGACAATGATTCATAGAGGCCTATAGGAGATCATGTTCATGGAAACACTTTTTTAAAATTATTCATAAACAATCAAATTTCATTTTTTCTTAGGTACAATGTTTATCAAATGTTAAATCCGCAACTAAAGTGTGACAAAGTCGTTCATTCAATCCCAGATACAACCTGGTTTTCTTCTTTTGGTTTGACTCTTTCGATCGGGCAAGTGCCGTGTCCTAATCTTCATAATTTTTATAACTTTTTACTTTCCATGTGACACGAATTCGTCCTCTTCCCCGGCACCTCCATGTCCGAATCGGGGTCAAAGTAGCAGAATGGTGAAAAAGTAGCAGAAAAATATGACTTTTAGATAATCAATATATTAGAATTAAATCTCAAATGGGGAGAGAATTTGATGTGCTCCTAACCCTAATTCTAACCTAAAACCCTGACCTAAAACACTAACCTCCTGACTAATCTTGATCTGACCAATTTGGCTGCTTTTTTTCTGCTACTTCTACCGGGTGCCTCCATGTCCAATGCTATTCAATTTATATTAGTGATGGGAAAAACCTAGGTGTGTGTCTGTTAAACCAAGGTCAGCCTAAGGCTGAGTTAAAGGTTGATAGCAAACCTTCAAGATCTTTTGAACACCGAACTTATTAGCAAGGAACCTAACATATTAGCAAAGACACTAGTTAATAATCCATCTAAAACCTTTAGGTGGATACAGAAGCTTGATGCTTAGGCTATAGCGCAGACTAATTTAAACGCTATTAGGTGCATATCCTTAGGTTAGGTTAGGCAAGCTATAAGCTAAGGTCAATATTTTTATTTATACCCAACGATTTCGAGAAAATCATGTTTAAATTCTCTTTCTCTTATTTTTTATAATTTTAAAAGCCAAAGCAATGTTTGGCCGGGCATAGCTAGTATATAAATGAGAACTAGTGCGTTGGTGATAGATGATCTTGAGTAAGCAGATTGGGAGATTGGGGGGGGGGGGTCAACTCGGCTTATTAAGTTAGGGAAAAAATTAATTGCTGGGTAAAAGCAGGGGTTTGAACCCGCCTAAAATAAAATCGGGTTCGTGTTCGGGTTTGGCATTAATTTTGAAATCGGGTTCGTGTTCAGGTTTGGCATAAATTTTGAAAACCGGTTCGGGTTCAAGAAAGAAGGTCTCGACTATCCAAATCCAAAAATTTTCCTTACCAAAAATTTTCCTGAGAGCAAAAAAAAAGGTCTCGACTATCCAAAACCAAAATTCTATCCAAAATTTTCCTGGTAGCAAAAAAAAAGGTCTCGACTCAAAAATAAGGGGGGGGGGCTTAAAAACCCGAACCTTTTTTGTATTCATCGGGTTCGGGTTTTAAGGGTATTTTTAAAAACGGGTTGGGGTTTGGGTTCTGCAAAACATCAGGTTTTACCCGGTTCGGGTGGTTTCGGGTTCGGGACAAACCCCCGGGTAAAATTAGCCTTTAACCCCCATCGAATCGATATATTACACATCTCAATTTGCATGCGAAATACTTCTAACATTAGCATTCCCCTGGGTAAAATTAGCCTTTAACCCCCATCGAATCGATATATTACACATCTCAATTTGCATGCGAAATACTTCTAACATTAGCATTTAGGTCTTCTTCTAATTAGCGTCATTAAATAATTTCTCAAAACTTAAACTTACATCTAAAAGGCATCTGCCGCAGACGATAAATTTAATTACTTTAATACATTTTAAATTTAGACAAAAAAATTAGTTAAAAGTAGTGCTGTAAACGAACGCATTCAAATTTTGTGAACGCGTTCATGAACGGCGTTCTTTTATTTTTTGGTGAACTTTGAACGTGAACGCGTTCCCTTTTTTGATGAGCGCGTTCAAATTTAACGTTCGTTCAATTTTAAAAACCCTTTTTTATTTTTATTTATTTAAAAATTAATGTTAATCCGAATTTTTAACAAAAAAATCTTATATTTTTTAATCAGCTGTTTTTCCTGTTTCCTATTACCAATTCCGAAATACTTTTAACAACATACTATAAACATAAAGTGCAAAAGAAGATAGGATTAAAGTTAATTAATTCGATATTATTAATTATAGTTTAATTTATAGGTTAATATGGACAATCATAATATTATATCGTCGTCATCTTCATATTCTGAATATTCAAAATCAGCAGATGAATATTTTCTTTTTATTTTTTAAGATTTCAACATATACATGAAGATCAATAACATCCAATGTTTAAGCTTCAATGGCCTTGGATTAAACTTCGAGAAAATGAACCTTTAAAGAATAATCTTTTAGTGTTATTGAAAAAAGGGATTCAAACCCCTAGAAATGATAACGAAAGAGCCGTCAATTCCGAAATATCATTTTTTGACGAGGAAGTAGAGGGGGGATTGGAGGATGATATTTTGTCGCAATTTTTTGAGCGGGGGACAAAACATTAAATGTTTTTAATAAATTTCCTCCTTTAAAAAATTTGTTTATTACGTATAATACTCCAATCCCCTCATCTGCGGGTTTTTAGTATAGCTAATGCTGTATTAACTGCCAAGCGTTCCTGCTTATCAGACGACAATTTTGAGAAACAATTTTTATTAAAAATCAATAAAAAAAATTTTATAAATAATCTTTATATTCGCTCTATTAAATTATATTGATTTATAATTATATTGTCAAAATATAACTATCATTTTTTATCATGGCTATTTATTGTATTAAAAAATTAAGACATTTATTTATATTTTTTCATTTCCTAAAAACTTTTTAAAAAAATTTATCATAAAATTTTGAACGTTCGTAAACGCGTTCCTTTTTTTTAAACGAACGTGAACGCGTTCGATTTTTTACCAATGTTTACAGCACTAATTAAAAGTAACTACCTGCAATGCAACAAATATAACTTAAATTACAATGAATTTTGTATTTAAATTATACTGCCACCTAGAAAATAATTAAATTTAGTTATCCCGTCTTTTGTTGATCGACATTATTGGGGGAGAGGGAGGGGTATTGTGTGTGTGCTGTTCAGAGACGTGCACGGGTGGCCCGAAACCAACCCGATGGTTGAAATTTTGAAATGCTTTCGCGTCGGGTTTGATTTAAAGAGTCGGGTCGGTCAATGGTTATGAATCTTACATTGCAAAATGCACGGGACGTATCTTATAAATAAATGCTATCGTATAGTATTAATTGCTATGCAATTTATGGGCTCGTTTTTGGTTGTCCTTTGTCCGTTGTCCTCCCTATCTATTTGCATTGGGTATATTAGGTTATCGCTTTTTTAAATTTCTATTAATTGCTATGCAATTTATGGGCTCTCCGTTGTCCGTCCGTTGTCCGTTGTCCTCCATATCTATTTGCATTGGGTATATTAGGTTATCGCTTTTTTTTAAATTTCTATTAATTGCTATGCAATTTATGGGCTCGTGTTTGGTTGTCCGTTGTCCTCCCTATCTATTTGCATTGGGTATATTAGGTTATCGCTTTTTTAAATTTCTATTAATTGCTATGCAATGTTGTTCGTCCGTTGTCCGTTGTCCTCCCTATCTATTTGCATTGGGTATTAATTGCTATGCAATTTATGGGCTCGTTTTTGGTTGTCCGTCCGTTGTCCGTTGTCCTCCCTATCTATTTGCATTGGGTATATTAGGTTATCGCTTTTTAATTGCTATGCATGAGAAAGAGGTGCCCCACCCCTCATCTCTATCTCATGCATAAGAGGTGCCCCACCCCTCATCTCTCTCTCCCTCGGTGTGTTATATATAAGATTTGTTAAATTATCTATTATATAATAAACATAAATAAAAGTTGTTTACTTTTAATTGCTATGCAATTTAACTAGTTATATAATAAACATAAATAAAAGTTGTTTACTTTTAATTGCTATGCAATTTAACTAGTTTTTGTTATATAATAAACATAGATAAAAGTTGTTTACTTTTAATGCTATGCAATTTAACTAGTTATATAATAAACATAAATAAAAGTTGTTTACTTTTAATTGCTATGCAATTTAACTAGTTTTGGGGTTAGAATCCCGGAGTTTTTTTGACTCTTATGATTGTTCTTGTTACTATCATTGATAATAAGAATTTTTGGCCGTCCGCTGGCTGCTGACCAATGAAAAAAATGACCATTGGCCAAAATGTGAATCGAAACTATTTTTTTCGTTTTTTTTTATTATTATGATTGTTCCTGTTTCTACCATTGCTATTTTGACTTTTTGGCCGTCCGCTGGCTGCTGACCAATGTTATATAATAAACATAAATAAAAGTTGTTTACTTCTAATTGCTATGCAATTTAACTAGTTTTTGGGTTAGAATCCCGGAGTTTTTTTTGACTCTTCTGATTGTTCTTGTTACTATCATTGATAATAAGACTTTTTGGCCGTCCGTTGGCTGCTGACCAATGAAAAAAATGACCATTGGCCAAAATGTGAATCGAAATTATTTTTTTCGTTTTTTTTTGACTATTATGATTGTTCCTGTTACTACCATTGCTATTATAACTTTTTGGCCGTCCGCTGGCTCCTGACCGATGGAAAAAATGACCATTGGCCAAAATGTGAATCGAAATTATTTTTTTCGTTTTTTTTTGACTATTATGATTGTTCCTGTTACTACCATTGCTATTATGACTTTTTGGCCGTCCGCTGGCTGCTGACCAATGGAATAAAATGACCATTGGCCAAAATGTGATTCGAAAACTTTTTTTTCGTTTTTTTTTTACTATTATGAATTTATATCCACTTTTACCGTGTCCTGGCTGCTGACCAATGGAAAAAAATGACCATTGGCCAAATTTTTGATTTTTTTAATTAAAAATTGTTCAAATTCAACAAAAAATTTCTCCCAACAATTCTGCAAATTCTTAACATTGTGTTGTTTTATAATATAATGTTTGTTAGCCCCAAAATCACTAAAGGCCATAAAAACTAATGTAATACGCAACTAGAAGCAAACACTAAATCTAACCCTAACCCTTGCCTATATTACATTTTGCCTATATTACATTTTGCCTATAATGGAAAATTTGTATAAATAATTAATTAATCATTAGGCATTTAATACCCCCCCTATAGGCATTCTTGCCCCTTCCCACCTTTCTCGCCTATAAATTGCATAGCAAATATGATACATTTATACGAAGTACAGATGAGTCGTCCCCCCTTCCCTTCCCCTCTTCCCTTCCCTTCTCCCCCTTCCCACGAGGGCCGAAGGCCCGAGTTTTTTTTAAGTAATACCGAAATCTATCATTGGCAATTTCTGATTGAGCTTAGACATGGGCGTACGCAGGTTTTGAATTAGGGGTGGGCAGAATTAAAAAAAATTCCTTACCAAAAATTTTTCGGCGAGCAAAAAAAAAAAAAAGGTCTCAACATTCAAAGGGGGGAGGGGACAAAATGTAAAAAAATAATAAAATATCTTTTTACTCTTCAATTAGTGTTCTGGCCTCAACGCAATAATTAATATAGACGAGTATAGAATATGTGAACAATTTTTATTTCAAAATCATAAAAACTAAATTATAAATGTGTTTTAATTGGGTATATAATAGCGATGGCCGTGTGAGATAATAAGTGCGGCATTGCCCGCTAGTGCTAATATAATAGTTTTTAATATATTGTGGATACACGAGCACGACACTGTGTACAAGGAGTTTAAGAGTCAATTTTCGTAAAAGCATTTACACGTAATAAATTTTTTAATGAATATCGCAAAGTCCATGACAACAACTTTTGTAAATAATGTGCCTTTTAACATACAACTTGTTTTACGGATTCTTAAATCTATCGCAATATTTGATGCAAATCATGATTTAGTCCTTAGGTGCAAATTAATTCATGAGGGAATCTTTAACGATTTAATAGAATTAAAAATAAATTCTTTAGACAATAAATTTCAATTACATTTACAAAAAAATTCTACTTATCTCACCTAAAATTACGACATTATTATTTTATGTGGAAGTGTCTTACAACAATTAATAATTAAAGATAAGATATAATAAATTTTTTTATGAATTAGCAAAAAATAAACCAAATCTCAGAGCTTATTGTAAAACGAAATGGTGTCATAAATATAATAGAATAAAAAAAGGTCTAGAAATAATACATGCTTTAAAAAAATTACCTGTGAGTGACAGTGACCATAGCAACTTATTTTCAGCTCGGCACAATTTATAATATCTCTAATATAACAAATTTTAGAACCAGTCTCCAATTTGCCAATGAGTTGAGTTTCAAATAGGGGTGGGCAAAACATAATTTTTTTAATTTTTAAGGGTTTTTGTATTGAAATTTTTTTTTTTAAATTAGGGGTGGGCAGCCGCCCCCCCCCCCTGCGTACGCCCATGAGCTTAGATGAATAAAAATTTGAATCGGGAAAGGCAAAATATAAGAACTAAGTAAAAAATTTCGAATGTATTTAAGTAGTGTGAAGTGGTAGTTCCTTATTAGTTTAAACTACATAAATATATGTTCATAAACCAACATAAAATTAAGTTTAAATTTTATTACATATTTGCAAAACTATGATTTTAAATTTATATAATCAATTGCTGGTATTAATAAAAATAATAATTTGTGTATTTAAAATTATGTCTAAAAATATATTAAATAAATCATTTGCCAAATTATATACTTTAAATTATATGATCTATTATAGGTAATTAAATAATAGAGGAAAGAAGGGTGAGGTTGCGACTTGATGTTGTAGATGCTATAATATTCATACAACACTATCATTTAGTATAAATATTTGTGGTACATTCCTTTCATAAATCGCACTTAAGGACGATTTAATTTTACACACCGTTATTTTCCTTATCTTGCGTCGGGTACGAAAAATTGAAACGCGTTTAGGAGGGATTCAGTTAACAATTTTAAGACGCTTAGGGTCGGGTTCAGGTTGAAAATTTAAAAACGCTTTTTCGTCATGTGGGATTGAAAAAATGACTTTGCAGTTCTAGCTTGTAATACCATCTATGGTATAGATGAGAGGATTCTTATTTTACTCCATATGTAATGATTTTCGCATTCTAAATAAATTTTAGGAATTTTTTAGATGACAAATTCGATAAATTGATCATAAGAAAATTTACTTACTTGATAACCCACCCGAGTCGACCGGAAATTTCATTCACATATAACCCGAACCTTACCCGACCAGACTTCGGGCTGGGCTCCCCGAGCAAGACTTTGCCCACAACCATATAAATACCACACTTTATTGCTAAATTGCATGGCGATTTAAGCCAGCCCACACCAGGTCGGGCAAGAAATATTTATACGTTTATATTTAAATAAAATTTTATAAATATATTTTTGACTAACAGTCAAAATAGACCTGTTTTCTAAAGCATAAAAAATAAAATCAACTCATCTTTAGTTTTATTACCTTATAACCGTGCATTACAAAGCATCCCTCGAGACCCATAACAATGCTATAGAAAAAAACGTTGAAAACCCGTCATAATATAACTTGTATTATAATAATATGCGTGAATTATTTATGGTGACAATAAATGCGATGTCGAGCTTTAAGAATAACGGATAAAAGTCATTAGTGTTCTATAAACGACTGGGTTTTGTTTGGTCGACCGTTGGTTTTAGTCGACTTAACATAAACAGACCAAAAAATTTGCCCATATTTGATATGGTAATGCATTTGTGGCCGGGAAGTTTGGTATTGTGTCGTGACCATAAACTAAATAGACTGCTCATTGAGCATGCATACACGTGAAAAATTTGAAGCCAAAAAAGTTAGCAATCTTGAAATAATTAACAACCGTAACAGGTAAATCATTTAGATGCAATATATAATTAGGTATATTTTATATTCATAAGAAAAGAAACAAACAAACAAGGGATACAATGACATACTGTGCAGCTATAAACAAATATTAGTTCAAGATGGCGGTCAAAATTGGCATCACTTTTTAAAGGGAATGAAGCAGTCTATTTAGTCTATGGTTGTGATCCTTAATTTATGCTGGGGGGGGGGTCAAAATTTGTGCAGTTTTGTCGCTGGTGGGGGTGTGAATTTGGTGTGCTGAATCTTCGGAAATTTGCAAAGTTTGCAGCAATTCCGTCAACTTTTTCGCCTTTTTAATCTAACAAACGATAAAAAAACGATGACTTTGATTTTGCGAGAAAAATATAACCATATTTACATGAATTGCAATCAAACTGCGAACATGTTAAAATTTGGAGGATTTTGAAAATAAATTTGTTTGCAAGGCAATATAAGGTAAAAATGGTTATTAAACAAGTAGCAAAAATCATCTTCAATTCAAAAACTGATATTCGGACCTTATAAAAAGCGGCAAATGCGTTAGTATGGGAAAATAAACCAGCAAACTTAAAGCAACCAAATTTAAGTAGATTTTAAGAGTTTCAACACCTAATTATAGAAATAATATAACTAAAAGCTTAAAACCAGATTTATATGTAGATACTTATTTATTCAAAAACAAATTTTATATATTCATAAGTTCCAAACATTGCTCAGCCAAATTTTGGTAGAATTTTTAATTGCTATGCAATTTATGGGCTCGTTTTTGGTTGTCCGTTGTCCGTCCGTCCGTTGTCCGTCCGTCTCCCTATCTATTTGCATTGGGTATATTAGGTTATCGATTTTTTAAATTAATGCATGAGAAAGAGGTGTACCACCCCTCATCTCTATCTCCCTCGCTGTTAATGCATATGAGGTGCATCACCCCTCATCTCTATCTCCCTCGCTTTCGGACGGGGTCGGGTTTTAATTGCTACGTTAAATTAATGCATAAGTATATCTATTCGTTTTTGAATTGGGTAACATTGATATTAATTGCTATAATTACCCTATGCCCTCCACTACAAGGGCCTATGCCTCTACTGATATGGGTCCCTGTGCTGTGCCCCTACAAAAGCCTATGCCTCTATTAATGTGGGTTCGAACCCCGGCGAACGTTCTGAATTGCTGGTCCGATTCCCGGAGAGGGCAAATTTTTATTTTTATTTTTTAAATTAAATTAATATATTTTTCCTGTTACTACCATTGCTATTATGACTTTTTGGCCGTCCGCTTGTTCTATTATTGTTTCATTTTATTATATAATAAACATAAATAAAAGTTGTTTACTTTTAATTGCTATGCAATTTAACTAGTTTTTGGGTTAGAATCCCGGAGTTTTTTTTGAATCTTATGATTGTTCTTGTTACTATCATTGATAATAAGACTTTTTGGCCGTCCGCTGGCTGCTGACCAATGAAAAAAATGACCATTGGCCAAAATGTGAATCGAAATTATTTTTTTCGTTTTTTTTTGACTATTATGATTGTTCTTGTTCCTACCATTGCTATTATGACTTTGTGGCCGTCCGCTGGCTCCTGACCGATGGAAAAAATGACCATTGGCCAAAATGTGAATCGAAATTATTTTTTCTTTTTTTTTGACTATTATGATTGTTCCTGTTCCTACCATTGCTATTATGACTTTTTGGCCGTCCGCTTGTTCTATTATTGTTTCATTTTATTATATAATAAACATAAATAAAACTTGTTTACTTTTAATTGCTATGCAATTTAACTAGTTTTTGGGTTAGAATCCCGGAGTTTTTTTTGACTCTTATGATTGTTCTTGTTACTATCATTGATAATAAGACTTTTTGGCCGTCCGCTGGCTGCTGACCAATGAAAAAAATGACCATTGGCCAAAATGTGAATCCGAGTTTATTTTTTCGTTTTTTTACTATTATGATTGTTCCTGTTACTACCATTGCTATTATGACTTTTTGGCCGTCCGCTGGCTCCTGACCGATGGAAAAAATGACCATTGACCAAAATGTGAATCAAAATTATTTTTTTCGTTTTTTTTTACTATTATGATTGTTCCTGTTCCTACCATTGCTATTATGACTTTTTGGCCGCTGGCTGCTGACCAATGGAATAAAATGACCATTGGCCAAAATGTGATTCGAAAACTTTTTTTTTGTTTTTTTTGACTATTATGAATTTATATCCACTTTTACCGTGTCCTGGCTGCTGAGTGCTGACCAATGGAAAAAAATGACCATTGGTCAAAATGTGATTGGAAAATTTTTTTTTCGTTTTTTTTACTCTTATGAATTTATATCCACTTTTACCGTGTGCTGGCTGCTGACCTATGGAAAAAAATGACCATTGGCCAAAGAGAGTAACAATTTTTTTTCCGTTTTTTTGGCTATTGACTTATAGAGTATCTGTTGGTACTGACCAATGGAGAAAAAATGACCATTGGCCAAATTTTTGATTTTTTTAATTAAAAATTGTTCAAATTCAACAAAAAATTTCTCCCAACAATTCTGCAAATTCTTAACATTGTGATGTTTTATAATATAATGTTTGTTAGACCCATAATCACTAAAGGCCATAAAAACTAATGTAATACGCAACTAGATGCAAACACTAAATCTAACCCTAACCCTTGCCTATATTACATTTTGCCTATAATTGGAAAATTTGCATAGATAATTAATTAATCATCAGGCATTTAATACCCCCCTATAGGCATTCTCGTCCCTTCCCACCTTTCTCGCCCATAAATTGCATAGCAAATATGATACATTTATACGAAGTACAGATGAGTCGTCCCCCCTTCCCTTCCCCTCTTCCCTTCCCTTCTCCCCCTTCCCACGAGGGCCGAAGGCCCGAGTTTTTAATTGCTATGCAATTTATGGGCTCGTTTTTGGTTGTCCGTCCATCGTCCGTCCGTCGTCCATCCACCAAGTTATTGGCGCCAGCTTTTTTTTAAATTAAATTAATATATTGTTTTAATACCATTGATAATATGACTTTTTGACCGTCCGCAGGCTACTGACCATTGAAAAAAATTACCATTGGCTAAATAAATCAAAATTTTTTGTTCGTTTTTGAATAGGTTAACATTGATAACCCTATGCCCTCCACTACAAGGGCCTATGCATCTATTGATATGGGTCCCTGTTAATTAAATTAATATTTTGTTCTTGTTAATACCATTGATAATATGACTTTTTGACCGTCCGCAGGCTACTGACCATTGAAAAAAATTACCATTGGCCAAATAAATCGAAATTTTTTGTTCGTTTTCGAATAGGTTAACATTGACAATTACCCTATGCCCTCCACTACAAGGGCCTATGTCTCTACTGATGTGGGTCCCTGTGCTCCTACAAAAGTTTTAATTGCTATGCAATTTATGGGCTCACTTTCCATTTTCCGAATGTCTTGTCACGCGCCGAATGTCTTGCACCGAATGTCTTGTCACGCTTTTTTTAACAGTATAAATATTGCTATTATTACTTAACTAGTTTTTGGGTTCGAAACCCTGGTTTTTTTTTGACTATTATGATTGTTCCTGTTACTACCAATGCTATTATAACTTTTTAGCCGTCCGCTGGCTACTGACCGATGGGAAAAATGACCATTGGCCAAAATGTGATTCGGAATTATTTTTTTCGTTTTTTTTTGACTATTATGATTGTTCCTGTTACTACCAATGCTATTATAACTTTTTAGCCGTCCGCTGGCTACTGACCGATGGGAAAAATGACCATTGGCCAAAATGTGAATCGGAATTATTTTTTTCGTTTTTTTTTGACTATTATGATTGTTCCTGTTACTACCAATGCTATTATAACTTTTTAGCCGTCCGCTGGCTACTGACCGATGGGAAAAATGACCATTGGCCAAAATGTGAATCAGAATTATTTTTTTCGTTTTTTTTTGACTATTATGATTGTTCCTGTTACTACCAATGCTATTATAACTTTTTAGCCGTCCGCTGGCTACTGACCGATGGGAAAAATGACCATTGGCCAAAATGTGAATCGGAATTATTTTTTTCGTTTTTTTTGACTATTATGATTGTTCCTGTTACTACCAATGCTATTATAACTTTTTAGCCGTCCGCTGGCTACTGACCGATGGGAAAAATGACCATTGGCCAAAATGTGAATCGGAATTATTTTTTTCGTTTTTTTTTGACTATTATGATTGTTCCTGTTACTACCAATGCTATTATAACTTTTTAGCCGTCCGCTGGCTACTGACCGATGGGAAAAATGACCATTGGCCAAAATGTGAATCGGAATTATTTTTTTCGTTTTTTTTTGACTATTATGATTGTTCCTGTTACTACCAATGCTATTATAACTTTTTAGCCGTCCGCTGGCTACTGACCGATGGGAAAAATGACCATTGGCCAAAATGTGAATCGGAATTATTTTTTTCGTTTTTTTTTTGACTATTATGATTGTTCCTGTTACTACCAATGCTATTATAACTTTTTAGCCGTCCGCTGGCTACTGACCGATGGGAAAAATGACCATTGGCCAAAATGTGAATCGGAATTATTTTTTTCGTTTTTTTTTGACTATTATGATTGTTCCTGTTACTACCAATGCTATTATAACTTTTTAGCCGTCCGCTGGCTACTGACCGATGGGAAAAATGACCATTGGCCAAAATGTGAATCGGAATTATTTTTTTCGTTTTTTTTGACTATTATGATTGTTCCTGTTACTACCAATGCTATTATAACTTTTTAGCCGTCCGCTGGCTACTGACCGATGGGAAAAATGACAATTGGCCAAAATGTGAATCGGAATTATTTTTTTCGTTTTTTTTGACTATTATGATTGTTCCTGTTACTACCAATGCTATTATAACTTTTTAGCCGTCCGCTGGCTACTGACCGATGGGAAAAATGACCATTGGCCAAAATGTGAATCGGAATTATTTTTTTCGTTTTTTTTGACTATTATGATTGTTCCTGTTACTACCAATGCTATTATAACTTTTTAGCCGTCCGCTGGCTACTGACCGATGGGAAAAATGACCATTGGCCAAAATGTGAATCGGAATTATTTTTTTCGTTTTTTTTTGACTATTCTGATTGTTCCTGTTACTACCAATGCTATTATAACTTTTTAGCCGTCCGCTGGCTACTGACCGATGGGAAAAATGACCATTGGCCAAAATGTGAATCGGAATTATTTTTTTCGTTTTTTTTTGACTATTATGATTGTTCCTGTTACTACCAATGCTATTATAACTTTTTAGCCGTCCGCTGGCTACTGACCGATGGGAAAAATGACCATTGGCCAAAATGTGAATCGGAATTATTTTTTTCGTTTTTTTTTTTGACTATTATGATTGTTCCTGTTACTACCAATGCTATTATAACTTTTTAGCCGTCCGCTGGCTACTGACCGATGGGAAAAATGACCATTGGCCAAAATGTGAATCGGAATTATTTTTTTCGTTTTTTTTGACTATTATGATTGTTCCTGTTACTACCAATGCTATTATAACTTTTTAGCCGTCCGCTGGCTACTGACCGATGGGAAAAATGACCATTGGCCAAAATGTGAATCGGAATTATTTTTTTCGTTTTTTTTTGACTATTATGATTGTTCCTGTTACTCAGAGGTCAGATTTGTTAGAATTTTTCAGCCCGAACCCGGCCCGGCCCGATTTTATAATTAATCTGCCCGCCCGAGCCCGCCCGAACCCATCTAAGTGTCCGCCCGGGCCCGCCCGAATCGTTAAAGCTGCCCGAATTGCCCGGCCCGAAATATTAAATTTGCCCGTTAGTCCCGAATTTGTGAGGTCGCAAACAGAGGTCGGATTTGTTAAAAATTTTCTGCCCAAACCCGGCCCGGTCTAAATTTTTAACTAAATTCCCCGCCTGAACCCTTCTAAGTGTCCGCTCAGCCATGCCCAAACCATTAGAGCTGCCCGGCCCTATTAATAAAATTTGCCCGTTAGACTAGAAATTATCCAATCCCAAAATCTTTTAACCACTATTACAAAATAAGCATTAAATAATGGCATATTGATCAGAACAAAGATGACAATATTTTATTATTCATAATTATTATGTAAAAATAACAAATCGTCGACAATTTCCTGGGATAATCTTGTGCGTCTTTCCTCTATTAATCTTCCTGCGATAGAGAAACTTCTTTCACTTGCAGCACTCGTCGCCGGGATGGCAAAGAGTATTTTTGTTAATCTTGCTAATTTAGGATACCTAAAATAGTTATAATTTTAGATAACTTTAATGTGACTTGTTTTCTTTATTTTTCCACCATATTAAAAGGGAAAATTTTTCATCCACGTCCTTGTCTAAAACATCATTCAAGTATGAATTGATCTCATCTAATGCTGTATCATCTTCATCATCAGCCTATAGCGAATTTTTCTTTTTTCGAGGAAAATCAATTTGATAAAATTTCTGGCATGCCCGAATTGCCCGAATCTTATCAGCGTGCCCGCCCGGGCCCGTCCGAAAAGTAAAACTTAAGACAGTTGCCCGGCCCGGCCCGGCCCGTGGGCCGGGTCGGGCGGGCCGGGCAGCGGGCCGGGCCGGGCATTTCTGACCTCTGCCTGTTACTACCAATGCTATTATAACTTTTTAGCCGTCCGCTGGCTACTGACCGATGGGAAAAATGACCATTGGCCAAAATGTGAATCGGAATTATTATTTTCGTTTTTTTTTGACTATTATGATTGTTCCTGTTACTATTAATGCTATTATAACTTTTTGGCCGTCCGCTGGCTCCTGACCGATGGAAAAAATGACCATTGGCCAAAATATGAATCGAAATTATTTTTTTCGTTTTTATTTGACTATTATGATTGTTCCTGTTACTACCATTGCTATTATGACTTTTTGGCCGTCCGCTGGCTGCTGACCAATGGAAAAAATGACCATTGGCCAAAATGTGATTCGAAAATTTTTTTTTCGTTTTTTTACTCTTATGAATTTATATCCACTTTTACCGTGTCATGGCTGCTGACCAATGCAAAAAAATGACCTTTGGCCAAAATGAGCATCAAAAATTTTTTTTCCGTTTTTTTGGCTATCATTGACTTATAGAGTATCTGTTGGTACTGACCAATGGAAAAAAATGACCATTGGCCAAATTTTTGATTTTTTTAATTAAAAATTGTTCAAATTCAACAAAAACTTTCTCCCAACAATTCTGCAAAATCTTAAAATTGTGATGTTTTATAATATGATGTTTGTTACACGCCTAATTTTAAATATTTAAATTGCTATGCAATTTATTTAAATTTTGGCACATATACCCGTTTTTAAACTTAGTGATTTACCCAATTTATTAATTTACTGCATTTCATTCGGACCCATAATCACTAAAGGCCATAAATTCGGTCATTTTGTATTTGCTATGTTTAAAAATATATGATTGGAATTAAGCAAAAATATTAAACATTTTGTTAAATAAATATATGACTTGATAATTTACATAGTTTTAATTTAACGTTAAAAAGCCATAAAAAATAATATTTGCACAAAATTTTGCAGCTGTGGCAAAAGGGTGTCGCTTAACACCTCAATCTAATGACAAAATATTTACTAAATTAATAAAACTAACTAAATCCTAAAAGGAAGCATGTGTCGTGTAGTACGTGTAGGAGAGAAATATTACCCACTTTAACGCCTTTGCGGTCCATAAAGATTGTTTCATTCCCCAATCAAAAATCAAAGTGTAATAGATACGTTACGGGGTTTATAAAGCGCTATTTATATGCCAAGGTTAAAACTACATTTCTACCACCGCACATGTTTTAATCATAAACTACATAGACTGCCCATGTCATATGTTCCATATGGCAAATTGTGTGTGAAATTTGCCTCCATTTTGATGAACACTACCGTCCTATATCACATAATGGCGTTTTGCGCTCTGCCGTTTTGTTCGAACAGGAGAGGTAAAGAAAGGTTTTGATTCCATAAATAAGTAAGATATTATAAAGTATATGATATTTTTAAAAAAATTTAGGTGTTCCTTTCATTTCAGGCCTGGAATGTTTTACTCATCTTATTTTTCTAAAAATATCATATATTTTGTAATATCTTACTTATTTATGGAATCAAAACCTTTTTTCTTTACCTCTCCTGTTCGAACAAAACGGCAGAGCGCAAAACGCCATTATGTGATATAGGACGGTAGTGTTCATCAAAATGGCGGAAAAAAACACACACATTTTATAACGTGATGAGCAGTCTATGTAGTCTATGGTTTTAATGAGGGCAGGGGGGGTGTTCTAAGGCATTTTACCCCCTTGGATTGCAATTTATATTAAATGATAACGCGCTATCTCTCGCTCTCTTTAGGATTTAGATTCGCGCCTATTATTTTTACTTATTTAAGGCAGTATTAGTAGCAATAGGGCTACAACAAATGTTTAATCAAGCGTGGCCGGATTTGATCAAAGAGCCTACTACCTTAGGCATTACCACCTTAGACAAATTTTTCGGCAACGATCGGAATATGTGTGTGCAGTTCACGGAAAACCACGAATCATCATTATCTATCCCACACTATAAGATCGATTAATTTAACGGGATAGTGAGATATATATAGCAACGTAAAATGACATTTACTTTACCCTACCTCCTTCCTATCTTACCCTCTTATCAGCCCATCGCTGACTTTGCATTATTGATATTCCCCCTTCCTATTATTAGTAGTAGTAGTAGTGTATGTATTTGTCAACTAAATCAATGTCGCGACATTAATCCTCATGAAATATCGCCTTTAAAAAATTGTTTCGGCTACTTTTGGTTTCGATACTATAATCTTTTATCGAATCCTAATAACTATTCAAAAGTCAAATCGATTTGAGATGACCGGCAACAATTGAATCTATCATTCTGCCGACCTTGCCTTCTGGGTCGTTCATCTGTCACTTGTAATAGTCGGGGTTATGCACCTTTCTAAAGTTATTATCCTTTTGGAGGGTAAAATATTTAAATCAACGATTTTTTACCATCATGAAACTTTATTTAAACAAAATCCTACATATGATCCCTTCTTGATATTAATTTATTTCGTTAAAATGCTAACATGACTTTTTAAATGACTTGACACTTGACATTATAAAAATTATAAAATATCAATGACTTTGAAACTTATAACCCATGATAAAAAAATTTCAAACTGTTTTAACATTAAACACTTCAGAGGTCGGGTGGGGTTATAATGACCCCAAGCTGTTTAAAACTGCTGTACAAAACAAATTTGTTTGCTCTAATTCTAGGCATCAAAGTAAAACCACTTAATCAAATAGGCAAATTAATATATTAATGAACGTATAAGAGTTGAAATATTATTCTTGCAAATTTTGACAAGTTTATATTATAAAATATCTAAGTTATAGCTATTTAAAGTTTGGGGTAATTATTACCCCAAATACCATCCGTGTTAGCATTTTTGACCCAACCTCTGAAGTGATGACGTTGATTTTTCTGAATATATTATCTTTTCTTTATTTCCAATAACAAAATGTCTTCTTAAAATATAAGACTGAGTTCAATTTTTAAGCCTTGTTGGCGACTGCCCCTCTCTAAATCCAAAACTTCTTCATAATTTATTATAATTATGACTAAAAATACAATTTTGCCCATTTTCGCTTTTCTCATATTAACAACCTTTGACACCCATTAGTTAAAAAAACCAAAGTATGACCTTTTCCCCTAAAAAAGAATTAGTAATGAATAATTCAATTGGTTAACATCGATAATTACTCTATGCTCTCCCCTACAAAGGCCTATATCTCTACTTATATGGTTCCCCGTGCCCCTACAAAGGCTGGCTCTATTAATGTGAGTTCGAATCCCGGAGAGGGCAATTTTTGTTATTTAAATCGAAAATTTGTATTAATAATTAACTAATTATTTTGCATTTAATACCCCCTATAGGCATTCACGCCCCTTCCCACCTTTCTCGCCCATAAATTGCATAGCAAATATGATACATTTATACGGAGTGTAGATGAGTTCCCCCTTCCCCCTTCCCCTACTCCCCTTCCCTTCTCCCCCTTCCCACGAGGGCCGAAGGCCCGAGTTTTTATAAACTGCCAATAAATTTGCAACCCCCAAAATAACAAAATCCAATACTTCAGTTTGCTGGATGGTGAGCAAGAGTTTTTCAGTTAGGCCTTGCTTCTTCTCGGACAACAGATTGAATTCAGATTTAGCGGTTATATACTCTTTTTCCGCCTTCTCAAATCGCTGCCTATTTCGATTTATATCGACACAAATCAATAATCAAAAAATTTGATCTTTAAAGGCGGTTCCAAAAAATTTAATAAGATTTTATCAAAAAAAATTCATACACCTAGTGGCTTAATAAAAAAACTAAAAATAAAAAGCATATAAAAGCTGAATTTTTTTTTAAATTTTGAATATGAACCGGCTATATATAAAAATTATCAAAATTTAAGTTTGGCAGAATTTTGCAAGTAAAAAACACCGGATAATTTTTACTGAGCTTTCATGTAGGCTAAACTTTGTTCTTCAATGGAGTCTCTGAGAGCCGATATATCAACGCTAACATTTTTATCCACATCTTCCAATTCCTTTTTCAACAGGGCCAAGCGCCTTTGTTCTTCCTTAGTTTTTTGCGCCCTTTAACAACAAAAAATTATGTATGTTTAAAGCATCGAGATAAAACTTATTTGGTGTAAATCTTATAATGTGTGTGTAGAAATTAGTGCTGTAAAAAGACATGGTTTAATCTAGTCGATCCTTGGTTCAACTAATAATAACGACGACTTATTTAAATCAATATCAAATACAGACCAATATCATATGGTGTGTTTTTCAAATTTCGACTAAGATTATTGGTCCACTAAGAAAAACGGACCAAAAGTTAAACCTGAGTATTTTTACAACACTAGTGGAAATAAACACATTTTTTTAGGGTCAAGATTACCTTTCAGAGTGTAATGTAAAAAGCATGTCATCATAAAAAAGGGGAGGGGTAGAAATTTTTTAGATATTTTTATCCAAATCAATAATTCGGTTGATTCGGTACGTATGCTCGGCGAGTACCTGTCGAAGATGGCTTTCAACAAAATCTTCTTCTTCTCCACATTTTCTTCCTTGATTTCCTTGTTGTACTTTTCGAAATCCTCCATCGATTCGAAACAAACCCTAAAACAAACCTTGTACCAATTAAAAAATTTACATGCGAAGTCTAACTAACAAAAAATTAAGATAGTAGAAGGAGTGGGGCAAAATAAATATTTTTGAATTTGGGGGGGGGGGGGAACTTCCCCTAACCCCTGTCTATGGGCCTGTTCCTAATTGCTTTCAAAAAAAAGTGTAACCTTCATTGTATAAAATCAAAAAAATTTCACAAAATTATTACAATTCCTGGTAAGATTCAACAAATTTATAAAAAAAATCTTGGTTTAATCACAGGATAAAGTTTATATATATTTATAGAAAATTATTTGCTTATAAAAAGGAGCTGCGTGTATAAAATTAAAAAAAGTTATCCCTAAAATGTAGAAAAACTTTGATAACCTTAATAAATCACATTATGCAAAATTTAAAGTATACTTAATAAAAATCAATTAAAGGTTATAAGAGGTCTATTCAATCCACGTAAAAGAAAGCTGGCATTTAATTTACTTTGGGACTGATTCCCCATTTTTAGTGCCATCTAGCTCTGGATTTATTTTTTCTTCCTCTAGAGAACCATTGGTAGCTGGTGGTGGATCTTATATTAATATGAAATATAATAAATTTAAACAGATTTGTACATTACAATTGTATAGTGAATTAAGATACTCCTAAAACAAACTCTTTACTACACTAAAAAGTTAATTAAATGCAAATGAGAGATAAGATAATATTTAGGTCATGGATACATATACCATCTTTAAAAATGTAAGTGTGAGAATTAAATTCATTTCAAAAATGATAGCTTGGTATAAAAAATCCAGATAATTTAATTAACGCAAAATATAAACTAAATATCATAAAACTAATTGCAATATATACATTAAAAAAACAAAACAAAAAATAAAATTTTTATTACATCTATAAAACAGTTTATGTCTTAAACAAAAGATTAATTTCAATCTTACAAATGATTAAATTATTTTTTACACAAAATCGATTAAATAAAAAATAAAGTTTAAACTAAATTGAAGTAGGATTACACAATTTAGAATATAGATTAAATAACTAATTTGCAAACAATGTTATAAATTTAAATATATTACAAGAAAAAGGTGTCTTTGATTTAAAATAATAAGACAGTAGGCAAAAGTTGTGATGACAAATTAATAAGTTCAATCTATCCTTTATAATACAATATATGCAATTGTCAAAACCCCAAATATTTGGCAAAGTACATGTAGATAAACAAAATATGTATAATCAACAAACATGTTTTAAATAATATCTACCTTTCACAACCTCAGAATTATTTTCATGACAATTTGAGGCATTATGATTTTCAGAAGAAATTGGTGTCTCATCTTTCGAATCTGAGCTAATAGGCAATTTTGCGTTTTTTTTCTCATTCAAATTATTCTTTCTTTTGACTTCTTTATTAATTGATTTGTCAAACTTTGGGTTCAGCCCCTTTGTAGCTTTTAGTTGATCTGAATAATAAATTTTGTATCAAATAACTGGCTGGTAATTGTGAATATTTTATAAACCGTATTACTAATATTTGCATGTTTTAACGTCTGTATTTCAGTGTTTGAGAAGCCATTCCAATCAGTCATATGATAAGGCAAGTGAATGGAATCCGCGAATCCGGTACAAAAGATAAAAATTCAGAAGACAAATATAATGTATGTATCAAAATTATTATGTAGAAATATCATATGATTTTAAATTAAATTTATATAAAATACAAATTGTAAATAAGATTTAAGTTTATTACTAAATGTATAACAAAAAGATAGAATGATTATAGATCGCTAAGAATAAATAAATATATAATTGTAAATAGGTTAATATGAATAACAATGTTAAATCGTAAGGTATTCAAATATTATACTGCAATGTCTGTTGTGTATTCAAATTATAATGAGGGATGTGAATAAAGTTTCATAAAGGTAACAATGTTCTAATTAGGTAATAGTATATTATAAGTAGTTTTATTGTGTTATATGTTTTTTAAATGGATTATAAACATATAATAAAAACAAATGCTACAAAATAAGTTTATATATAAATGATATATTTTTTAATTAAAGTTATATTACTACAAGAATACCATAAGGTTAATAAAAAGTAAACTTGTTTTTTATACAGTATCATAGGTGATATTTAAAGGAAATTTTACAAATTTATAATAGATACAATATATTATATGTTAAACAAAATTGTTTAATATGTGCGACGAGTCATATTTCTATATGCTAGAGCTATAACTAATGAAGAAAAATATGGAAAACTTGAAGGTAAGTCTTTTGTTTGCAATTTTCAATAAAATATAATTTAAGAGTTTATGCTACAGAAAGTAATATCTATGGCAGAGACCACCATTTTTCACAAAAACTTCTTAAGATAAAAACATTTTTTAAATCACGTCTTACAAGGAATGATAATATGAATCCGCATCTTTTCTTTGTGGGATTCTTTGGTTCGTTATTATGATACTTATATAATATTCTTCGCTGTTTACTTCGTCGATTCTTTGGGAATTATTATATGTAGTTATAAAGATAAATTCGGAAATTGTCAGCCCCTTCTATAGATATTCTCATACAGTGGTCTAAAGATATCTCCCCTAGCCTGTTTCTTAATGTAACCATAATTCGGTTTATTGCACTAAAGGGCCTTTAAACAGTCGCCGTTGCCAAAGGTATTGTCATTAGTTTGGCACCGAACCGTTTCAACTCTTCATACCACAAATTGCATTTTTAAATAAATTTTATAGGTGTTTCTGATTCATTCAAAGTAGCCGCAGAAATTTGAATGATTTTATGTCGGCATAAAGATATTCTTCGTCAACGCCGTGAAAATGACGACACATCCTTTTTACATCAGATTCTCGGATCTGTTGGAGCCTCTCAAAACTCTGGAAAAATGAGCATCCTGAAATAAGCTCAACTGCAAATTGCTTGAACCTATTATTAATTTCAGATATAACAGTCTTAGTAAACTTTCCCAGAGATTCTTTGCAAGCTTTATTTTCACTAATGTCACATTTCAGTGATAGGCATAATAATTTATAAAAAAAATTTTAAATTTTGCCCATGTTTTTCAATTTCAGAGACTGAGCATAGTAGAGCTGCCAATACACTCATCTTTATCAATGTATATTAATAAAATAAAAATAACTTGCATAATTTTAATTACCGGCATTTTTATCATAAGAAAAAGAAGAGACAGTTTTCCCCACTCCAGCAGAATTTCAATTCTCATTTCTCATCTTGACCTAAAACATGAAAATATATATAATACTTCTATATTAAAACCAAAATCTTTCTTGCCTATTTCAGAGTTCATGCGAATTTCACTGCTGGAAGCAGAATAATATCTGCCTTTAACTTATATATATTTATAATATCTAATGCTTAAAAATAATTACCATAATTCCCCATAGTAAGGGATAAAACAAGAGTTTTTTTTAATTCAGTCCCATCTTTACCTATTACAAACAAACATATTCATGTCTTATTTTATATAAACACAAATACCCATACTTAATTAAAATTATTCGAAATTAAATCATATTTACCATCTTCTTTAATGTCTAACCGCATTTATTAATTTTAAAAATTTATATGCAAAAAACACACCAATAAAATTAACGGTAGAGAATTTAAAATTTATGTAATTTTTTTAAATGGTATAAGTCTCTTAAAAATGGGTAAATATTTTGCAAACTTAAGAAGTCGTATTCTACAACATATTTTAATTTATTTATTGGAATTACACAAAAATATATTCATAAAAAACAAATTAATTTTGACAAGGATTTTCGTGCGATTCTAAATGTAAATAGCTCGCGATAGTATCGGAATATGAAAAAATATCAGTATTATTACAATTGCTATGAGTGATAAGTCGATTTATTTGCAAATTAATCATTTTATTTTATTAGTCTCGAATATTTGCTTGCCTTGATTTATATGCAGCATGTTTATGTCGTTTTTTTCCTGTACGGCTAACAGGTTTTCAATAAATTCATATATGATGGGATGGGCTATCCCAATCAAGCATTTTAAGGCGTGGTGAAAGCCTTCTAGATGGTTGTTGGTACGAGGGCCTTCGGCGTGAACCCTTTCCCACATAGTATATGGAAAGATTGCATTGGGTCCTACCCAAATGTCTTTGATATACTTAAACCAATCTGAGGCCTCTGGTATCAGACTAATTTGCGATATCGATATACAACAAAATAACGTGATGAGGTAACAAAAAAGGCACCGCTAATATTCGTCGTATCAGTTTTTGGAAAAGTACATTACTCTTATATAGATCTGATAGGCCCAGTGTCCGCATTTTTCGGAAGATCGCCTGCGAAAAATGGAATAGACAGCCTTTTAAAATTAGTATAAAATGTTATCATCGTACCTTTAACATCAGCATCAGGGAATGAATCCCGCAAAGCCCTCACACTGGCTTGCTCAAAATCCACTTGTACATAGCGAGGACGAAGTGTTAAAGAATATTGAGTACACAGATCTTTAATAATCCCAAAAAGCAAAACGAAGTGTTAAAGAATATTGAGTACACAGATCTTTAATAATCCCAAAAAGCAAAGAATATGAGGTTTGACATTTGTCGGGTAAAAGGGCAAATATCACGGGAACCATGTGATCCTTGATATAACAATGTATAGTGTACACCTATAGAAGTGAAAATAACAATTAACCTGTACAATACATATACTTGTTTGAAAAGTTGGGAACATACATAGTATGTCCCATCAGCATATAAATTGCCCGCTTCGCAAAAATTTTCAAATTTTCGGGGGTACCAAATACTAACAATCGATTGTCATGATTGTGCAGTAAGAACCTTTCCCCGTTGTTTAAAATCTATGCTCCGGCTGAAGCATTATATCGTTATTCTCTTTGGGGATAGGATATCGATTGATACTCATTCTCTTTAACGTATTTTTTACTGATTTCAGGGTAGGGGTAGATTTTGGGAAAAATTTTAGGTCGGGGACATCCCGCAGCCTTTGCGCAATCACTTGATGATATATCGAGGACAAATTTTCTTTAAGATTGTTAATAACTTCCGTTTTTAACATATTTATAGTCATAAGGAACTCATAATCGCCTCGAGGAGGCTCATGATAATGCTCCTTGGTGACAGTGGGAAACTCAGTCACCTGAGGCCAATGTTACACGATCCAAATTCTTGGACTGTATAAGCGATCTGACATTCCATTTTCTTATTCGATCCAAAAAAAGTAATTATGTATCTTGAACCTAAAATGACTTAACCCTAACCCTACAAAACCTGCCCTTGCGAGTCCGAAATCACAATATGAAAACGTGAGTAAGAAATTTTGTTTATTTCTTACGATTTGTGTTTTTCCGAATGCGAAAAACACTAATCGGCGCTTCGTTATTTTTTGGATCGAATAAGAAAATGGAATGTCAGATCGCTTATACAGTACAAGAATTTGGATCGTGTAACATTGGTCGTCACCTGAGCTCTCCCTTGGCACGGCATCTATAATAAGTTGACCATTAGAATTTTTTATTTTATTGTATAGATATCCTCTGAAATAGAGAATAACACCTTTTTTTTGAGATGGTAAAAATCTCATGGCTGTAAACAAATATTAGATATTTATAAAAATATAAATAAGTTACGGGGGCATGTTGCTTGGATACTTTGACAAGCATCTAACAGGAGTTGGGCATCATTAATTGTTGCACTGGAACTTGGAGTCATATTTGTTATTGAAGATAATGGTCTATAAGAGACACTGGAACTTGAAATAAGAACTAAAGTAAAAATATACAAAACTTAATCATAAATTACTTGGAGTCATATTTGTTATTGGAGATAATGGTCTATAAGAGATACTGGAACTTGAAATAAGAACTAAAGTAAAAATATACAAAACTTAATCATAAATTACTTGGAGTCATATTTGTTATTGGAGATAATGGTCTATAAGAGATACTGGAACTTGAAATAAGAACTAAAGTAAAAATATACAAAACTTAATCATAAATTACTTGGAGTCATATTTGTTATTGAAGATAATGGTCTATAAGAGACACTGGAACTTGGAGTCATATTTGTTATTGAAGTTAATGGTCTATAAGAGACACTGGACTTGGAGTCATATTTGTTATTGAAGATAATGGTCTATAAGAGACACTGGAACTTGGAGTCATATTTGTTATTGAAGATAATGGTCTATAAGAGACACTGGAACTCGAAATAAGAACTAAAGTAAAAATATACAAAACTTAATCATAAATTACTTGGAGTCATATTTGTTATTGAAGATAATGGTCTATAAGAGACACTGGAACTTGAAATAAGAACTAAAGTAAAAATATACAAAACTTAATCATAAATTACTTGGAGTCATATTTGTTATTGAAGATAATGGTCTTGCAGAGACACTGGAACTTGATATAAGAACTAAAGTAAAAATATACAAAACTTAATCATAAATTACTTGGAGTCATATTTGTTATTGGAGATAATGGTCTATAAGAGACACTGAAACTTGGAGTCATATTTGTTATTGAAGATAATGGTCTATAAGAGACACTGGAACTTGGAGTCATATTTGTTATTGAAGATAATGGTCTATAAGAGACACTGGAACTCGAAATAAGAACTAAAGTAAAAAAATACAAAACTTAATCATAAATTACTTGGAGTCATATTTGTTATTGAAGATAATGGTCTTGCAGAGACACTGGAACTTGATATAAGAACTAAAGTAAAAATATACAAAACTTAATCATAAATTACTTGGAGTCATATTTGTTATTGGAGATAATGGTCTATAAGAGACACTGAAACTTGGAGTCATATTTGTTATTGAAGATAATGGTCTATAAGAGACACTGGAACTTGGAGTCATATTTGTTATTGAAGATAATGGTCTATAAGAGACACTGGAACTCGAAATAAGAACTAAAGTAAAAAAATACAAAACTTAATCATAAATTACTTGGAGTCATATTTGTTATTGAAGATAATGGTCTTGCAGAGACACTGGAACTTGATATAAGAACTAAAGTAAAAATATACAAAACTTAATCATAAATTACTTGGAGTCATATTTGTAATTGAGGTCAATGGTCTTTGAGCTAAAGAAGTTCTAATTAGTGGTGGGAAAACCCGGGGTTTTCTAAACCCAAGCCTGAGGTTTTAGGTTAGGTTGTTTTAAAACCTCGAGGTTTTAAACCTACCTAACCTAAAACCTTTTAGGCTTAGCATGGGTTTTGCATCCACCTAAGGGTTCCCCAACGTCCCTACCTAAAATTTTGGGGCAAGATTCAAACTCTAGCCCAAAACATTAGGTCGGAACGAAATGCAAAACCCCGAACCTTGGGGTTTCCATTCATAAGGTATGGTTTTTATATCCTAATATTTCGGCTGAATGACGGTCACTAAGCAATTTTATAAAATAAATTCTTAATTATCATTTGTTTTGATTTAAAAAATAAATTAAAATAATATTGTATCCTAATATCAATATATAAAATAATAATATCAAATAAATACTACTATATTGTAATAAAAAATGTAAATGTATTATATCGGTTTTGGCCATCTATAAACTATTTTAATTTAGATTAACACATTATATCCTTATCTTATACCATGCATGTAGTAGTAGCACTGCACCATACCATATAACTCCCCCCCCCCTTCTCTTTCCCTTCTTACACAACCCAGCGTATAATGCGAGCATGGGGATACCCTTGCTCCAAAATATTCACACCCAAAGAGCAAGGCAGTCGCCTTGCTCCAACCCTGCTCTACTCCGGGCCATCCCTGTTCCCAACCCCGTTCCGACCCCACATAACCCAAACATTATTTTGTATGGGAGGCGATGCGCTACTATGCTATGACGCATACATATCCATATGCATAAGTTAGGGAGGGAGGAGAAGGGGAGAGTGCGTGCTGTGCTGCTACAAGCTATGCAGTAGTTAAGAGTGAATAGACATTACTTACATGGCGTTTAGATGAATTAGCTAATTTATATTTTACCTGAATATTTTCCCTTAATTTAATGCTCCAATGTACTTATAGAAATCCCAACCCTGAAGTGACTTATGGGGTTTGCAGGACCCCATTCTTAAAATGATCATAATTTTAAAACCAATAGAGTAACACGTCTCAAATTTTAAATATAAGTTTATTAAAGCCTCTTATAGGTTTGTAAAAAAATTAATTTAATTATAAATACAAATTTTAAATTTATATGCAATTTACCAAACACTAAGAAAATGAATAAAAATCAAAATGACATGTTTTATTTTTGTAATGGAGACCAAACAGTTAGTAGAAATATAAAAAGCAAATGTTTTTTTATTAAAAGAAGGTTTGAATAATATAAAAAACATGCATTCATGATGAAATGATTATACAGGAAAAAATTAAAAGACTCTAAAATCACTATTATCATCAAAAAAGACATTAATAAGTTCTTAGGTAAATAATTATTAAGCCGTAACCGATTATCGGAAGGTAGTAAACAATTAAATTTTTACATATTGGTTATTTTTTAAGTTTTAATAATATATTGTCGCCATCAAGTTGTCTCTCTTTTAGACTTTGAATTTAAAACATGAAAACATCTAATAAATGCCAATATTTGCGAAGATATCATCAATAAGTATAAAATTAAAACCACTTGATCAAATGGCAAAATTAATATATTACCCCGCCTTCACAGCACGGACGCTCCATATTTATTAACAATAACTATAATTACTGCATAGCTTGTAGCAGTACAGTACGCTACGCACTATCCCCTACCCCTCCCTCCCTAGCTTATGCATATGGATATGTATACGTCATAGCATAGTAGCGCATCGCCTCCCATACAAAATAATATTTGGGTTATGTGGGGTCGGAACGGGGTTGGGAACAGGGATGGCCCGGAGTAGAGCAGGGTTGGAGCAAGGCGACTGCCTTGCTCTTTGGGTGTGAATATTTTGGAGCAAGGGTATCCCCATGCTCGCATTATACGCTGGGTTGTGTAAGAAGGGAAAGAGAAGGGGGGGGGGAGTTATATGGTATGGTGCTGTGCTACTACTACATGCGTGGTATAAGATAAGGATATAATGTGTTAATCTAAATTAAAATAGTTTATAGATGGCTAAAACCGATATAATACATTTACATTTTTTATTACAATATAGTAGAGTATTTATTAGATATTATTATTTTATATATTGATATTAGGATATAATATTATTTTAATTTATTTTTTAAATCAAAACAAATGATAATTAAGAATTTATTTTATAAAATTGCTTAGTGACCGTCATTCAGCCGAAATATTAGGATATAAAAACCATACCTTATGAATGGAAACCCCAAGGTGACACCCCAAGGTGACCTGACCTTGGGGTTTCTCGGGGTTTTGCATTTCGTTCCGACCTGATGTTTTGGGCTAGAGTTTGAATCTTGCCCCAAAATTTTAGTTAGGGACGTTGGGGAACCCTTAGGTGGATGCAAAATAGAGGCATGCAAATTCACTTTTTTTCAACCCTAACCCGACCCGACCCGAAAGCGTTTTTAAATTTTCAACCCGAACCCGACCCGAAGCGTTTTTAAAATTTCAACCCGAACCCGACCCGACCCGAAAGCGTTTTTAAATTTTCAACCCGAACCCGACCCGACCCGAAAGCGTTTTTAAATTTTCAACGACTCGAACCAGTAGAAAAATTTGAGGATGAAAAATTTATTCGACAGAAATGATCATACAAAATTTGATTAATAAATTTATTAAATTGATTTACTATAATTATGTATAAATATTATGGCGTCTACAATTTCGGGGCGTAATTAGACCTTCTCTCTTCTATAATTCTTCCAGCAGTGGAAAAGGACCTCTCAGCATATTCTTTATCTTATGTTGCATATTTTCATTTTGGTCATTCTTATTCACTTAAATAAAATTAGTGTCATAGATATATATATTGGTAGGGTAGGATGTAGGAATAATAGATTTACTTTTTTGTTGATTTATAAGTATGTAGTTATATCTTTTTTTAGTTAAATTTCTAATTTACTCTAAAGACTATAAACAATAATAAATAATCATTTGTTAATATTTTACCTTTCGTTATTCGACTTTAAATTGAACAATGTAGTTAAATTTATAATCTTCTCTATAGAGTATAGAATAGACTATAAACAATTAAAAAATACTCATTTGTTAATATTTTACCTTTCGTGATTCAGCTTTAAATTTAAATTTGCCTCTAAATTAAACGAATTAAAAAATCGAAAAGGAAATTGATTCTATGAATGATTGAATATAGTTAGTTTAGTCATACAATTCGATATTGTATAACTAAAATTATAGAAAATAGCATTAATTTAACAAATACGTTTCGTTCATTTTGTAATGTAAGATTCATATCCTTTGACCCGACTCTATAAATCCAACCCGACCCGGCCCGAATGCATTCTAAAATTTTCAACCCAAACCCGACCCGACCCGAAAATTTTTAACTCTAACCCGACTCGACCCGACCTCGGGTCGGGTTCGGGTTTCGGGTGACCCATGCAGGCCTCTGATGCAAAACCCATGCTAAACCTGATAGATTTAAGGTTAGGTTGGTGTAAAACCTCGAGGTTTTCAAACAACCTAACCTAAAACCTGACCTTGGGCGAACCTCGGGTCCGCCCCACCTAAGGTTTTTCCCACCACTAGTTCTAATGTTATCTAAATTAAGCACTATAAAAGATTTTAAATAAATATAATTAACAAGAAAATTCACCTCGAATATTTGAAGGATTATTTGAAGAGAATTTTACAATTGAACTTGTCACAGAGGCTATTATAAAGATTAAAAAAACACATAAATTTACTTTCTTTGGAAGGAATGGAAGAAGTTAAGGTAGAACTTGTTATATTTACTATTAAATTTGGAATCGTAATAGCTTGTGTTATTCCTGCTATAAAATAGATATATAAAATAAAGGACTATAAAACATTATACTTTTATGTGGTATATCTAAATGTGCTTTGGTAACAAAATATGTGGTCCCATACTTTATTGCTCTCCCTTTACAATTTGAATTACGGCATCTAAGGTATATTTGACCGTTTTTTCCTTCATTGTATTTTACATAATAAAAATTTTGATAAAAAAAAAGTTCTTTCTTTCTGAGTTAACATACCTATAATAAAGATATTAAAAACCATAATTTCCAATATACTAGTTTGACGAAACAAATATAGAAAATTCCAATGATTGGCTATAATCTATTTTAATTTTATTACACATCATTTAATAGATGAACTTACAGCAGTTAAATTTGAAATTTGTCGCTTCGAAAAATTAATGATGATGTGATGATGAATTCGTGATGAACTCGTGATATGTTGATGGTGGGTTGCCTTTTGAAAAGTTGCCTTTTGAACAGAAACGAATTCTTTAGTGCCCTATCCACTCGCCGAAACCCATCTTGCCAAGTTTACCCTGGGACATTAACGAAAATCTTTCCATTATCATAAAGAAGGCCAGTACCTTTTATAATAATTATCAATTTTATTATAAAAAATACCTAAATTTTAACTTTAATCCTAAATTGAATCATTAATATGCCTATTTGTTGGGGGACATTTTTTAACATTAGGACATTCAATTCGGCAAGATGGTTTTCGTCAAGTTGACGGGCTCCCTCTTTTTGGATACTTAATTGTTATGACTATAACTTTAAAATAAAAGTTATTTGCGATATCGTGCACAAAATTGCTTAGAAAATTAAGTTAGATTCTGCTTTGTATACTAAATTTTAGTCCCGTTTTAAAAACTTTAATTTGGAATACTTTATTTTATGCATTTAAATAACCCCGGGAGCTAATAATTGAAGAAATGATTAAATTGTAAGTTAGGTCTAACAAATATGTCAAATATTAAGGGTGGTTTTATGCTAAAACCTCCTTCAAAGTTAAAGTTCCAAAAAAGAAAGTAAGGATGCATAACAATGGAATTACTCACGGACTTACATGGCGGTGTGGCGAGCTGCATCGTTCATATATAAATATTCGCGTCATTTATTATGTAACTTCTATATTCCTTGTGCTACACCAGCTGTTAATTTTTTTATTACTCACTTCCTTCGTTAATATTCATCAATTCAAATATTCACCAATTCGTCAATTCACCAATTAACATTATTACTTACTTCTTTCGCGTTTATCACCACACCAATAACCATTTTTATCATTCGTGTTCATATTTCATTTAAATAAACCAATTCCTATTCAACAAAGTTCAAGCCATGACTAAGAATGGACAGCGGTTCAAAGTGGTGAACCCGACGTGATTTTTAAGCTTCCTGATTTTGACGCTGATAATTCCAGAGCTTGGTTCGCAAGGATAGAAACATTATTTCGTCTGCGCAAAGTAAACAATCCTTCAAGTAAGTTGGCCCTGCTACTTGAGGCATTGCCTCAAAAGGTCTGTACTGAGGTACAAGACCTGTTCGAGGACATTAACAAAGACGGTGCCTTCGAACACATAAAATCAGCTATCATTCGACGAACCTCTCATTCCGATCAGGTACAATTAAACCTTTTAAATAATTTGGAATTAGGAGATCAACGCCCCTCGCAGTTACTACGTCAGATGAAGCAACTGATTGGAAACTATACCATGGACGACGAGATTTTAAAACAAATGTGGCTTAATAAATTGCCTAGTCATTTTACCAACATTCTCGCAGTTTTCGCTACTGAGCAATGTACGTCAAAATTAGCTGAAACGGCTGATCGGATCGCCGAGGCAAATCAGGGCAACGCCATACATAGCTTATCTACTAACAATGAAATTTCAAGCCTAAAAGAGATGGTGGAAAAATTATCACTGGAAGTCCAGAAACTAACGGCAAATTCTGCCAGGTCCTCTGCTCGCCAACTTTCCCCCCCCCCCTATAACTCACGTCGCTCCCTTTCCCCTAATGATAATAACGCCAGCGACGTGTGCTGGTACCACAAAAATTTCAAAAACAACGCCAAAAAATGTACCCCTCCCTGCTCTTTCACGTCCCGATTTTCATCAAACGCCTAGACCAGCCGGGAAAGGCGACGCCCGAGCTCGGTCATATCCATCGTAGTCGCTTATTTTATATCATTGACACACTTTCCGGACACCGTTGGCTCGTTGATACCGGTTCGGACATCAGCGTCCTGCCAGCTAAATCAAATCAACGTTCCCTACCTGCCCCTTTTCAATTACAAGCTGACAATAACAGCTGTATTAAAACTTACGGTCAAATTCCTTTAACGCTTGATCTCGGTTTAAGAAAAAGGTTCAGGTGGATATTTACGATCGCATACGTAAAAACACCCATTTTAGGAGCGGATTTCCTCGATTTTTTCAATCTCACAGCAGATTTAAGAAGGAAAAGGTTGATTGACCCACAAACATCGACAATATCAAATGGTGTACCCACCTCAACGACATCTCTAAGAATTCAGTCTTGCTCCCAACCGTTAGAGAATGAATTCGCAAGTTTATTAAATGAATTCCCCGAAATAATGAAACCTCCGGACTACAGAAAGCAGGCGCATGGTGCCGTGCATCAGATTCCCACTAAAGGACCGGCATCTTACGCCAAACCTCGGCGATTAAACCTGGAAAAGCTGACAATTGCAAAGGAGGAGTTCGCACATATGTTAGAGCTTGGAATTATTCGACCGTCACAAAGCAGCTGGGCCTCTCATTTGCACATGGTCCCAAAAAAGACTCAGGGTGATTGGCGGCCCTGTGGAGATTATCGTCACCTAAACAATCAGACAATCCCGGATCGTTATCCCCTACCCCACATCCATGATTTCTCGATGAACCTAGCTGGAACCACAATATTTAGCAAGCTTGATTTAATACGGGCGTATCATCAGATCCCCGTTGCCCCCGAGGATATTCACAAAACGGCGCTAATAACGCCGTTTGGACTCTATGATTTTTTGAGGATGCCATTCGGTTTACGGAATGCGGCTCAGACGTTCCAGCGTTTCATAGACCAAGCATTCCGAGGTTTTCCTTTTACGTTTGCATACCTGGATGATGTTTTGATCGCTAGTAAGTCTAGGGAAGAACATTTTCATCATCTCCGCCAGGTATTCACACGACTAAAACAATATGACTTAAAGATCAACGCTAGCAAATGCCAGTGGGGACTAAATACGATAGACTTTTTGGGGCATAATGTTTCTCCGACGGGTTTAACTCCGCTTCCAGAGAAAGTTATAACGATAAAAAAAATTTCTATTCCTATATCTATGACGCAACTTAGAAGGTTTATAGGCATGTTAAATTTTTACCGACGTTTCATTCCTCAGTGTGCTCACATACTCAAGCCCCTAACCGACTTACTGGACGATAAGAAAGGGCCGATCGTCATGACGAAAGACTCTATAGATGCTTTTGAGAAAGCCAAAGGAGCTCTTGCTGACGTTACTCATTTGGCACACCTTGAAGAAGGCGCAACTCTTTCTTTGACAACAGACGCTTCAAATTCAGCTGTCGGAGCCGTTCTCAATCAAACAAAATGTGGTGAAACTAGCCCTATCTTTTTTTTCGTAAAAACTTACACCGGCACAAGGTCGTTACAGTACTTTTGGGCGAGAGCTACTTGCCATTTATTATCGATAAAACATTTTAGGCATCTGCTTGAAGGTCGTGACTTTGCAGTTTATACCGACCATAGTTTTCCAGACCTGACAAGTATTCCCTCCGAGAATCTAGACATCTAGATTACATATCGCAATTTACGTCAAATATTAGGTTTATCAGTGGCCATACTAATATCGTAGCCGACACTTTGTCCCGCGTTGACATAGACACCATTCACCTTGAAAGTATATCCTCAGAGCAGATAGCTAGATCACAAGAATTAGAATTTTACAGCCCCGACCAACTTTCGTCGCTTAAAATTTCAGATTTTCCTATTCCCGGTTCAAATTTGACAATTAAATGTGACACCTCCTGCGCCACACCACGCCCGGTTATACCCACTTCAATGACGCGAAAGGGGTTCGACCTCATACATAACCTCGCTCACCCCGGAATCTGTGGAACCCTTAAGCTGGTTGCTAAACGATTCGTATGGCCACAAATGAATAAAGACGTACGGTCATGGGCAAGACGATGCCTTCAATGTCAAAAGTGTAAGGTCAACAAACACACTATCACAACCCCTGGTAGTTTTGCTAATCCTGATGCACGATTCAGCCATGTGCATCTTGATTTAGTTGGCCCTTTACCACCTGCTAATGGCTACACCTACTTGCTTACTGCTGTCGACAGATTTACGCGTTGGCCAATTGCAGTACCCATATCTAAAATTACCGCTGAACATGTTGCCCAAGAGTTTGTTAAACATTGGATATCAAACTATGGAGTTCCAGTAACGATTACTACTGATAGGGGGGGGGGGTGCAATTTGAGTCTAGACTTTTTTCCGAGTTGGCGCGTCTTTTGGGTTTCCATCACAGTAGGACTTCTGCTTACCACCCACAATCTAATGGAATGGTCGAACGCTTTCACAGGCTGCTTAAGGCAGCCTTAAAAGCCCAAGGCGATACAACGAAATGGGATGAGCTAGTCCCACTGGCTATGTTAGGAATTAGGTCGGCTGTCAAGCAAGATATTGGTTGGTCAGCGGCTGAGCTGGTTTACGGGACAAGGTTGCGCCTTCCAGGCGAATTCTTCGAACAATCAAAGAAGGCCATCGATATCCCCGAATACATTAATCGTCTTAAAGATCATTTTGCTCACCTACCTTTTCATCCAACTCGCCCTCAGGTTACCACCCCAAATTTGCCGAATGCTTTAAAAACAAGTAATTTCGTTTTTATACGGAACGATGAATCCCGCAAAGGTTTGTACGTTGCTTTCAATGGGCCTTTCAAGGTGCTTAAGAGGTATGATAGATATTATGTAGTGGAAAGGAACAGTAAGGCTGATACCATTTCCATCGACAGGATAAAGCCAGCGCATTTGGATTCCGACCCGGACGTGAGTTCGTCATCATCTGCGCCACAAACGAGCAAGGCGGAAGCTGTTTCAGCCGGCATGTCTAAATCGAATGTTTCGGTTCCTAATTCAGACACATGTTCATCAGCATCCCCCCGGCAAATTAAGTACACTAGTGAAAGTGGTCGAAACGTCCATTGGCCCAAGAAGTTTTGCAATTTTATCTAACACTTTGTATTTAGGAAGGGGAGTAATGTGGCGGCATCGTTCATATATGTATATTCGCGTCATTTATTATGTAACTTCTATATTCCTTGTGCTACACCAGCTGTTAATTTTTTTATTACTCACTTCCTTCGTTAATATTCATCAATTCAAATATTCACCAATTCGTCAATTCACCAATTATCATTATTACTTACTTTCGCGTTTATCACCACACCAATAACCATTTTTATCATTCGTGTTCATATTTCATTTAAAAAAACCAATTCCTATTCAACAAAGTTCAAGCCATGACTAAGAATGGACAGCGTCCCCAAAGCGGTTATGGAATTAAGTTATGAATAGGGAAGATAGCATCTTGGATATAGGTGCGTTTACCGGAAAGAGCATTGAGGCACAAATACTAAAAGGAAATACATTGTCTGCCTAGAAGAGACGAGATAGAATAGAGCACAGCTTGGGCGTAAGGAGAGGGATCTGAGTTATTCTACAGTGGATCCCGCATCGGGGAAATAAGATCAGTTTGAGGCTAAGCGTATTGCACAAAGACATGAAAGTCAGACAATGTTCTGACAGATTAAGCATAATAGTGATCGCTGATAAGTAGGTAACATAACCGTTATCTGTGCGCATAATCCTCAAATTAGGTATAGAGAAACAGAGAAAGCCATATTCTTTAATTTCTGTTAAATAGGACAGAAAAAAAATCTAATTACTAAACCGAACTTCACTCAAACGTTAGAAAAAGTCATCACGGCTATGAGCAGATTCATGGACGTTATGGGCATCGAAGCATGGGACTTTAGTGAAAGGGGTTGGAATATATTTTATTAAGGGGAAACTATAACAAATGGTAACGAATCTATAACGAGTTTATTTACCAATAGATAACGATAAACATTCAGATTAAAGTTAATTCAGTTCGTGCCCTTATCACCGTCTGCGTATCACAACCAAATCACTTTCAGGGTAATTTAATGATTGAAAGGAGTGTAGTAAGGGTCTAGGTTTCATCATTTTAACCATCGGTAGGCTTTCTTTCCTCACAGCGTTAATACCTGTGTAGATCGAGATTGTGGAGAGGTTGAAGGTTTTCTTGCTGTGTCTCGATCCTTTCATTAGTGTTTGGTGACGAGTATAGTTCCCAATTTGTCCACGTTGCGTTATAACCTTGACGCCGGTACTACACTAGTGTTTAGGGGGAGGGAAAAAAATTCGGTTTCCTCGAAATTCGGGGCACCTGCTTTGAAAGGGGTTGGAATGTATTTTATTAAGGGGAAACTATAACAAATGGTAACAAATCTATAAATCACGAGTTTATATACCAATAGATAACGATAAACATTCAGATTAAAGTTAATTCAGTTCGTGTATTCTTTCTCTTATCACCTTGTGCGTATCACAACCAAATCTCTTTCAAGGTAAATGAATTTGTTTCGCTACAGGACTTAGCAATTGTCAACACTTACAATCAAAAGCGAAAAGATTATAACCGAACTTATAGAAGTGTAACGTTTGCCAGTCATATTAAATACCTATTTATACGATTAAAAAATTTATGGAGGATTAAATCTTCAATATATTTAATAATGATTATATTCCAACATATAATTACGTAATTGAACTCTCAAAATGTTTTCATTTAGATAATTTAAACATTTATAATATTTCGCACTGAGCTTAGGTCAAATTTGGATTTCATGAGGTGGGTAAAAATCTAATAATGGGTTAGGGGCATAGTGTTTAACATAAAAGTATAATTCGTCTTTAATATAAGATATTCCTTATTCGTCATTGAAAAAATATTAAGCCAAAATTTTATAAAGGATGCTACAAACCTTTCATAGTCTATTACACATACATTATCCTATTCACCTAAAGGCTGTGTAAATATTTTTTGTAGGGGCTAGCTGGTGGTATTGTTAACTAGTTGGGTTAATGTGAGGTGTCGAACTCTAAAGAGCTTAAATTTTTAGATGTTAAATATTTTAGATACTTGTACATTTATTTCGCAATAAATCTAAAAATTTCAAGAAACCATCGATGTGTTAAGTTTAATACGTAGAAAGCGTCAAAAAGTTTGTAAAAAAATTATTATCTAATTGATAAGTATCTATGTTATGTATATATTATTTTCTAGTTTCGGCTAAAAAGTATTAACAATAGCCCAGTATCATTATTTGGTGCATCCCCATTCGTCTAGAAATGATATCAGAAAATCAAGAGTTAGGTAATTTGTTAATTTTCGGACGTAAGGTATTGTCTGGCTTGTCACTATTTAAACATACCTGCATGACTTTAATGTATTTTTTTCAGCACAACTTGACGAAGTTTAACAAGGACCACTAACCTTTCATGTTTTTTAAAATACAACTAGAGCTCGTTTAACTTAAATGGTATATTAAATCGTTCATGCCTATAACAATCTTTCTCTTTGATTAATTCAGGTCGATTTGCTTTCGGTTAACATGTCGTTTAAATCCATAATTTTGCTACCATTTTTACCTGTCTTCCGACAGTATCGCAAAATAGTATATCTTCAGTTCAATTCTACGCGCCCAAACGCGGTAGTAAATTATCTAAATGATTACCTCCATTTTGGCAAAATCTAAGAGATAAGGTAAAACTTTTTAACATTACGAGCCAGCGTTGTAGTCTGGTAAGCATTAGCAACTCGCCCGTGTTAGCTATTAAACATAAAGCAATAAGTATTTCGTTACACTATAACGATTTACCAATTAATTATTCGCGCCATTGTTGTATCCGTACATCATTGCGATAGCTTCCCGTTCTATAATTGAATCACGTCACGCACCTCTGTTTTATTAAATTTAAGTAAAAATTATATAATAGGGTGTTAAACTTCATTTTCGACTTGACATAATGCCGCACCGATACCGAGTTATGCGCATAAGATTACTTGTGGGAAATTTTGTTGATGAGTTTGACTCCATTTAAATGAAATAGACTTTTTAGTCAATTCTTATATTGGTCCCGAAAATCTTATATAATGGTTTTTAAAACGGCTCAATATTTAATATCTCTTATTGCATTTACTTTGTCATACTTAGGTTGAATAGTACCGTCGCTTATAAGTATGTCCAAAATAAAGGATATGTTCAGTTCTAAAATTTGTTTTTTTAGCTAAAGCTCTTTAAACTTTTAATTATATCCATTCGATAACAATGATTTTATTTTGTCCATTGATGTCGTCTAAATATAATATTACACTTAGAAGCCATTGTTTGTGTTGCAGTAGCATTATAAATACTTAGTTTATCTATCTACAGTCGAAATTGTATAAGTGAGAATCGGATAAATGGTAATATTTATAAATGATAAATAACCGCGATATTTTGAACACATCGTTTAAATTTTGCGCAAAATATATTTATAAGTGAGAATTGTATAAGTGATAAAAATCGAATTACTAGGAAAATTTTAAAGGTATTTTATTATTTTTATACTTGATAATATGTGGTTAAGTGAGAATGAAAAAAAATTTAACTTATCATGAAAAGTTGAAAATTATAGAAGAAGCCAAACTTACCAGTAAATCAACTTTAGCCAAAAATTACAATGTGGGATTAGGAACAATATACCGTATATGCAAAAATGCTACCGATTTGAAAACAACTGCTTCTAATAACATATCTCTCAATAAAAAAAGACAAAGAAAAAGTAATATTGTTTGTAGAAATGAAAATTATTTAATTTACATAGCACAATATATAAAGACAGAACAAGCCCTTCTAAAATGGTTCTCTGAAATTAGTTCAAAACAATGTGCAATTAATGGTCCTTTGCTTCTTACAAAGGCTAAATCTTTTTCAAATCATTTTAATGAAGGTAAATTTTTTAAATTAATATTTTTATCATCAATGAACAAGTTTTTATTATAATTTTTAATTAGCCTTTTTGAAAACAAATTTATATTTTTTAAATAATAATCTTAGGCATTCCAGATTCTAGTTGGATACAGAGATTCCGTACCAGGAACAATATCAATTGCTACTCTACAAATAATGAAATGGGTAGTGCTGATTTTGTTACAGCTTCATATTGGAGAGAAAAATTATTACCTCAGTTTCTTGAATCTTATGATCCAGATAATATTTATAATTGTGATGAAACAGGTTTATTTTACAAAGCTGGAAGCATAAGCACTTTTGCTTTTAATACCGAAAAAGTCATGGGTTTAAAATCAAATAAAGAAAGACTCACCATACTTTTTTTAACAAATCAGACAGGCACTGACAAACAAATGTTTGTTATTGGAAAATACCAAAAGCCACGGTGCTTTAAAAATAAAATAATACCAGTTAATTACTATTCAAACAAAAAGTCCTGGATGACAAGATCTTTATTTGAACAGAAAGTAAAGTGTAAATGTATATATGTAAGGGCTAAATTCTGAAACTACCGGCCCGATTCGCGCGAAAATTTACCCATAGGTTCCCAGGGCTACCAGGGGTAAAATAGCTTTTGTAGAATCCTAAAATTCCTTTTAATTTTTGAGATATTGGGTTTTATACGTTTTGACGTTCAATAGAATGTCAATAAAACGCAACCTCATGACGTACTGCGTCTCTATCGTGTAAGTTGTGTGATAAATGTAGGCATGTGTTGCGGAAAATGGAAACTTTTTACTCGCTTTGAAACATTAAATCAAAGTCATTTTTTTGCTTATTTTTCACGTCAATTATTATTATTATAGGACGTTCGTGTCCCCTCTTGCGTGGCTAAATATATTAAAAAATCTAATTTTGTTATTTTTTGCGCGTTAAATAAGGAGAAAAATGAAAATACTTTTAACAAAGCGCCAATAAATGTTGATATATCTCAGTTCTTCGGAGATTATTAAGTTCAGAATTAAAAGTTTTATTCAGAAACAAATAATTATAATTATGATATTGTTTCTTAATTACAAAAAAATATAAAAAAATTGCTTGAAGGGCCAGGGGACCAAAGATTTTTCCCTGGGGGGCAGGCCATGGGGCCAGTTTTTCTCTTTTGGGGTGGGCCTTGGACCCTCTTTAACTATTTGTTTAAAAATCTTTGCATAATTAACACTTACCAATTATATTTGATATATTCTTAATCTATTCAAATTTATCTAAAAGATGATGCTAATACGCCCGGGTAAATGGCAAAACAACGTTTGCCGGGTTCAGGGGCGTACGCAGGATTTTTATGCGGAGGGGGTTTTTAAATCAAAATCATATTAATTTTCTAGTACATCCTTTTTCCACATGAACTAAATCTAAAATTAACATCTAATTATGATCAGTTAAAAATCTTACCACTTGCAGATCCTTTTTCCACATAATATTTACTTTATAATGCTATATTAGAAAATAAAAAAAAAATTTTATCGAAATCCGCGGGGGGGGAAGGGTTTAAACCCTAAAACCCACCCCTTGCGTACGCCACTGGCCGGGTTCATCTAGTTAATTATAAAGATTAAAAATAGGCTTACAAAATTTAATGAATTTATACGAATCTTAATTCCCAAACTGCGAATCGCGCGAAGTATCAATCCGAAAAAAATTTACATATATGGGAACTAGGAAAAAATGCGATGGTAATTAATTAGTATTCAAACGCGATTAATGGGGAGAATAATAGGTATCGAGGAGGTCACAGTACAAAGAAAATCCCATTAATGTTCGTGTTAGCTCTATCTTACAGAGAGAGAGGGGGGAGCGTGCAACCACAACAATTTGTTAAAAATTGATAAAATGCTTAATCTAAAAGACAATCCTTTAAATCTGAAAAGTCGTGCATCTCTATTAATTATTAATCACCGTGAAAACTTTTCGTTAACCTTAATCTACAAGAAAACGATAGCTAAATCTATTTTAGAGTACTTTGTGCAAATGCTCTTTGCATAGTGCTGTGCGCAGATACAAAGGTTAAAATGGCAACGCAAATACAAGTGTTAAGTGTAGATGCAGAATGAAGAAATGACCAAGTTCGTGTGCAAAAAGTGGAGGGTTGACATCAGGTCGAAAACCGGCTATAAAAACCAACTTCACAATCAAGATAGTTTCCAACAAAACTTTACAATAGAAAGCTTCCACAAACTACGCGCACTGCATATCTTCCCTGCGCAATGTGAAAAATACACTTGTCGTAGTCCTTAAAATAGGCAAAAACGAGATGGGTCTACCCTTATTTAAGCCAGAGGAATTGATGGAAAGGAAAGGATATTTTAAAAAATTTATTAAATATCGCAAATGACAAAGATTCCCGTTCCGAGAAAAGCTAAGCCTAGAGGGAATACATATGAAAACATTGCTCGGATGCCATGAAGAAGGAGTCACGACCATGACGAACCTATTTAACAAGATATTGGTAGAAGAGCGAATTCCCAATCAATGGAGATCAAACTCGATTATACGCGTATTCAAGGGCAAAGGAGACCCTCACGACTGTGGAAATTACAGAGGTATCAAGTAACCTTGCCATTCATTGAAGTTATGGAAAGGATCTTAGTAACAAGGCTGAAAAACGAGGTGGAAATTAAGAAGGGAGACGAATAAAGTAAATCAAAAAGTACTGGACATAGGTATAACGGGGAAGAGAAGAAGAGGATGATCTACTGTCACGAAAGGACAAGTAGACAAATTTATGAAATCTAAGAAGATTGATCAAGGCATGGCACTAGCTCAAACGATGATAGAAACTCAACAAATAATCCCCACGGCTCTGGAACCAGAAGAAGAAGGTTGAATAGCTGCTGTATAAACAAAACGTTAACGAATTAAGACTAAAATTTATTAATTAATCTAGATTTATTTATGGAACTTGTATTTTTGTCACACATAATTTATTTAAAGTGGTTTAAACATGTTGACAAATTTTGATAGTACAAAAATTATACATGATTATAAGTCTTATTATACCCCAAACGGAATTTGCCTTAAAAATAAACTAAAAACGATATGTTACAAACATAAATATTTATGCTGAGTAATTTTTCTGAACGTAGGTCTTTTCTATCTATTTACAATTACAACGAATCTGACGCATAATGTGGAAAACCGATAATAACGAAAGTAACCCTAACCCTAGATATATGATCTAAAATATCAAATTAAAAAAAGTTAATTACATAAATAAATATATACAATATAAATAATATATTATATATATAAATATGTGCTGTATATTACATACATTATAATATGTAATATATTGTTAAGCGTTCCTTGTGTATATCGTTATTACATATATTTAAACCCATCTATGTATTCAAAAGTATATATGCACTACATATATACATTTACAATTATGTAAAGACAATATATGTGAATAATTATAGATATAAATACATATTCATAATATAATATATGGATTTGATTAGTTTTCCGTATTTCCAGCTTTCCACATTTTGCGCCGAAGTGATTACAACGATTCATTTGCTCCACAAGGTTAAAAACATATGTTTTAAAAAATTGCTCATAAAATGAAACGTATTTGCTCAACGGGTCTAACGCTCAGGGAATCTAGAACCAATCAATGCAGTTCAAATTTGCAAAGTATGCGTCTTGACATCTAAATCTCGAATGTCAATCATATTGCACGAATTTTAATTTTTAATATAGTTGCACATTAAATACCAATAAACATATTTCCTCCTATTTTTTTTCCTATTGCTATGCAAAATAGATTATTTTTTGTTGGAAATAACATATTTCTTGTTCCACAAACCACTAATGTTAACCCATCCAGTAAAATTTTCTAATTTTGATATATTTTATTTTTAGATAATGGGAGTTTGTTAAGGATTTCTAACCAGATTCCACTTTGCAATATGCCTCAGGGCACCTTAGTCACTAATGCTATAAAATTATATGATTATATATATTATATATAATAATATAAAATATTGTAAATGCATATTAACTTATTATAAAGCATTTAATCTAAACTATGAAAGGAAATATATATGCAGCAATAAAAAAATATAAGCTTCAAATATTATAGGCTTAATATTAATTTTTGCTACCTTGTAAAGCGTTTATAATATCAATAAATAGAAAATTAGTTAGTTATAAGGCAATAGATATATGCGGTAAGATAAAAGAGGGTTACTTAAAGTTTATATTTTACATGATTTAATAAACATTATTTGCAACCATAATAAAACCTTTATAACGTAAATAATTATAAGCTAAAATTTTAGGCACTATATGTAAATGATAATATAGAATACTGTAATTTATATCTTTATATTATTAAATACTTTAGTCAATCAGTTATATACAGTATGCTTAGCATTATTCTATAGATGAATATATGGATATCCTTTTTAAAAATTACTGTTAATGCTTGAACACATGCCTTTCGCAAAGCCTAAGTCCAAACATAATAAATAAACTTAAGCAAAGCAGTCTTATTAGCAGTTTTAGTTAGCAACTTTATATGACACATAACTTAATTAAAATTACTGCTATGGAAATCTGTTACTTATTATTTTGCAAGTCTTACTCTATCTCCATCTCATGCACATCTATTTGTTATGGAAAAGCACACTCATATGTGGTAATAAATAATTTCAATAATAATTATAGATAAAATTTAATATTTGCAGATTAAAAAATAAATATTTTAAATTTTCTCCTTGCAAACATTTGCATTCACACTAATTTTAGCTTAAACATATAATGGAATAAAAGTTGCCATAAAATTTGCAAAATTAACTGATCAAGAAGTTGTTATAGCACTCTGAAAGTGAACAAAATTTAGCAGAAATGATGTTTGAGAATACACAATAAAATGATATTTAACCATTAAATTTTGGTTTCAACTGCAAGGTCTAAGGACTCAAATTTTTGATTAAGAATAATTAAATATCTTTTTTAATGAAAATTATTAAATAAATAAATCTTATATGACTTCATAGATCTTACATAATGTTTGGTTTCATATTAAAAAATAATTTTTACCAATTTTTACAATGCTGCTCATACAAAAATTGCATATGAAAAGATACAATTAAAAAATTGCAATATTGGCACTCATGCTATAATCAAAATTGATAGATTGGTTTTAATGTTCTTTTTAAAATTAAACAATTTAGGATTCTATTAATCAAAAAATGATATTTAACAAAGATATTAAATTGTATAAGTAAAGGCACATTTGAACAGAAATGACATGTTTAAAACAAATTAATAAATAGATATGAGCATAAAAATGAGATGTTAAAAATAGCTGCTATATAAGTAAAAGATAAGGTTAGCCTTAATAATAATTAATTATGCCAAATAACACCAACTTTCAATCATCATGTATAAGTTGATAATAGTGTTTAAATTTTCTAAAAATACTGATAAATAATGATGTACCCACAAAAATTTTTCAAACAATTATTTTATTCAGATAAACTATGACAACATGCATAACACTTTGTTGTAAATTTTACAAAACATGTTTAAATAACAGAATCGTACTGGATGGGTTAATACTAGTGGCCAAAATGCCCTGAGGCATGTTGCAACTTGGAATCTGGTTAGAGATCCTTATAAAACTCCCATTATCTAAAGATAAAATATATCAAAATTACAAAATTTTACTGGATGGATTGGCATTAGTGGTTTGTGGAATAAGAAATATGTTATTTCCATCAAAAAATAATCTATTTTGCATAGCAATCAATCAATCTGAGGTGGGAAAAAATTATGAGGAAATATGTTTATTGGTATTAAATGGGCAACTATATTAAAAATTAAAATTCGTGCAATAATATATGATTGACATTCGAGATTTAGATGTCAAGACGCATGCTTCGCAAATTTGAACTTCATTTTATTGGTTCTAGATTCCTTGAGCGTTAGACCGCTTGAGTAAAAATCGTCGATATAAGGTAAAAATAATTTAAAAATGATAATTTCAGCTTATTCTATATATGTTGCTCATTGAATAACATTCATAGAAGGATGGAAGCATTGTTGCTATTAAGTCAATCATAAAGAAGAATATATCAAGATCTCAAATCCTTTTGGGAAAAGAAATTAAAATATTAAAAGTAATTACATTTACTTAATTTATAATTGTTTGATTAACACTTTATTTGATAAATAATATACATAATTTTTAATAACATTTATTACATGTTCATACTCCTAAATACACCCTTCTTACTTTCCAAACTTGCATTTCTTAAACTTATTTATACTTGTATAAGTATTTTTTTTAAATATCCTTTAAAGATTTAAATATAAGTTATCTTAATTTATGTTAAGATTGATTTTAAATGTTTGATTGTTTTTATAATTCAACGGGCTATATTAAAAGTGTGTAATTGAGAATTAGTTAAAATTGTTAATTTCAGTGTTTTGTTAATTGTAGCTTTGTTGCAAATTTATTTTAATCCCATCCTTGGTTTATAGGGATAATTTCTGATTTAACATGATTTTTGGCCAAATTATTTTCTCAGTTTTTTATTAAATGTCTATTTATAAAATCACTTGATTACTTATAAATTGGCTTCCCTATATTTAAAAAATGACTCTTAATAATTATTAAATGTTTAAAATATGGCATATAGTATACCTAAAAATATAAAAAGCTTATTTACTATATTAAGGTTAATAAATGTATTTTTTGATTATTCATAAATAAGATATTGGGATTAGGACAGGATATATTACCTTATAAATTTAGATTGATTTTTTTTAACCCAGCAAAAAATTGTATGCTGGTTTTTTTGACCCAAACCCTCTAGGCCCATTTCGCCAATTACTTATAAATATAACGTATTCCTTTGTGTCAAAGATCAAAAAGTATATTACTATTTTCTATTCCTTAATACTCCCGTTATATAAAACAGAAATTTGCGCTTCGAAAATAGCCTATATTTTATTTTTACTTACCAAATTATTTTTAACTTTGCTCTTAATTAACTTGGAAAAATAAAAATCATTTATTATTTTTATAAATATAATTTTTAAACAAAATTGTAATTTAAAGCCAGGAGCAAACTAAAAATTTGAAGCGTAAGGCTAAGCATTTTGACCCAAATGTGTCTTTATTCCGATCGGTATTTATCTTTTATGTCGACGAAATGCTTAAAAGTTTTTGATTTAAGCGAAGTTCATGGTTGTAATTTTTATACATAAAACCCTCAAAAATTAACTTAGGACATATTATTATTATTATTGCCTTTTAAAAATTCAAAAAAATATTTTATTTAACGATTTTAAGAGAAAATAATTTAAATGGGGTTTCCCTCTTTATTTTATTTTAATGTTTCAAGAGCATCTATACAAATTTATTTTTTTTAAATGTTTGACACAAAGAGTGCTTAAAAACTATAAATGTTATTTAACTATTGTTAAAGGTTTAATTAAATAAATTTAATATTTTTTTAACTTGCATAATTTTAAATAAATATTAATAATAATTTTACAGGAATTATGTCAGCTGCGTCACGAAAATGTCGTTCAACTCCTAGACTGCAAGGTAGGCTATTATGCAATATATAAATCGAATTTAGCGTCCTTGATAACACATTATAACGTGTAGTCGAAATATTTTAGCGATTTCTATTCTTATGACTTTTCCTTGTTCTCTACATAAAAATCATGATTTTCTAACGAATTGTATGCTAAAAAAACATGAAAACGCTTTTAATAATTAAAAATTTGATAATGATATTTTAGTATTAAACATTGTTATAGAGATTTAATTTATTAACTTTAATTTTCTATCTAGGAAACCGTTTCCCATGTGTACCTTATTATGGAGGTACAAAATTTCATTCGCTTATACACGTTGTATTCACAGCTAAGTGACCGATTAATACTTGCATGTTACTTAATTTTTTAAATAGCAAACATGTTTTTTTTTAAAAATTAAACATAATAATTATCTTGAAATGAATAAATTTAAATTTTTGTTTTATCCTTTATTTTGATTTTGGAAAAGTTTGTATTAAAATTATTGAAATGTTTGCGCGTGTTTGTAAATTTGGCACTTAGCAAAATCACGTTATATACAATTCAATCGTATTTACACTTTGTTTCTGATTTTTGTAGTACTGTAACGGGAGTGATTTGGCTGATTATCTGCAAAGTAAATTACAGCTATTTAATATATATTTTATGCTTTTATGTTTAGAATTTGGTGCAAAATAAGTTTTGTAGCTTGATCAGTCGAGCTAGCTTGATTTTAACCTTAATAATTTCATATCTAATACGTTGTATATTATGACAATTTTTGGTTATGTTTTAATTAAATGCACTTTTTTGATTAAATCGGACCTGAAATTTTAAAATTTCACAGTTGTGCCACTTCTTGAAAATAATTTAAACTCTTTTGGAAAAAGTGTTTTTTATTGAAATACTGTATATTTATAATTTGAAATTAAACAAAGAATAGCTGACCACTTTTACTAAATCCTCTTTAGTCATTGTTTATTTTGAAAACGGAATTCTGCAGGAGTGTTTTGCCCTACTGCAATTATTAACTAAATTGTTAAGTTTATTTTCATCACTTTTGTCAATAAAATGTACAATCCAACCTATTTTAACGCAATATACCCTCAAGAAAAATTAAAAAATCCCCTCTATATTTACTGCAAAAATTAGGCTAAATTTATCTTAATAATATTATGTAATTAATTCAATTTATATGGAAAATGTAATAAAAAATGATAATTTTGAAGCACAAAAAGAGTATCATAAGAATAATTGTATTTTATTAGCTAGCTCACTCAGCGAAGACACTATATCACTTTTCTTCCGCCAAGTTGGTAAGGAATCTATATTGACTTATTTTAATTATTATTTCCCTTATTAACAAAATTTACCTATGGATATTAGACATCTTATTAATAATTTATTCTTCTATTTAGATTCTTAATTAAGAAACTATTAAACTAATTAAACCCTAGATTCCAGATTTGTTTTTTCGTAAATTAGATTATCGATTTTATCAATATATTAGCTTAATCTATAATTATATATAAAATTGTCGTGAAAATTATATAATTAATAAGTTTTACCTTGATGAATATTAGTCGATTAAAATGTAATTTTGGAGATGGAAAGCAGACGATATAACGGCACATAATTACTTTTGCAAATTTTATTATGATAATTATTGAAAATTGCTATAATATGGACTATAATTACTCTCCTCAAATCTGTCACCTAAAAATACTATCTTTTTAGACTCTTAAACTATAAAAATCAATATACACATATTTTAGTTGTCATTCTTGTTTTTAAAATTATGTTTTGTAGTATTTTACTTATTTTAGAGCACAGTTAAAAATTTATTTTAATTTTTAATACTTTAAATAATAAATATTTACCTTATTTTAAAATTTTCTAAAACTTATTAATCTGAGTTAATTTTTGAATCCACTTATAAATGATATGTTTATATGAAATTTTAGCTGCAGCTCTAAGGGCACTAAACGCTAAGGGGATAGTGCACAGAGATCTCAAACCACAAAACATATTGCTATGCTACACCACGGGCGCCTCCAAAGGCCATTCTCGCCACGCTACCCTCAAAATAGGTAAACTAATTACGTCATCACATTATTATTGTATGCTAAATTAACATTAAAATTTGTATAACTCTTTTCATATATCTTAAATTCAATTTTTATCTACATTTCACATTTATCTGCTTAAAACTAAGTTTAATAAATTGTTAATCTGCGTAACAAAAGCTTAGTCTTCATAGGTTTCCACAATAAATGCTTCCCGAATAATTTAAAAACTTCATGTAACGCTTATGTTTATAGGATTTATAGTTTTGATAAAGAACTTAAGGTTATTAATATCAAAATAGCCTTTTGTGGTTTGTAGTTTTCCAGAATTTTAGAGATTTTTTTTTATTATATAAAAGATTAGAAAACAAATTTATATGCCATATTCTAAGTCTATAGTTTTGACATTTTAAAACTGGACTCATACGCGTGGTTTTATAAATTGTGAACGCAATATATATCTATAACAAAATATTTATATAGTTCAAAAGCTTTATAATTATTTTTATACTCATATGCGCAGCTGATTTTGGTTTCGCCCGCTTTCTACAAGATGGCGTTATGGCAGCTACCCTCTGTGGCTCCCCCATGTATATGGTAATAATTTTTTATGCAACATTTTTGCTCTAGAAAATAACATTCTATTAATTTGGGATAATAAATATAGTTTGAATATTTGATTAACTTTTAACGGATAAATTTAATTTAAAAAATGTTGTTGAATGATGTTACAAATTTTTTTGTTGATTTGATGTGACTTTACTAATTTCAATAATTTGTGTGCCAGCGTTTGTAGGTTATATAAAGCTTTTGATAAACTAGATTTTAAAATCTTATTAGGCGCGTTCTCACATAGTATACCATAGTAAAAAGAATTTATCAAGATATTTTGGTTTAATAAACGATACTTTTAATTATAGGATATATATTACAAATTGAACCTTAAATTTTAGTTTTGTATGAAGGATGCCTGATAATTGTATATTTCCCTAAAGAAGTTATTTGTTTAATTAAATTATTTTAATGTGCTTTTTTTAAGGGTAGATTCTTACTCCGATCACACATTATTAAAAGTTATTTATTTATGAATTTCTTATATTTTAATTTTTCCAATTTAAGGCTCCCGAAGTTATTATGTCTTTGCAGTACGACGCCACAGCCGATCTTTGGAGCATAGGGACCATCATGTTTCAGTGCTTGACCAGCAAGGCACCCTTTCAAGTAATAAACGTTAATTTATAATAGCTTTGGCTTTTTTAACTTTAAAACTTGTTATTGTTTTGATTTTTAAAAGATTAAGGTTTAGTAATTAGTATATAGGAAACTGCCATTCTACTTAAATATCTATTGTCCGTTTTGTTGGACCTCTGAGGTTCGATTTATTAAAACCTTTTATTAATCAATCCCATTAAACCATTAGTACATTTTTGAAATTTTACAATTTTCAGCAATTATTTTAGAGTTTCCTATGTGTCACGTGTGAGAGTTATATTGTATTTTAGGCTCAAAGTCCACAAGCGCTTAAAGCTTATTACGAAAAGACGCCCAAACTTAAACCGGCCATACCCCCAGCCACGTCACCCGAGCTGCACAATCTGCTGACTCGTTTGCTACAACGCAACGCCAGAGACCGCATGGATTTCGGTTGGATCATCATTTCAATTCTTATTTTAAGACCGGACTGTTTTAACTAAATTTTAAATTTACTTTGCCAATTCGTTTTCTAACTATGTTAAAATAAAAGGTTTTCGATTTGGGAAGCTCCTTTGGCGAAAAGTAAATCCATAAAAATGACAAGATATCTAATTAAAGGATTTTTTCGTTTTTGCGACCAAACTCTTTTTAGGAGTTTATTGGTTTCAATTTGACATTTCTTCGTGAGAATATATTTGTAATGTTGGTATAGCTTTTTTTAAAAATTAGTGATTTTTGTGGAATAGGTCGTATGAAAATATAAATTAATTAACCAGTCCCGACCTTCCAAATGTAATATAGGCGGATTTGGATTGTTTTATAATGGGACGAAACTTAATTTCTGTATGAATTTAATCTGATTTGTTAAAACTTAGGTCGATATGCTTGGTATTTGATGTTTTTATAAATAAATTTATAATTTACCCTTTTCAATTATTTTTAGACGAGTTTTTCAGCAACAAATTCTTCCAGCTTTCCATCTCAAAACAAAGTATGAAAGAATGTTTCATGCAATTGTATCTTTGTTAATTCGTGTTGCTCTTTAGAGCCATTTGTTTCCTTGATTTTTCAATAAATTCTGCGAAAAGGTTCTTTAAATTACCTTCGTTGTTTATTTAAATAACTAACATAACATCAAATCTTTTAATTATTTCATATTTATTAAGTTTAACTATTATGAGCCATATAGATTATTTGAAGATATTAATTTTGAATTTTCCCTACTTATTGAATTATCATGACATTTATGATGAGTTAGACTAGGTGTGTAGTTTCGAAATCGGCCTCAATCAAAGGATATTCATAAATTATTTGAACAACGTGTTAGCTATAAATTACTCCAGACTGCTAATGTATTTAATATGACGGAAAAACGATACATTTGAAAAAGTTGGCAAAGTTTGTTTAAATTTATGAAATTAATCTATGCATAACACTGGACAGCAAATAATATTCTGTTAGACCCAACCGAAAACGGTTAAAATGCTTTTATCGAGTTTTTTTGAGTTGAATACGAATATACTCTTCGTTTATTTCCTGCACTTTAATTTTTTAAAATAATTGAGTCAATTATTGTAAAATGTTGACGTATAGGAAGAAAAACGAAAATTATATTCGTGTTTACCACCAAAAACTCTATAAATGTGTGATAATCGTTTTTTAATTGATTTTTGTTGAAGACCTGTGTTATCTGCTTTCACCCCCGACAATTAGATTCTCCACTAGGTGTGCCTTCATCTCGTTCCTCGAGGTCTCCGCACCAGACGGCCTATCAAACGCGACACCACCCCCGATTTCGACAATTTGACCGCTACCATAAAACAAGATGGCCGCCGGGCGTTGATTTTGACTTCGCCGCGGGACCGTAGCAAGAGTCGTACCACTTCGACCGGTACCCGGTACACAGCTGAGATCAGAATACAGTGGAACTTCGGACTTGTTGCATCTGATTTTTTGATGAATTTTTACTTCTTGTGGAATATTTAATCCGAATTTTATAATCCATGGTAATCCAAACAAGGGGACATCATCTGTCTTTGTAACCACAGCTGTCAAATTATGATTAATTTTCCCCATCTGGACATTTAATAATATTTTGCCCAACGTTTCTACTGGCTGGTTACCATAAGCTTTGGGAGACATACATTTGGTCAATCTGGGTCCCATAGATCCATATTTTTGGTGCATAATGAGATTAAGTTTTAATTGCGTCAGCAGCTACCATGCACTAATATAAAACAAACTCTTGATTTTGCCAAAAGCTTGATCAGTCTTGCGATATCATAGTCCTTATGCCAAAGATCCTCGCAGATATATGGAATAAGATTAGGCCAGGAAAGAGAAAAGCAGCCTCGAAAAAAACAGATTTAGTTCAACAGGCACCTCTACAGAATCCCTCCACCATGCATGGTTATCCACCTATCCCCAATAATCTCGTTTACCCTCAAAACGAATTAAATCCGCAGATGAGAGTAGGACAACAGACTAATATTTTGCATCCCTATGCCAATCAATATAACAATGGGTGTTATTTCTATCGGCAGCCAAATGTTGAGCCTAGGCACGAACTTACTATTTCTGGAATTTACCCATATGGTCAACCGATGGACGGAACACCGACTTTCAATAAACAACCCTATATCGGTAAATGCAATTCAAATAAATGATTAATATGCCTGCATACTTTTAAGAGATTTATTAGCGGAGCATTAAAAGGAGTTAAAAAATCATTATAATTATTATAATGATATTTCGTCCTATTCAAGGACATCATCGGATTAAAACAAAATTGAATTGATAAATAAAATAAAATAATACTACAATTAAATGGAACGTTCTATAGGTAGGTTAATATTAAATAACCCAATGCAAATAGAAGGGTAAACAGACGGACGGACAACGGACAACCAAAAACGAGCCCATAAATTGCATAGCAATTAATATTAACCTACCTATAGAACGTTCCATTTAATTGTAGTATTATTTTATTTTATTTATCAATTCAATTTTGTTTTAATCCGATGATGTCCTTGAATAGGACGAAATATCATTATAATAATTATAATGATTTTTTAACTCCTTTTAATGCTCCGTTAATAAATCTCTTAAAAGTATGCATGCATATTAATCATTTATTTGAATTGCATATACCGATATAGGGTTGTTTATTGAATGCAGTCGGTGTTCCGCTATCCATCTGTTGACCATATGGGTAAATTCCAGGATTATTAGATTTGTTCCTAGGCTCAACATTTGGCTGCCGATAGAAATAACACCCATTGTTATATTGATTGGCATAGGGATGCAAAATATTAGTCTGTTGTCCTACTCTCATCTGCGGATTTAATTCGTTTTGAGGGTAAACGAGATTATTGGGGATAGGTGGATAACCTTGCATGGTGGAGGGATTCTGTAGAGGTGCCTGTTGAACTAAATCTTTTTTTTCGAGGCTGCTTCTCTTTCCTGGCCTAATCTTATTCCATACATCTGCGAGGATCTTTGGCACAAGGACTATGATATCGCAAGACTGATCAAGCTTTTGGCAAAATCAAGAGATTGTTTTATATTAGTGCATGGTAGCTGCTGACGCAATTAAAACTTAATCTCATTATGCACCAAAAATATCCATCTATGGGACCCAGATTGACCAAATGTATGTCTCCCAAAGCTTATGGTAACCAGCCAGTAGAAACGTTGGGCAAAATATTATTAAATGTCCAGATGGGAAAAATTAATCATAATTTGACAGCTGTGGTTACAAAGACAGATGATGTCCCCTTGTTTGGATTACCATGGATTATAAAATTCGGATTAAATATTCCACAAGAAGTAAAAATTCATCAAAAAATCAGATGCAACAAGTCCGAAGTTCCACTGTATTCATGGAATGTAGCAGAACAGCCTTGGGAACGTATACATATGGACTACGCGGGTCCCATAGATGGATATTTTTGGTGCATAGCTGTTGATTCATATTCAAAATGGGTCGAAGTGCAGCTATAAAATAGCTCCACCACTACAACGACCATTAAAACCATGCGCCAATGGTTTGCAAGATGGGGAGTTCCAAAACAGATCGTTAAAGACAACGGTCCTCAGTTTCGAAATTATGAAATGGAACAATTTTGCAAATCTTTAAACATAAAACACATCAGATCTACGCCATACCATCCAAAAACAAATCGATTGGTGGAAAGAGCTATTAGAACTATAAAGAGCAGATATCAAGCATGCAGGGAATATACCAAAGATCCCGAGTCATGTATGCTTGACGTGTTGATGGGGTATAGAATCAGTCATCAACTGGGAGAACACCGTCGAAAGTGATGATGGGGAGAAACCTAAAAACGTCACTCGATTGGATACAACCAACAGTCGGCAATTACATAGAACAAAAGACAGAGAAAAGTGAAAACAGGCAAAGGGACAAAGCTGTTACCAGAGAGTTTATTCCAGGTCAGGCTGTATGGGTAAAAAATGAGATCAAAAAAGGATGGCGGCTGGGGAAAGTCCTTAAGCGAAATGGACCTTATTCCTACGTGGTCGATACGATGAATAGAACCGTGAAAAAGCATAGTGACCAGCTAAGGGAACGATACCAGCCAACCAAGAATGTTAGAGAAGAGAGCGATGACGAAATAAATTGCGATGACGAAGGCGTTGAAGATATCGTTACAGAAAGTACAGGGCCTCGAAGGTCAAATAATACATCCTCTTAGGCGGCTTATTCAAGAAATTTAGTTCTAACTAAAATTAGCGAAGGGAAATGTAATAAATGATTATACAATGTTATTACCTAAACATATTTATATAAAACAACACGGCATTAACACGTGACAATGTAATAAATTGCGCATTATTGGGATCTTATGACATATTTGAATAAACTATAACTTCGGACTTCTTCGTACCTTCAAGCGTTACTTTTAGCTGCAAGCCCTGCGTGACAGGACCTCTACCGGATAATGCCATAACCGACTTTAACATCGGTAATGGGGAGACGCTAGGAAAAGGTAACACCTTTACCTATCTCGGGGACTCTTTAAGTGCAGATGGGAATGTTGACTCGGCAGTTACAGCAAGGATACGACAAGCCTGGAAGAAGTTTAGAGAGATGGCCCCTCTTTTGACCGGAAAAGGTGTTTCACTCACTTTAAAGGGTAAAGTCTAGGCGGCATGTATTAGAAGTTGTCTTGTATATGGAAGCGAAACGTGGCCATTAATGTCGATACATAAAGCCAAATTGGAAAGCACAGAAATGCGTATGATAAGATGGATGTCAAACGTGTCGCTACGGGAAAGAATAACAAGCAATAGACTCAGAGAAAGAATCGGGATCGAGCCAATCAACGAGGTCATCCGGAAAAACAGGCTAAGATGGTTTGGACATGTGGAGCGGAAGAATGACGACGACTGGGTGAAGAGATGTACTTCCCTGGAGGTATCTGGAAAGAAACCGCGCGGGAGGCCGAAATCAACATGGGCCTCTGTTCTAGCTACCGACATGGAAGCAATGGGTCTGACAAAACAGGATTCGCATGATCGGATAAAACGGAGGAAATGCATTAGGGGAAAACAGGCTAACCCAGGAGATCCTGGAAAACGGCCTTAAAACGATGAAGAAGAAGAAGATTGATACGTGTTCGCAAACAAGCTACGTATTAAATACGTCTTCTTATGATGACATAAATTCAAAATTATTAAAAAGATAAGTTGTTTTAACCCTCGAGAGTATTCGTGGGGTATTTCTATACCCCGCGCAAATTATAAATTAAAATATAAAACGCAATTTAAGTCTAATGAATTTGGTCTTTTCAGTAGCTTAATATTTTATCAAGAACTAGGTTAGGTGAAAATTTCATAGGTTTTGGCTTAATACTTTTTAAGATATAGACTCGTGGGGTATGATTATACCCCACGAATACTCTCGCGTAAGTTTTTTTCTATTGGAGAAAATGTATGTATTTTTTTAGTTTGATGATATCTTTTACAATTTGTGTTTTTAATACACTTTGAACATTCTTTTAATAAAAAATCACGTTTATTTTGATTTATTTTAAGGTATATGTTGTCAAGAGATAAAATGAGGGGAAGCTCTAAAATAACCAAAAAAATGGGGGTCCAGAAAATTGTTAATAAGTTTTGTAATATTGATTAGATATATATCAAAATTTATACCATCAATCTTAACACCTTTATAAACATATGTTTAAAATTTTAAAGGTTTTAAAGGAATACTTTAAAAATTATAAGAAGTTTAGAAGTGGGGTAGAGTTATACCCCACGAATACTCTCGCGTTCGGGGATTTGAGGAATACTCTCGAGGGTTAATGTAATATCATAGATTTATACATTGTATTTATATATACGTTTAAGTTCGTTGTTCCTAATGGAATATACACGTTTTTTCATCATCACATGTTTTAGTTGATTTTGCATATTAATAAAAAGCTTCAGCGATTTCTGAGTAGTTGATATACTACATTGTAGTTAAGAATACTACATTTATTGGCGCGGTACTACATTTATTCTTTGGCCATGGACATAATTCCTTGCTACAATGGCACAGATAAGATTGATTCTTATATATTTACCATTGAAAATATTTTTAGGGCCAGGAATATTGAAAATTTGGATAAGAAAGCCACCACGCTGATTTTAGCGTATATGGGCTTATCTCACATCGAAAAGATAAGAACTTTTGTATACCCAAAGGATATTACTAAACTAAAATACAATGAATTGATTCAAATCATCAGAAAGGTATTTACTGTAAAAAATACCATTTTTCAAAATAGATTAATGTTTATTCGTTGCCTAAAAAATGATGGAGAGTCAATAAAAGATTATGCAACAAAATTGAAACAAATTGCAGAAGAATGTGACTTTTCTATACAACTTAATGAAAGGTTGAGGGATCAATTTTTGCATGGAATACAGAATAAAACTTTTGAAATTGAAGTTAGAACAAGATGGCCAGATGCAGTTGATCCCGAAGGAAATGCAATTACGTTTGAAGATTTGTATAAAATTGCTGAAGCAATGGAATTAGCAAGAAATGAAGTAGTAACTCATGAAATAGATGTAATATATCAAAAGTCTAAGCCAAAATTTAGACATGTCACCACAAAGAAATTTCTCCACCAAGGATCAACATCTACTAAAAGATGTGAGAGATGTGGAAAGTGCATGAAGTTAACAAGTGCCCAGCATTTAATAAAGAGTGCTACAAATGCCACAGAAGGGGACACTTTGCAAGATTTTGTCATACAGGATCTGTCAATATGATAAATACTTTACACATAAAAAATTATACAAGTTTGGGGATGAAGAAACCCTATATCAAGGTTTGTATCAACCAAAAACTATGCAAGATGCTTTTCGACACAGGAGCAGCAGTCTCAATTATAAACCAAGAAATTTATAATTTGATTCAGAATCCAACTCTTAAAGAATGCCCAAAATTAAGATCTTTTGGATACCATCCAATACCAATCTTAGGAAAAACTAAAGTTACAGTTCAACTTGGTCTAAAAGTTTTGACATTACCTGTAGTGGTTACAACAGCAAACGAAGGGGCAATTTTTGGCCTTGACTGGATAAAAGCGTTTGACCTTGACCTGCCGGGTGAGGTTTCAATAAACAAAATACAATAGGAATTAGATTCCCTATTACTTACTCGGTATCCAACTATATTTAGCGATGGCCCCGGAGTTATTAAGAATTATAAAGTTAAAATATGTTTAAAAGATGAAAGCCAGCCAATATCATTTCAACCCCGAAGGGTACCGTTTCCGTTAAGGAAAAAAGTAGAATTGGAATTAAAAAGGTTGGAGGACGAAAACATTATTGAACGAGTGGACCCATCTTTAAGTGAAATTAAATGGATCACACCAACGGTAAATGTTGTTAAAGGGAATGGTTCTATTCGAATCTGTGGGGATTTCAGAGTTACTTTGAACCCCTACCTTAGTACCAATGATCATATGCTGCCAACTTTTGATGATCAAAAATAGCTGGTGGTGAGAAATATACAGTGATAGATCTACGCGACGCGTATTTACAAATGATGGTAGATGAAGAGAGTAGACAATTGTTAACAATTGCTACGCATGTTGGTCATTTTAGGTACAAACGTTTGCCATTTGGTTTAGCGACGGCACCAAATCTTTTTGCAACGATATATGGAAAACTTATTAAAGGGAATTCCGCACACTGGGGTACTGTTAGATGATATTATAGTCACGGGGTTAAATCAAGATGACCATTTGAAAAATCTAAACGAGGTCCTAACAAGAATACAAAATGCTGGGCTGAAAGCAAAAAAGGAAAAAGTCAAATTTTTCCAAAACTCAGTTATCTATCTAGGACATAAAATTGATTCGACAGGTATCCACCCTACAGAAGAACGCATTGAGTCAATTAAGAATTTCAAGATACCAGAAAATAAAAAGGAGCTACGCTCATTTTTAGGTCTTGTAAATTATCAGGAACGTTTTATTCCTCGATTACACGAAAAATGTGCTCCACTACATGCCTTAACTGGTTCTACCATAATGTGGAGATGGACAATTCAGGAACAAAAATTTTTTGATGAAGTTAAGTTGATGCTTTCATCTACTGACACCTTAGTACCGTATAGTACAACGTTACCAGTTAATCTTGCAGTTGATGCGTCCGAGACAGGTGTAGGCGCCGTGATATCTCATGTTTTTCCCGACAAATCTGAAAGACCCATAGCTTATGCTTCTAGAACGTTGAGCCAATCAGAAAAACATTATTCGACGATTGACCGTGAAGCTAGAGCCATAATTTTTGGAGTTGAGAAATTTAATCAGTATCTCAGAGGACGAAAATTTACGTTGACAACGGACCACAAACCGTTAGAAAGAATTTTCGGTTGTAAAAGGGATCTACCCAAAATCGTTAATAACAGGCTGGTACGGTGGGCTTTACTATTAAATTCATATCAATATGAAATTAAATATCGTATGGGTAAAAACAACAAATGTGCAGATGCTCTGTCTAGATTGACTACTCACGAAGATGGTGACGATGCAAATATAAACAATATTGGGTTATTAATGATCGAGGACTTAACACTGAATAGAGAAATGATTAAAAATGCAATAAAGACAGATCGTAGTTGTCTAGAATTAATTCGTGCTATTGAGCGCAATATGTCCAAATTTCAGTTAGATATAAAAGGATATTTCAATAAACGTGAAGAGATTTCATACGAAAGTGGACTACTATTTCTAGGAAATAGGTTGATCATTCCGAAATCTTTACAGAATTTGGTTCTTCGGATTTTACATCAAGGACATCCTGGAATTACTGGGATGCGAAATGTTTGTCGCTATTATATTTATTGGCCGAGAATGGATGAAGACATTGACAGACATGTAAAATCATGCGAAGGATGTCAAGAAGTGCGACCTCCAGAAAAGCAGGTACCGCTCTATCCATGGAATTTAACTGATCGTGTGTGGGACCGTGTGCACATTGATATAGCTGGTCCAATAGAAGGAAAATGGTGGTTAGTATTAAAAGACTCATTCTCAAAATGGGTTGAGGTAGCAACGGTAACTTCGACAACAACATCGGCCATAATCAATCATCTACGGAATTGGTTCTGTAGATTTGGAATTCCGACGCAGATTGTGTCAGACAATGGACCACAATTTGCTGGACAAGAATTTTTCAAATTCTGTGTTTCAAATAATATTACTCACATAAAATCGACTCCATATCATCCTAAAACCAATGGGCAGGCCGAAAGGATGATAAGGACGTTAAAAACAAGATATTATGCGGCGAGAAAACAGACTTGGAACAAAGAACTTTGTCTCCAACAGGTCTTGATAAGTTACAGAAACTCTCCTCAAGCGACGACGGGAAAAACCCCATCCGAATTATTTTTAGGAAGGAGATTACAAACCGCACTAGATTTAATAAAGCCGGATTTAAGAAACGTAATAAGGGAGAAGATATGGAAGCAGAAAACATATCACGATCAAAATGTACGTTTTAGAGAATTTGATGTTGGAGATCCAGTATGGATTCGCAACAAAATTAAGCCGGGATGGTACAAAGGTATTATTGTAGAACGGAAGGGCCACTATTCGTATAATGTCCGGACAGACGGTGGAATCAAAAGAAAACATGCTGATCAAATGAAGTTTAGGCTGCGATCACAGTTTATGCCAAGTTTAGAGACTGCGACAACAGGTTTGGAACAAAACATAGAAGGAGTTGAAAGTCCCCCTATATTGCGACGTTCAACAAGAATATCAAAACCACCGGTACGATTCCACGATGAATTTAACTTTTAAAATAGGGAGAAATGTAATATCATAGATTTATACTTTGTATTTATATATACGTTTAAGTTCGTTGTTCCTAGGGGAATATACACGTTTTTTCATCATCACATGTTTTAGTTGATTTTGCATATTAATAAAAAGCTTCAGCGATTTCTGAGTAGTTGATATACTACATTGTAGTTAAGAATACTACATTTTATTTATTTACAATAATTTACAGCCTTGCTGCATTTGAAATTATCGCCATCACATCTGCTACAATTAAATTATTGATCCATACTCTATTTAAAGTCAAGAATGGAACCATGAAACAGTAAAAAATTTTCTTAGGTAGCATAATGCTACTTTTTAAGAGTCAATATTCTTCAACAAAAACTACCTTTTTAACTTGGAGAGAAAAATAAAAATTTGAGCAAGCTTGTCGTGAGACCGGTCGATCGTGCAAGTCTCTCCTATGTAAGCCAAAGCTACAGCTTATTTTACCAATTATTAGCTCTTTTTTATTTCTTTTGACACATAACATTTTGTATATTTCATTATTTATATTAGCCCTTAATAACATCGCTATTTACAAAATTTTTATGTAGAATCTTTATCATAAATTTAATAACAAAAAATTATGATGAGTGTTGTGCAATCTATTAGTTGAAAATAGTGTCGTCAATGAACGCGTTCAAATTTTTTGAAAAATTGATGAACGGCGTTCCTTTTTTTGGTGAACTTTGAACGTGAACGCGTTCCTTTTTTTTATGAACGCGTTCGAATTTAACGTTTTCAATTTTAAAACCCCTTTTTTATTTTTATTATTTGAAAAATTATGTTAATTAGAATTTTGTAACAAAAAAGTCTTATATTTTTTAATCATCTGTTTTTCCTTTTTCCTATTACCTATTCCGAAATACTTTTAACATACCATCACGTGCAAAAGAAGAGAAGATTAAAGTTTATTATTTGATTTTATTAATTATATTTTAATTTATAAGTTGATATAAACAATCATATTATTATATCGTCGTCATCTTCAGATTTTGAATATTCAAAATAAGCAGATGAATTGACATTGTCATGGTCAAAATATAATAAATATTTTTCACTCATTTCATATAAAGGACCGAATTCAATAATTACTAAATGTAAAAAATAATACACTTTTAGTTTTATTGAAAAATGGATTGAAACCCCTAGAATTGATAATGAAAGAACTGTCGATACCAAAATATTGTTTTTTGACGAGGAAGTAGAGGGCGGATTGGATAATGATATCTTATCGCAATTTTTTGAAGCGAGTGAAAAACATTAAATTTTATTCCAGATTTAATAGATTTGTTTATAAAGTACAATACTCCAATCCCCTCATCTGCCCCTGTGAAGCGGGTTTTTAGTATAGCTAATGCTGTATTAACTGCCAGACGTTCTTGCTTATCCGACGAAAATTTTGAAAAACAATTATTATTAAAAATTAATAAGAACAATTTTTTATAAATAAAAATTTTTTGTATTCGCTCTATTAGATTATATTTATAATTATATTATCAAAATAAAACTATTATTTTTTATCATGGCTAATATATTGTTTATATAAGACATTTTATATTAAATGAAATTCAAAAAAAAATATCATAAAATTTTGAACGAACGTGAACGCGTCTATTTTTTTGAAAACGAACGTGAACGTGAACGCGTTTGAATTTTCAATGAACGTTGAACGCGAACACGTTCGATTTTTTAGAAAATGTTTACAGCACTAGTTGAAAATCATCTGTAAATTTTATTTTGTTTATTGAATTAAAAACTGGAAATTTCGTGAATTGTCTTGTCATTATAAAGTAAATTACCATAAAACTGAACTTTACCTAATTTTAACTGCAAATATATCCTTTTTAACTTTCAAAATGATTAGTGGTAGACGATTCGCGGCTTATGTTTTCAGATCAATGTGAACATCAGCTGCTAAACACCTATTCATTTAAGAACCAGGCTATGTATTCTCGATTTTGAGTGATAAATAACAAAACGTAAAAGGCATTTCTTAAACGTTCCATTCCCGAGCGCAATCATCGCGTTCGAATTTGTGTGTTATAGTTTAAAAATAATCCTTTTAAGTCAAAATTATCTTTAAGGGACAGGGTTAAGGTTCGGGGTTAGGGTTTTAGGTCAGCGTTTTAGGTTAGGGCTAGGGTTAGGATTAGATGCAATGGAACGTTTAAGAAATGCGTTTTTACGTTTTGTTATTTATCACTCAAAATCGAGAATACATAGCCTAGGCCTTCATTTAAATGTTAGTAAGGGCGTAAATATGAGTAATAAAAATGGATCATTGCAAAAGGAAACTCACTTTTTGTAAGTATTACCATTTGTATATATTTCTATTTATTGCTCACTTTTCTGTTCTTCATATTATAGGTTAATTAATAATTGAAAATTTATATTAAGCTAATATAGGTGTGTAGACTAAAAATGTCAATTAAATTAGCCTTTTAATCTAAGCCATTATTAGCGATAGTTAATTCTTTAATTAAAAATAGAATTGATTATTTTTTTTATTATAATTGCAAGTATTTCTCTAAGCTATGCCTAGCTATTTGAATATAATGAAACCCCTTGTTCCATTTTAAAAAATGAATACAGTTTTGATTTTCCATCATGATTTATATATTTGAAAATATTTCAAGAATCTTGCATGTTTTATTTAGTTTCTTTTATATCTAAATACGCCATTAAATAGCCAAACATAATATTTTATATTTTTGAGAGAGAAAATTAACATTTAAAAAATAAATTAGCTAAGGCTAAAAAACATGCTTATCATATTGTAATTTTTTAGCCAATTGAATCAAAAATTAGTAATTAATAGTGGTTGTTTATATAAATAAAAGTTATCAATCAACTCTTCTTTGGCTTAATGAATTAATAAGACCTAAAAACAAATAATCCAAAACATTTTTTTCCTTTTTTTAATTGTCCTTGATAAGGGGCCAGGATCTTTTTTCTTCTACTTTCTGTATTAATCTTCCTAGACAACTGACATAACATCTCACAATACTTATTTCAAAATATCATAAGTTACTAAATGTAGATTTATTGAATTTTTAATGGCTTAACAAAAATTATTATAGAATATTTGTGGAAAAACTTCTGGTAATACTTATTTCAAAATATCATAAACAGTTACTTAGTGTTAAGTTACGAGGGGCTCCAATATTATTATAATTCCAATCAACTTCAATATTATTATTAACTCCAATCACCCTTCTATAAGAATTTATTAAATTGAGAATAAGACTAAAATATTCGTGCCAACACCGCTTTATAAAGCTACGATAATAATGATGGATGATAATGCACAACCGCGGTGAAAAAACAATAATGATAAATACACAGTTATGGAGATCATGGGTGAGGGGCGTAAATAAAGATGGCGCTAATTAAAGATGACGCACCAGTAAACATAAACAACGACGATAACAATCAACTAACAAATAACGAAATTAACAATCATCGTGATTCTGCGTGGCCTTGAACAGATTCATAACAAGGGTAATCTTATAGCAGAAAATAATTTAAGATACGGTAATAAAAAGGTAATAAAATTACACAATCGAATTTAGATAATTTTATGATAAAGCATGACATTCAAATTGGGCTTTAAAATTTGGTCTAAGCCACAAGCGCGGGGGGGGGGGGAAATAGATATACCACACCTACCCCTTTTCCCAAAAACAATCTACCCCTGCGGACCACTCGTGAGGGTTAAAGCCGCCAACGGTGGTATTAAGACCCGACTGGCCGTCAGTAACGGTTGCACCGCATTCGTGGGTCTCTCCAACACGTTATCCGGACGCGCACACATCGGCAACCCATGCCATCTCTGGCACGTCTCACAGCGACCCCTACGGGTGTTTCTCGTACGCCGTCGATTGCGCCCGCCGCTAAGCAACTGTGGACCTCTTCTCGGTAACGCTGCCTCTATAAAGTGTACAATACGAGGCACTCCGTCCAAGCCTATAACAACTGAGAAATGCAGAGGAACGGGCTGATGTAGGGGGTTAGTTCTTTCGACTACCACTCGCACCCTACACCAAGAAGTGACTAGTTCCATCTAATATTAAATAAAATTAGGCATCAAGCAGAATAACTTAATAACTGTTCCACATGCCTAACCTCTATCTTATCAGTCTCTAATGACCGAATTTGATAAATCTTATTACCTAGATGGGCAATAATTTTAGCCAATTCCCATCTAGTCTGCTTTAAATAATTTCTAGACCAAACTAGATCATCAACCTTATATCTGGTGTTGCCATTTAAGTTATTCTCAACACCGCTATCAAATAAAAAATCCGGCGGAAACCGTAATTTATGACCAAAAAACTCTACACCTACGGGTAAACGCCTGTATCTAGGTGTCATATTATGATATAAACGATATAACCAGGTGCCTTCCTTATTAGCTTGGGCAAGCTCTAACCATTTCTTAACAATGGCTACATACCTTTCAACCTGCCCATTAGAACTAGGGTGATACGGTGGTGTAAATAAGTGGGTTATCTTCCAACTATTACAAAAATTCTTAAAATCTGTACTTGCAAAAGCTTTCCCATTGTCAGTAACAACAAACTTAGGAAAACCATATGCGCCTATTAAATCTTTTAAAAATAATATGGTAACATTTGTAGAGATATTATGTACTAATTTAAATTCAGTCCAACCTGAATATGCATCTACAACCAAAATATACCTCTTTTTGTTTAACTCAAAAAAATCAATATGAATTCTAAACCAGGGACAATTCGGACGAGGCCAACGAGCCCTTTTATCCCTACGGGGCATGGCTGCATTTAATTTACACATCGCACATTGCCTAACATAATTATCAACATCCCTAGTGATCTTGGGCCACCAGACATACTGTCTAGCGAGCTCCTTCATTTTAACCATACCAGCATGACCCTCATGCAAAATTTCTAAAATATTACTACGCAATTCTAGTGGAATCACCAACTTACTATTGCGTTTGACCAAATCATCCTCAATGTATAACTCCTTTATCACATGTTTAAATTCAAAAGGAACATCGTGAATATTTTTAATTCCTACAATAATTTGTTTAACAACTGTTAATTCAACACTATCATCTGTACCTTTAATAATATCTTTAAGATCGCTAGCCTTTAATACATTAACAGGAACCCTATCTATAACCGCACCACTATCAGTTACAGTATCTGCACTCAGCCTCGATAACACATCGGCTAGGTGATTACTTTTACCCTCTCTATACTTTAAAGTTAACGAAAAATTTCCGAGAGTTAATAACCATCTCTGAAGTCGAGGAGACATCAAAAATTCGGTATTAATCTTGTTAAATAAAGCTACCAACGGCTTATGGTCAGTATATAATATAAAAGCTTTACCAATTAAATACTCTCGACAACGCTTTAAACCATAAACCATCGCAAGCGCCTCTTTTTCTATGACGGAATAATTTAACTCAGCCTTAGTCAGCTTGCGCGAAAAAAATATGACAGGGTGCTCTACTCCCTCCTCAATCTGGCATAGAGCGCCGCCGATACCAATATTAGAAGCATCGACCTTTAAAACATGCTCTTTATCAGTATTAAAGCATTTAAGAATTGGACCTGTTAATAAAACATTCTTTAAAAAGTTAAAACAACGATCCAAATCACTATTCCATTTAAACACTACGTCCTCTTTAGTTAATTCATACAAATGACCAGAATAATTTGTATAATCTTTAATAAACTTACTATAATAATTCATTAAACCTAAGAAAGATGCGAGTTCCTTCTTATTTAAAGGTGTTCTAATATTTTTAATATCCTGCACCTTCTTCAAATTAGGCTTAACATGACCAGCCACTATTACATGACCCAGGTAAATAACCTGATCGGTGCCTAACGTACATTTACTAGGGGAAACCCTCAACCCTTTAATTTTAATTAAATTTAATACTTTCTCTAGACGTAAATCATGTTCGTCCTGAGTTGAACCAGTAACTAATATATCGTCCAAATAAAAAAAAACACCATCTATATTATTAAATATAGATGCCATAGCTCTCTGAAAAATAGGAGCGGATACGCTTAAACCAAAAGGCAACCTCCTAAAAGAATAAAGACCTCTATCTGTATTAATAGTTAACAACTTAGCTGATTCATCATCTACGCGAAGTTGAAGATAGGCATTAGCTAAATCAAGCTTTGAAAAGTACTTACTACCCTTCAGGTTAGCTAAAACCATTTCTAACCTAGGCAAAGGATATTTAACCTCAATTACCCATTTATTAATTGTTACGCGATAGTCCGCACAGACCCTAATTGTACCATTACTCTTTTTAACCGGTACGAGAGGAGTAGCCCACTCCGAAAATTCAATTGGTTCTATTACGTCATTTTTAAGCCAATTATCTAAGACTTGGTGCACTTCATCTTTCCACATCAATGGAATGCGTCTAGCAGGACAAAAACGAGGTGTTGCATTAGAATTAACCCTTACCGAAAACAAAATATCACTTAAACAACCTAATTCCTCTCGAAAAACTTCAACATATTTCCCTTTGATCCTTTCAATTTTCTCATGCCACAATTTAAAATTGACATTAACGCTACTCAGCAAACCCGAAGATACGGATTTAAACCGAGGATGACTCAAAGAGTTCAGAGCCTCAAAACTCAAGGATTTAGGTTCCTTTTCAGACACCATCACCTTATTAACCGGCTTTGTAGCGTCAACCCCCAAACAAATTCCTGGCATTCCTCGCAAAATATTAATATAACCCTTATTACATGTTTCAACCTTCCCTTGCTTAAATAAACCCCACCAATTCGTTAAAGGCCCTAACCGTTGGATCCAATTCCAACCAATTATGTTTTCAATATCCTCGTTGATTATATGCAACTCTAAATTTAGTATTACCTCTGCTACGCATACTCCTACTCTAGCGCTGCCCAAGATGTCTATTTTCGCGCCATTTACTTGCCTGGCTAAAATATTACTTTTTACGATTTGCTTTTTAGGCCAATATTTAAAAAAACATTTACGCGAAAGTATCGTAATAGAAGCACCGGTGTCGAGCAAAAAATTTAACGTGACACCTTCAATATTAACTTTAACATACGGGGTCAGTGATGAATGAAAAATATTAATAAAAGTTAAACGCGGCGTAATCTTCTGATCACGCGGCGATAAAAGTCAATCAAAATTGTTTGACGGCCCTGCTCTATCTTGGCCCGATCGCTGGTTATAATGATCGCTCTTACAATGATTCATACAACATTGATTACCTATGGGTGGATACTTATTAAAATTATCATCTCTAAATTTTACATGACGGTTAAATTCTCTACGTTTCATAAAACAATTTCCTTGGACATGACCAACTCTGCCGCAATTATAACATCGTCGTCCCTCCTTATTTTTTAACATAAATATCTTTTCTACCTTTTGTACCTTAATCAACACTAACACTAAAATTAGAGCTAAGATCAAAATTATTATTAGTAATCTTTCTGTTAACAAATAATTATAAAAATTTACTAAAACTGAAGGCTGTCTATTAAACATATTTAAATTTTCTAAATTTGCTAATTATATTATAAATTTCAAATTTTACAACGTGAAGATAAGGAATTTAATTAAAATAACACGTACACATTTATTAAACATACATAAAATGCCAAATAATATCATTATGATTAAAACTAATAATGCTTTATCCATATAAAAATAAACTAAAATCAAAATTTAACTAAAATACTATATAATTTTTTTTACTTTACTTTTCTATACACCGTTAAAAAAAACACAATATAATTTTTAAACAACAATCTCTAATACTCACACCAAAATTATTCCAAAAAAAGTAATTGTAAATATATAATATATTAATAATGTTTAAATACCACTACAATAAAATTAAATGTTGCTATATGATATACTAATAATATTTAAAACCACCACAATAAAATTAAAAGTAAATATTTAATATATTAATAACGTTTAAAATCACCACCGTTATTTAAATTAATCAAAAGCTAATATAGTTAATGTACAATATTAATTTTCTTACCTTATTAAATGATGATCTGACACCAAATGTTAAGTTACGAGGGGCTCCAATATTATTATAATTCCAATCAACTTCAATATTATTATTAACTCCAATCACCCTTCTATAAGAATTTATTAAATTGAGAATAAGACTAAAATATTCGTGCCAACACCGCTTTATAAAGCTACGATAATAATGATGGATGATAATGCACAACCGCGGTGAAAAAACAATAATGATAAATACACAGTTATGGAGATCATGGGTGAGGGGCGTAAATAAAGATGGCGCTAATTAAAGATGACGCACCAGTAAACATAAACAACGACGATAACAATCAACTAACAAATAACGAAATTAACAATCATCGTGATTCTGCGTGGCCTTGAACAGATTCATAACAAGGGTAATCTTATAGCAGAAAATAATTTAAGATACGGTAATAAAAAGGTAATAAAATTACACAATCGAATTTAGATAATTTTATGATAAAGCATGACATTCAAATTGGGCTTTAAAATTTGGTCTAAGCCACAAGCGCGGGGGGGGGGGGAAATAGATATACCACACTTAGTGTAAAATTATGGAAATTTCAATGGCTTCAAAAATTATTATAGAATATTTGTAGACAATTTTGTGCATCTTGGACCTATACTTTACAAGATATAACATTTGCATTATGGACCTAGTAAAACCAATTGTGAAATTCTGTTTTGTTATAAAAATTTTAATGTTAGAGGTTGCTATCTTAACGTATTTATGAAAAAATAAGGATTGAAATTTATTTTTCAAAATTAAAATATTTTGAAAGTTAAATGTCTATCCTACCCCCAATTACTATTTGTGGATATTTATAACATTTTCTATTGTTGCTACATGTAAATAATCCCATGTCACATTGTTTAAATGTATAAATACTTATAATTTTATTAAATAAATTGATATATTATAAATACGACGTAATTTTATTACTTTTTGTTAATGGCTAAATTTTTTAACAGCTATTTTTTGAGCTATTAGCTAATAATGATAACTTTGTTTATCCATGATGTATATCTTCATGTACACTTTTAAGATTAAATTGTTTAAAATTATTATAAGTGTGGTATATCTATTCCCCCCCTCGCTTACTTCTAATTTTATGACTTCTTTTACTTTTGGAAATGTGCCAAGTGGTTTATTCTTAAATTTAAATGTCAAGGTTAGTTACCGGTTTATTACCCTACTATGAATTAGCCTTCAGATGTTATAATCATGATGATATCGCTATTTGTTAGTTATTGTTATTTGCGCCGCTTATCATTATTGTACCAGTGCGCTGATCGTTGTTGTTACCGATGCGCTGATCATTATTGTTTTACCACCGCGCTTGTGCGCTATCATTTATTTGTTTATCGCCATCCTACCTCCCCCCATCATTATTATTGTTACTACTTAAAACGAATTGTCAGTAGAGATTGATCAGTCATAATAATTTTTGAAGTTGAATAAATTTATGCGAAAGATGTAGTTGTACGAAAAATAAAACTGATTGATATTCGCGGTAGTTCTAGAAAATAAATACATTTAGCTAGAAGTTTAAATAAATATTTTAAAGCGTATTTGCATTCTTCAAATACGAAAATAAGTTCTAAATATAAATAAAGAATAATATAATATATAAATTTATTTTGGAAATGTTTAAAATTTAAAAGAATTATTAATAAATTATTCACTAAATATGAAATTGCAGGCCATTTTATGTAACAACTTGCATTTATATCATCATTAATTAAATAATTGTTTATAAATTAGGAAAATTGTTTACAAAACAATTATGGATCCTTCTTTAAATTTTAATTTTATTGTTTAAATTTTTGTGTAGGAAAAAATAGTGTACAATGGGAGAAAACATACAATTTTGCCAGCTTAAATATAAATGGCTGTTAAATATAAGGTTATTGTCAAAGAATATATACTATGTGGGCTCAAATTTAGTGTAAAGGTTTTAAATAAAATAAGTGTAAATTTATTAAAGGGAGTTAAGCTACCCCTAAAACTGACTTAGGTCAATGGAAAACAGACCGAGTCTGTCAGTCTTAGTAAAACCAAAGGTAGACCATCACAAAACCCAGCCGTTTTTACACTAATGACCACTTAGAGAACTAATTCAGTAGAACGAGTCAGGAGCCTTTTTTTGCTACGACTCTTTATTGGTTCTCAATTTCTGAATTATTTTTACTATGGGAAACTTCTATTTTCGAATTACTATGGTGCAGATTAGTAAGATTTTGATTAAATCAATATGTATATGCTCAACAAATCTAAATTCTAATAGTTTACTACTAACGTTGCGTAAGGTGGTAGGTGCCTCACCTTTTAGAAATGACGGGACAGTATTTTTTATAGCGTCTCTATATTACCTATTAATCATTCTTATCCTTACCCCCCCCCCGATCCTGGTGTAAGGTCCCCCCTTCATCTCCTCCAGCAAATTCCTAAGTGAATTTTGTGCCTCCTTCACAATAACGTGTGAGTTGACAAAGGTCCCTCACAGTCACACTCTGGCATCCATTCGATTAGAAAGCGAGCTGTTTGTTTAACCCTTCGCGACAATCCGACATTCGATCGACCTTAACTCTTAAAATATCCCCTTGTCCATTGCAAAGTTGGGATCATTGAGACCCCAGCACCATCGTTTAGCCTAAGATTTTTAAGCTCTAAAACTGAATTCTATGCTATGCACATCTCTAAGCAATCCCTCTTGGCTCGCCTCGCGAAAACGTGTGCCACGCTAATCAAGCGTAATTACTTAAACCTTCATACACGCTGAGCACGAGATCGGAGATTAACTTCCAGTCCAGCGGCTCTGTTTCACTCGCGTTTCAAACCAAACAACGATTGGTTTGTAGTAATAAATCACGAGGGTAGTTAGGTTGATAAAGCAAGGCGATATTACCCATAGACTAACATATTACCTCTCAACGACTATTGCTAATTACACGGGTGTAGCCAGCATTGGAATAATGATTTAGGGAGGGGCAAAATGAACGTTTTTTGAAATTTTAGCCATACTTTTAGATTTGTGGATATAGAGGGGGGCAGCCGCCCCTCCTTGCTTCCACCCCCCCCCCCCCTTGGCTACGCCCATGAGTAATTATAATTTTAGTAAATTCCCTCCAAAAAAACGCGTATTTTTGAAGAAATAAAAGGTATTTTATTATTATATGGAACCTTACCTTAAAACTCATTAATATTTATGTGTGTGCGGCTTTTTTAGGAGGCGTGGTGACAAGTTGGACAACAAGATAACGGTCATGCACACGGGTCGACCCATCAAGTGTGTCATAGTTGGCGATGGAACGGTCGGCAAAACGTGTATGCTCATCTCATACACCACCGACAGCTTCCCCAAAGAATACGCCCACGGTGTAAGTGCTTGTCCCGTTAGAAAAAAAACCATAGACTAATAGACTGCTCATCTCTTATATATTCAAGCATCAAAAGTGTCGCAAAAAACGACCGCCATTTTGATAAGTGAAGTAGAGCTTGTATAGCGATGGATTGTATTGGACAATAATCATTGACCTTATAACATGAAACAACCCATTTTAATCATTAAAGCAATTTTTACAATTCATCAAACCATATAAATTGGCCAAAATTCATGTTTCACTTTTCAAAATAGATGCCAAAATTTGGAGCACTTTTTAAAAGGGAATGAGCAGTCTATTAGTCTATGAAAAAACGAAAAATATTCGCAGAATTTACATCTAGTTTGGGGTAGGTTATTAGCTACCAATTGCCATTTAGTTGGTTTTATTCGTGGTCTTTTTCGTAAAGTTTCGGGTTCGATGAAAGCGTGTTAACCCAAACTCCCAACCCCTTTCGAAGCATTCTCACCCACGCTCATACATACTGCGTGCGTAGGTTTGTAGTGTGGTGTGTGTTGTAAAAACGGCTGGGTTTTGTTTGGTCGACTTTTGCTTTTAGTCGATCAAATTTGGACAGACCCAAGCTTTTTTGCTCTTTTTTTCTTAGTCTCATAAAGGGACCAATGATTTTTAGGTCAAACCTTGGGCTGTTTATGTTTAGAGTGAAGTGTCATAAATTTTAATAGTTGCCTCTCGGCGCTTCCTTCGTTCATTCTAAGCCCTCAAAACATTAGATCTCTATTTTGTCCATTTTAGCGCGCGGTTTTAACGCAAGATGAGGTAAACAATTAAGTTTATATGTAAAAATATTCTAAATTTTGTAAACAAAAATTAAGTATCTACCTCCGTCACCCGCTATTCAATCGTCATAATGTCATTAAAGTTACCGTCTCCCTAGCATAGATGTCTAACGCTTTTGTCATTTTTAGTTAGCATCTAACGTTTTAATTTTTTGGTGACATTTGCCAGGTTTGACAATTACAGCGCCGCCATGATCGTCGACGGGGTCCCGGTCAACCTTGGGCTCTGGGACACGGCTGGTCAGATTATGATCGGCTTCGCCCTTTGTTCTACCCACAGGTATTTCTAATCAATGCCCTGGGCAAATATTTTCATTTTTTGGGCCGGGCCGTTTGGGCAGCCTTAATAATTCGGGTAAGACGAAGCCCGGGCTCGGGTCAAAAATTGAAATTTATTCGGGCTCGGGTCGGGCCTGATGGGTCAACTCGACCCTAGACCTTAGCCCGGCCCGATGCGAAATCTAGCTAATAGATTTTCAAAAACTTTTCACACAAAAAATATTCGGGCTAGGGCAAAATTAATTATTTGCAGGGCTCTGGTCGGATATTTAGAAGAGGGACGGGGAATTTAATTATAAAATCGGACTGGGTCAAACTAGGGCATACGAATTTAAACAAATCTTACGTCGGCTTCATAGCCCCTAGCATCCTTAAACTTAGATGTTATACGAAAAGTTGAAAACTAAATTTGGGCGTAGCCAGGGGGTGGCAGCGAGGGGCAACCCCCCCCCTTTAAATCCAGAAATTCTTGAAACATTAATATAATTATGGTTCAAATTTTAAAATATTATAATTGCCCCTCCCTTAAGCATTATTGCCCCCCTCTAGTTCTAATCCTGCCTACGCTCATGCAAATTCCATACAGTGGAGCGGATAGCAGAGCTGGTGAGACCGGGTCCGGTGCTCATTAGCATTCTCGTCGGAGCCGATGAGCTGCCAAGGCTACGCTCCTTGTATGAACCAAACCTAATCCCTGTGAGGCCGGTGGCTCAGGGAAGAAGGGAGAACGCAAGGCGACATGCTAATACGAGGGGAGGACGGCGGGCTCGAAGAGCACTTCGAAGAAGGTGCGGAGGTTGTGGAAGATGGCACTTACCCCCAATGTGCGAAACTGAGCAAGGCGCAGGTGCACATCGGGGTACGGCACAGAGGGCGCCTTTGAACAATGCAGGAGTGCCGCTGGTTGAGTTTGAGCGGGTTAGAGCTACCACGGAAGCGTTGAACGTGCTCCCGCAAGGGTCAAACGTTTTATCTCATGCAACACGCCGTGTAGCTTCTATTGCGCGTATCAGCTCGGGTACGGTGGTATCCACTCCTGACGGCCTAACTCATGCTATAGGTATTGCCCCCAACAATACGACCCCTGATGACATAACAGCCGCGGAAGAACACATATTAATGGAGGAAGATGTGTTTTCGGTGGGTGCTGATGAATAGGCGGACGGCATTTTTAAAAAGGGAAGATGTCATGAATGAGCTTGTCGAAAGATTCCCCCTTCCCCTTTGCGTCGTACAAAACTTTATAATTTACGGACGCCTGCTGCAAGATTCCCCCCCCCCCTTTATACATACGATTTTTATGATTCATAATATATATAAATGTCAATGTTAAAATCGCAATATCATGATTGTAAGGATATTATTATTATTGGGTTCTGAAGAGTCGATATGTAGATTCATTATAAAATTGTTGTTGAAAGATATTGAAATTATGACATTATTGCTTTGAAGAAATAAATATAGAAGAGAACATTAACGCCCTCAATTCTCGTTTGTCATGAATGAGCTTGTCGAAAGATTCCCCCTTCCCCTTTGCGTCGTACAAAACTTTATAATTTACGGACGCCTGCTGCAAGATTCCCCCCCCCTTTATACATACGATTTTTATGATTCATAATATATATAAATGTCAATGTTAAAATCGCAATATCATGATTGTAAGGATATTATTATTATTGGGTTCTGAAGAGTCGATATGTAGATTCATTATAAAATTGTTGTTGAAAGATATTGAAATTATGACATTATTGCTTTGAAGAAATAAATATAGAAGAGAACATTAACGCCCTCAATTCTCGTTATGTATTTATATATTTACAAGCAGTAATGCCTCGTTTATCTCTAACTTTTTATAATTTATATTATTATCAAAGCTTAAAAAAACTAGCCAGTTACAATGGATTGCCCCCCCCCGGCTACGCCCATGCCTATTTTTAAAATAAGATTTATTTATCAGATATAAATTTTTTCATTATATGCCTTTACATTCATATACTATTTAATCATCAATATTATTTAACAAATATTGGACATTTATTACTATGAGTTACTAGTATAATTCATTTATTTTTGTCGCCACTGTCACTGTGGCTTTAGACCGACGTCTTCATCGTTTGTTTCAGCGTGGTGAGTCATTCCTCTTACGATAACGTGCTCAACAAATGGGTCCCCGAAGTCCGTCACCACTGTCCCCACGTTCCCATCATCATAGTTGGTACGACAATTCAACCTTTTGATTGTTTTGTCATTTTAAACAATTTTATGTCCTCTACCTACAGGGACCAAAGTGGATTTGCGCGCGACAAGGACGTCCTCAACACGCTGGCCGGCCAAAATTTGGGTCCGTTGAGGCGCGAGCATGGTCTGAAGTTGGCGCAAAAGACCAAGGCCCTCTGCTACCTGGTCGGCCTGAAAGGTCTTTCTACGGTAAGTTTTGTTTGCAGCAATTTCGATAAATATTAGTTACACTTTTTGCAAACGTAAAACTTAAAAATTTTTATTACATCGACCGAAGGTCTTCGAAGAAGCCATCCTATCCGTTATCAAACCTCGGTCCATAAAGTAGAAAGACACTGCCAAGTGCACTATCATATGAATCCCGTTTGTTCGGATATGTGTCGCGATGTCAAAACGTGGGGTGTGACAAATTTTTTGACCGCGTCGAAGCTCAGACTCGTTCACCTAGCGCCGCTTTGCTTTTAAAACAAACCTCTTGCGATTTTTTAAACACCTTTTTTGATACGCGCACGTGTTTGTAAAACGTTTAGTTTTTTTAAATATATATAACGTGTTTTTATACCCACGTCTGGTTTCGCTATGCCTCTTATTTTTTCCGAACATCGCTTTTTCTATGGACGTGTGTCCTTTTTTAAGCTCACTGTTTGACATTCGTTCGCAAAACATCGATCCAATCAAAACTTCGCTCCCATCTGCCATTCTTCTATTCTGGACTAATCAGTGATAATATGTAAATCTTACGGTTTTTTTATACAATTTGTACATGTACATATTTTTATTATCTTTTGACAATATATATGCTGTTATCGTTAAGCGAAATTTTATAAAATCTTTTATTAATCGTTTGGTTGTCATTTTAGTGTGTCTGTATGAGCAGAACGATTCTATGAAATTTAAGTTGATAAGTGATAGAGAATTCCTTCACACAATTCCTTAGTTGCATTATATGCTTGCTAACTAGTGTTTTGGTATTTTAATCGATTACGGTAGTACCTATATTTCTCGTCATTTTAAAGTTTGTATACTAAATTTGGTTAGGAATTGCAGTCGGTAACGACTAAAGTTAAGAAAGCATTAGTCTTTTGTCGGAATAATGGCCCGCGCTTGAATTAAAAAGAGTCTTTAAACAGAACTTCTTTGTTACAAAATAATAATGATTTTTATTATGGCGTATAAATTTACGTAAAGCAACAATCAAGTTAGATTTTATGAGTAAAAATTCTAATATGAATAAATGGGCTCACGAGAGGTTAAGTTCGGTGTCATTTTATTGTCCCCATTGTCGCACTAACATAATGACAGTCACGAGACGACGTTATCACGTGGGAAGTATGGTAGTGTTTTGTTGTTTTTGCTTCCCCCTTTGCCTTCTTCCCATTCCTCTGTGCTGCCCCATCGGATGGGACCCTAGCTCATACAAGATCGAACACTACTGTCCCCTATGCCGAAAATTGATATTCGTGCTGCATGACATTAGCTGATTAGGGTGTCGCTCAATCAAGATATAGCTACTTTGCACAAAGTTACATTAGTATTAAATGCTTTTACTTAGAAGTTTGGAAAATAAGTGTCATAATGTTAAAGACACGTGATCTAACCGTTATTGTAAATAACTTAGGTATAAAAGTTACACATGTATTTTAGATATTCGGAAAATGTTTTATTCTCTATTCATATATATTATATTACAACGTGAGCAAAATGGTGTATATAAAGGTAACGGACTTAAATTTAACCTTTGAGCTATAATCAATAATTTAACCTTGTTGGAACATCATCCCAAAAAATCTAATGAAGCCGCTTTGGAGACAGTTGCCAAAAAGGGTTTGTATTTAGGATTGGGACTGAGGTCCTTACTAGCATCCAAATATTCCACGTGCTCGCCGGAATTGTAAGAACCCTTTTCCAAAATCTGTAATAATTTGCCCACCGTCGCTTTAGTGTCAATCGTGAGAAAGGATGCGTCCTCGGAAGAATGCATTAAAACGTCGCGTTGACGAATGTTTTCGTTGAGCGTACTATCGACCAACGTTTGCCATGTGTCAATGCGAATGGGGCCGGGGGAATAATTGATAACATTAATAGTCGGGTCTTCGAGTGCCACCACGCCAAAGTAAACTTCGCGTGCAGCCTTAGAGGCGCAACCTAGACCTAACCCGGCCACAGGTTTAACGGCCAATGGGGATGAAATATTAACGACAAAACGCTTAATTACACCCCCCGATACTGTCGCTGAAGGGCCGAAATTTTTAGTGATGTCCATAAAAGCGGTGTTCAGGCATATGGCCGATGTCACGTTGAGGCGCAAATAGTTGGCAACTTCATCTGCGCTAAAATCTTGCGGTCGCTTAGAAACTGTGATCCTACCCGCGTTGTGCACTACAAGGGCTTGTTTAAAACGTTTGTTAATATCGGCCGGTGGTCCGAAACACTTGGTCAAGGTTTCGCATATTGATTCCGTGTTTGTGACAAAATCCAGAGCCGCGACGTTAACTTCTAGCCCAGTTTTGCTGGGGGAAAAATTGTGACACTTTCTCAATTGATGGGCCGTCGATTCAAGCGTTTTATTGTTTTGGGCTGATATGAGAATAGCCGAATTGTGATTGGTCATTTCAGCAAATTTTATGGCCAGGGCCCTGGTCAGGGGAGTGTTAGCACCGGTAAAAATGGCCATGGTGGGTAGGCTCATTTCAAATCGGTAGGCCTTTTGGGTTGGGGAGTTATCTTGGTTCACAGAGTTTTGTTGAGTTGTATTCCTATCAGGGGACCGTTGGGTTGGTGACAGTTGTGATCTGGATGAAGCCGAACTGGATCGCATCGTTGTTATATGTGTGAATATTCTTTAGGCAATTAAGTTGGATGGGTTAGGGAAGGGCTTGATGAATGAGAATGATTGTTAAATGGTAGGCACACTGTACTAAGATAAACTCCAGAACTCAAAGATTACCCATAAAGTGATGTGTGGTATCAAGAGATATTACGATGATACCAAGGTTATTACAATAAAAATGTGCTCTGAGTAGCTGGTTGAAATGGGTTAGGAACGATTTATAAAGTTTTATTATTTTTAATCCGCGGGATTTAGTGCAGTCATACATTTATTGATTTAATCTCTAATGCGTCTTTTTATATCTTGATTATACGAGATCGATATATTTATATTTTGAAACAGCACTGTGACATATCACTATGTCTAAAAAGTTCGATCATTTTTAATGCATTTCGTTTAAAAATGCAACAAAAACCACTCGGTTGTCGCAGCTTACGTCTGGTGTCTATCCTAAAACTTATCGATTTTTGTGGGTGACAAGAAACAAAAGTTGACTTAGACTTGATTAGTTCACTCTTAGCTTTTTCACATGCTGGTGATATAAATAAACATTATGTTGTTAGCGAAAAAATTACCATCTCTTTAAATTATGGTATTTGCCTAATATGATGTTCAGAATTCAGATATTATATTTTTTTATAAAGAATGGAAATATAAAAAGGTCACATTTAATTTAAATTTTAAAATGTTTTTAATAATAATGAGATAAATAATTTGTAATTAAAATTATTTTACCTGTTCGATTATAAGAAATGGAACAAGCATATATTATAATAAATGCTGAGAGCCAGAAGGGATAGTTTCACCTTAATATTATTTTGAATTTTTTTGTAATATAAAGACTTCTAAATATATGCCGCGAGGTCGTGTTGTTTTGTGTAATATTAAATTTATAAAAACGCGACATTGGTGACACTCCTCGAAGCAAAGACTACAATAATCACTTCAAAGATTAGATTAGTGTCTAAAAACTTACAAGATTCGACTTATAAGTTTTTAGGTCGAAATGGCGCAGATTATAATATTATACAGACTCAAAATGTAATCAAATTGAAAAATTCTTTATATGTAAATGAATATTATACAAATATTTTTTGTTATGTCTTATTAACAAGTTTTATAGATTTTCAATTTGGCTCAAGGTCAAAATGAAACTTTGCTATTTTAGTCTTAATATGTTATCTATTATGCTCCCATTAATCAATTATTAAAATAAGGGTGATCGTAAAGGACGGACTTTAGTAAAAAATGTCGGGTGGGGCAGAATATCTTTTACAGAATATGCCTAACAAAATATTTTTGAACCAACAATAATGCTATTATACATATTATTTTGAAATTAATTTAATATCGAAATGCAGTCTCATGTTTTCATTTAATTAATTTCCTTTTCTTAATTAATAAATTTGATGATACGCCAATTTCAAATTTAAATATGACTTAAGAAAGGTTAAATATATCAACAAGATAATGTTTTGGCGTGAAACATTTCATCTAGACAAATCTTTTTAATTAAAGAATTAAATTATATGATTTACCACTATTTTTTGCTTATTTTTATGTAAAAATTGTATTTTCTTATGCAAATATTAATGTAATTTATTACCTAATCTATAAAATAATAATGCTTATGCTTAAAATTACAACTATGAAATAGCTATATATAACACCTTCAATTTCTCATTAAAGATAAAGATAGAAGGAGGTCGAATTTGCCACCCGAAATTGTAGATGCTATCATTTTATACAAAACTATAATCAATCGTTCAAATAAATTATTTTGTATTAAAAATCTGTGGCGTTAATTAGTTTCTTAAATATGACGCTTTAATTTGTCCATTAAATTATACATACCGCATTTTTTTCTAATTTTCTGACCGGCCGATCAAATTTTATTGGGAGCGGGTCGGGTTTGGTTTGAAAATTTACCACTCTTTCGAGTCGGGTTTGGGTTGCAAAAAGTGACTTTGCAGGCCTTTACTTTAGATCCAAACAAACAACAGTCCTATTGTGTTCAAGGATCGACTAAATTTTTGAACTTTTTTTTTATTTTTTATAATATTAATTGATACGTTATTTTCAAAAAGTAAAAATTAATATAATTACATTTTGAAAAACATTTATGCAACAAATAGAGACTACTACCACTATTTGCCATATATATATATATTTCCCATGTTGCTGGCAAATAAATTAGAACAACGTTATTTTAAACTTTTATTTTTTTAAATTCCCAATATCTGAACGCGTATTTCCATAATCAAAGGAAGGAATTTTGTTCCAACCTTCCATTCAAACTAAGGAAGTTATAACTTAAATAATTGGTTTTATAAAATTTAATTAGAATATTTTACTGTTATCTGTATGGTTTGTATTTCACATCCATCAACACAAAGTATTTTGTTCCTTTAATCATTTAGTATGATAAATAATGTTCTCAGATCCCACAGTTGCGGGGTTTGTTTGAATAATTTTGTTCGATTTTGTTAGACCAAAGGCCATGTCTCATGGGCGTAGCCAGCATTGGTATTAGAGAGAGACAAAAATGATTTAGGGAGGGGCAAAATGATCATTTTTTAAAACTTTAGCCATAATTTTAATAAATTTCAACAAATTTTTGGATTTAGAGGGGGGCAGCCTCCCCTTCCTCCCCCCCCCCTTTGGCTACGCCCATGCAATGTCTAGATCAATCATCTTATCAATAATTTCCTTTCCCCTAACACAAGGTCGACCGCTCCTTCTCTTCTCCGACACCTCTTTATGCAATACTTTACGTGGTAAATCTTCTATATCCTTTCTAAGTTTATGTCCTTACCTTCTCCGTCGATTCTCCTAAAACATGTCCACCATTGATTTATTTTGCTTTGAGGCTGCTCCTCATATGTTCGAGTTTTGGGTACCCCTAGCTCAGACTTCAGCATATCTTCCACATATCCCTAACTTGTATCAACTTTCCTTGCGTAGAGTTTATTGACACATTCTTATAAAGAAGATTAGGTCTTACGATGGATTATGAGATTTTAATCAGCCTCTTGGCACCTTTTTGTCGCGGAAATAATTCGGCAATTGCATTCTCTTTAAATTTTACCTTTACTACCAAGAAAATTTTAATGTCCTTCCTTATTATGTCTATAAACATATTTTAGGAGGGACGTCTTTATTAAGTGCCAAAACGGATAAAACAAAAAAACTTGACCCCTCGAAAACTACTGGACCGATTTGGCTCCAACAAACTTTAAAACACACTCCGGATTATGGGGAATAAAGTGTAAAATTTTGAGTTAAATCGGTCCAGTAGTTTTCGAGGGACGTCTTTATTAAGTGCCAAAGCGGATAAAACCGTGACTCCTTGAAAACTACTGGACAGATTTGGCTAAAATAAATCTTAAAACATGCTCCGGAGTATGGGGAATAAAGTGTGAAATTTAAAGTTAAATCGGTCCAGTAGGTTTCTAGGGACGTCTTTTTTAAGTGCCAAAACAGATAAAACAAAAAAACGTCACTCCTCGAAAACTACTGGACCGATTTGGCTCGAATCATTTTTAAAAACATGCTCCGGAGTATGGGGAATAAAGTGTGAAATTTAGAGTTAAATCGGCCCAGTAGGTTTCTAGGGACGTCTTTTTTAAGTGCCAAAACGGATAAAACAAAAAAACGTGACTCCTCGAAAACTACTTAACCGATTTGGCTCGAACAAATTTTAAAACATGCTCCGGAGTATGGGGAGTAAAGTGTGAAATTTAGAGTTAAATCGGTCCAGTAGGTTTCTAGGGACGTCTTTTTTAAGTGCCAAAACAGATAAAACAAAAAAACGTCACTCCTCGAAAACTACTGGACCGATTTGGCTCGAATCATTTTTTAAAACATGCTCCGGAGTATGGGGAATAAAGGGTGAAATTTAGAGTTAAATCGGTCCAGTAGTTTTCGAGGGACGTCTTTATTAAGTGCCAAAACTGATAAAACAAAAAAACGTGACTCCTCGAAAACTACTGGACCAATTTGGCTCGAATCATTTTTTAAAACATGCTCCGGAGTATGGGGAATAAAGTGTGCAATTTAGAGTTAAATCGGTCCAGTAGGTTTCTAGGGACGTCTTTTTTAAGTGCCAAAACGGATAAAACAAAAAAACGTCACTCCTCGAAAACTACTGGACCGATTTGGCTCGAATCATTTTTTAAAACATGCTCCGGAGTATGGGGAATAAAGTGTGAAATTTAGAGTTAAATCGGTCCAGTAGTTTTCGAGGGACGTCTTTGTTAAGTGCCAAAACGAATAAAACAAAAAAACGTGACTCCTCAAAAATTACTGGACCGATTTGGCTCAAACAAATTTTACATGCTCCGGAGTATGGGGAATAAAGTGTGAAATTTAGAGTTATATCGGTCCAGTAGGTTTCTAGGGACGTCTTTTTTAAGTGCCAAAATAGATAAAACAAAAAAACGTCACTCCTCGAAAACTACTGGACCGATTTGGCTCGAATCATTTTTTAAAACATGCTCCGGAGTATGGGGAATAAATTGTGAAATTTAGAGTTAAATCGGTCCAGTAGGTTTCTAGGGACGTCTTTTTTAAGTGCCAAAACGGATAAAACAAAAAAACGTGACTCCTCGAAAACTACTGGACCGATTTGGCTCGAATCATTTTTTAAAACATGCTCCGGAGTATGGGGAATAAAGTGTGAAATTTAGAGAATCGGCCCAGTAGGTTTCTAGGGACGTCTTTTTTAAGTGCCAAAACGGATAAAACAAAAAAACGTGACTCCTCAAAAACTACTTAACCGATTTGGCTCGAACAAATTTTAAAACATGCTCCGGAGTATGGGGAGTAAAGTGTGAAATTTAGAGTTAAATCGGTCCAGTAGTTTTCGAGGGACGTCTTTATTAAGTGCCAAAACTGATAAAACAAAAAAACGTGACTCCTCGAAAACTACTGGACCAATTTGGCTCGAATCATTTTTTAAAACATGCTCCGGAGTATGGGGAATAAAATGTTAAATTTAGAGTTAAATCGGTCCAGTAGGTTTCTAGGGACGTCTTTTTTAAGTGCCAAAACGGATAAAACAAAAAAACGTGACTCCTCGAAAACTACTGGACCAATTTGGCTCGAATCATTTTTTAAAACATGCTCCGGAGTATGGGGAATAAAGTGTGCAATTTAGAGTTAAATCGGTCCAGTAGGTTTCTAGGGACGTCTTTTTTAAGTGCCAAAACGGATAAAACAAAAAAACGTCACTCCTCGAAAACTACTGGACCGATTTGGCTCGAATCATTTTTTAAAACATGCTCCGGAGTATGGGGAATAAAGTGTGAAATTTAGAGTTAAATCGGTCCAGTAGTTTTCGAGAGACGTCTTTATTAAGTGCCAAAACGGATAAAACAAAAAAACGTGACTCCTCGAAAACTACTTAACCGATTTGGCTCAAACAAATTTTAAAACATGCTCCGGAGTATGGGGAATAAAGTGTGAAATTTAGAGTTAAATCGGTCCAGTAGGTTTCTAGGGACGTCTTTTTTAAGTGCCAAAACAGATAAAACAAAAAAACGTCACTCCTCGAAAACTACTGGACCGATTTGGCTCGAATCATTTTTTAAAACATGCTCCAGAGTATGGGGAATAAATTGTGAAATTTAGAGTTAAATCGGTCCAGTAGGTTTCTAGGGACGTCTTTTTTAAGTGCCAAAACGGATAAAACAAAAAAACGTGACTCCTCGAAAACCACTTAACCGATTTGGCTCGAACGAATTTTAAAACATGCTCCTGAGTATGGGAAATAAAATGTTAAATTTAGAGTTAAATCGGTCCAGTAGGTTTCTAGGGACGTCTTTTTTAAGTGCCAAAACGGATAAAACAAAAAAACGTGACTCCTCGAAAACTACTGGACCGATTTGGCTCAAACAAATTTTAAAACATGCTCCGGAGTATGGGGAATAAAGTGTGAAATTTTGAGTTAAATCGGTCTAGTAGTTTTCGAGGGACGTCTTTATTAAGTGCCAAAACGGATAAAACCGTGACTCCTCGAAAACTACTGGACCGATTTGGCTCAAACAAATCTTAAAACATGCTCCGGAGTATGGGGAATAAACTGTGAAATTTTGAGTTAAATCGGTCTAGTAGTTTTCGAGGGACGTCTTTATTAAGTGCCAAAACGGATAAAACCGTGACTCCTCGAAAACTACTGGACCGATTTGGCTCAAACAAATCTTAAAACATGCTCCGGAGTATGGGGAATAAACTGTGAAATTTTGGGCCAAATCGGTCTGGTAGTTTTTCAAATTTGGTGGTGGCATACACACAAACTAACAAACAAACACACAAACAAACATAGTTTCATTTTTATATATAAGATTAATTATAAGACAACAATCATTAAGCCAACTTGAACAAGATATAAAGATAATAACAATGGTTTTAATGTATTAAATTCAAATAAGAATTATAATAGCAACTATCGCTTATTATTCTGTAAAGGATTAAAGATATTACAAACATCATCTTATTTAGTAAGTATTTATATGAATAAAATAAAGTTTATATGGGTATTTATATAGGGGTAGGTTAAAATAACAATTAAGCAATATTTGTTTACTTTTGTAATTATTTGAAAATTATTATTTAATATTCCTTAAAAAATAAAACTAAACTTAAATTTAAACCTAACCTCTAGCCATTGTTTAACTTTAAATATTGTGCATTTTAATAATTTAACAATCAACTTAAAAATAGTGTATTATTAATTATCATATAATTATGTAATACCAACAATCCTAAATTACCATTATATTCTTTTAATTATTTTAACAAGTAAGTTAATCTATATATTTTATTTTTATATAAAAATTTATTAATTTTTTACTAGTTGGGTAATTGCATACCGAAGAAAAAAAAGAAACAAGGACAAAAATACTAATCAACATTATGGGTATTAACACAACTCTTGTCCAGCCATCCAATGCTGGAGAGGAATATCCTCAAATAGTCCGAAAATCGGCTCTCTTCGGAGAGATCGACATATATAGAACCTAATAATCTGTTACGTACGTACGTATGTATGTACGTATGTATATACGTATGCGTACATTATGTGCGTATGCGTACATACAGACGTACATACATACGTACATACGTACATACATACATACTACGTCGTATGTATATATGTACGTATGGACGTATTATTACATTCGATATGTATGTATCTCATTTTTACCATCATTATTATTCTTTATAACCCATACATAAAACGCTATAAAACATTTTTGTTTACCAGCTTAGTTTACACATAGGGGAGACCGGGGCTATCGCGACCAAAAATTTTCAAAAAGGTCTGGACAAAAATTGTTAACCGATTTTCATATACTTTTTTTAGAAAAATATTCGTGTCTAGAGTGTTTTTCAAAGGAAAAAAAAATATGGCAATACAGTTGATAGATTTTTCGTAATACGGGTTTAAAAAAAAGACAACTCGTATAAATTTCGAAAACTACCAGGGGTTATCGCGTCCTTTCGAAGGGGCTATCGCGTCCTCTCTAATATAAAGCTCCAAAACTAAAAACTAATTGATTACCTAGGCCTAAATAACCAAATTTTTTAATGTTTATAATCTTTTGTAACTTATAAATGTTGATAATATTCTTTAAGAGTGATTTATCAGAGATTGTTGTTAAATTATTACCTAATGAAACTAAGTGAATGGTTTAAATTGCAAAACATTAAGTTTATAAAAACGTTAAAGCTTAAAAAGTTTGATATAATAATTTTATAAGAGGATTAATGTGTTTTTATGTTAAAATTAATGACTTATAATTGCATATGCTTTATGTGAAAGTATTAAAAAGTTTTTTATATTTTAATATAAAACTTTTCATAGAGATTTAACATATAAGTGCCTTTTCTAAGATTTCTGTGCTAGAATCATTGATTGATATGCCTTATTACACAAATATCATTTAAAATGAATAATTGTTGAACAAGGTTAAGGTTTACAAATAATGCAAATTTATATTATGTGCTTAAAAATGTCAAAATATTAGAAGTTCATAATCTATTAAAGCTTATAAAATTTTACATATCAATTACTTTATCAAATTTTTGTGCTAGAATCATTGATTTAAATCTTTTATTGGTATAAAAATGTCATGTAATTATTAAAGATGGTTAGGATTTACATTTAATGCAAATATAGAAAATATCATAATTGCAGCAGGATCCATGAGCCCAGAGGGAGCATTTCCTACAGCTGAACCAGTCTTCATTATTATGATGATTTGTATAATCTTTGCCACATATCAGGCAATTATTTTGTGATCTGATCAATTTTTTAGTAATCTTACCTTGGCATTTGGCCACCTTTTCTCTTCCTTTTTTTATGAGGTGATGATGTGAGTATTTTTGACACTTGCTGTCTAGTTGAAGTTTTTCTAGTTAAAATGGGATGGGGATAAAGTGATTCTGGATTAAAATTATTTAGGGACACTTCATTATTGGTAGTTTGAGATTCATTGAGATTACATGATATACTTGCACTTGAAGTATACAGGGGGTTTACACTTTCATCATTATAAATAAGTGGGTTAAATGGCCATATGCCGCAAGATTGAAACCCTTTTTGTATACGCACCATAATTAAAAAAGTGAATGAGTGAAAAGGAAACGATAGCCCCGGCTGCGATAGCCCCGGCATGATCATTGAACTTTAAGTTGTGCTTAAGATGATTCAACTCGTCAAAAAAATATATTTGAATATAAATATAATAAAAGAGTTACTTCTTATTACCTTGGTATATATTTCACGTTGGCAGAATAAGTAGTTTTTAAATAATTTACAAAATACAAAAAAATAAAAAAGGGCGTTTTAGCCCCGAAAAACCTTTTTTTTCTACATAATTTTTTTGTAAGAAAGGTTAATCCAAATATTTTTTGTGCCTAACATGTGCCTTAATAAAATACATTTATGATTATAATTTGAGCTCTTAATAAACATAAATGACAAAAATAATCGAGAAGACGCTATAGCCCCGGGTAAAAGATAGCCCCGGTCTCCCCTACTGTCGAGGCAATAAATTCATTGATGATAGTTACGTACGCTTTCAATATGACTTTTCTTTAGGGGGAGTATACAATAGATTTTCGATTTTTTTTGTGCTTGGCTCTTTGACCGATCTTCGTTATAATGTCTAATCTCCTCGGTCGGGGCCTAAATCGAAAATTGAAAGCTAGTTCCAAATAATGTAATATTAGCCAATAACAAACTCATGCTATAGTTGTTGCCGTAACCGCGTTAAAGTTAGATACAGATAACAAACAAATACATTTTTGTTTAAATGATTTTTTAAAGGTTTGTTAAAGTTAAGTGGTGCCAGTTAGTATTACATGAAATGATTGGCAGAGATTTTCCGTGGTTTTGGCAAACGGCTTTATACTGAGCCCGGCCCGGAGAACTTTTATGTCACACAAATTGCCACGAGTTAGCATTGCTTTGTTACACAGGTCGTTGGGGTTGTTTATATTTATTTTCGTGTCGGTACTTTTTCTCCTACAAACATGCAATTTTACCGAATCTGATCGGGAAATCATCAATAAATTGTCAATATTAAAAATATTTCTTTTTTGGCAACAGATGGGATAAAATGATGTTTTTTTGCTGAATATTTTATAAAGTTATCTAAAAGAATCGATTAAGTTAAACAATCATAGAATTATTACCTTTAGGTTATTTATGTTGTTTAGTTGGCCGATGAATTGTTAAACGGTAATATGTTGTCGTAAATTTATCCCTGAATTCCTGAATAATTTTTGAGGGAAAAGGTTCCATACTGTAAATTCCCTTAGAAAAATATAAACTAATAAATTTATTTGTCAAAATTAATATCGCACCCAACCGGTAAAGGCGGTCTGCTTTTCCTTGATGCTCCCGGCGGCACCTGTAAAACTTTTCCCCTTAATCTTTTACTGGCAAAATTTCGCGCCAATAACGAGCTAGCCCTAGCCGTCGCATCATCGGGTATAGCGGCGACGTTACTCAATGGAGGCCGCACGGCGCATTCTACTTTCCAGCTCCCTCTAAATCTGCATCAGATTGAAAAACCTACCTGTAATATCAGTCGGAACTCGGGAATTGGGCAGTCCTAAAGATATGCTCAATCATACTTTGGGAGAATGTACGATGGCGCATAAAAAAGCGCTCGAGGCACTAGATCGTACTCTCAGTGATTTGCGGAAAATTGACTTCCCTATGGGGGGGGCCTTATTGTTGCTAGCCGGTGATTTTCGACAAACATTACCTGTTATCCCAAGAGCAACACTGGCTGATGAGCTGGATGCCTGCCTGAAGGCGTCACATCTTTGGTGGAAGTTTATGATCCTCACGCTTACTACCAACATGCGCGTGCATTTACTCCCGGAGACGTCTTTATTTGCACAATAACTTCTAGCTTTGGGGAACGGTACCTTTCCATTTACCCCGTCTCCAAGTAAAATCACCTTTCCAACAACCTTTTGTCACCTACTGCCATCGCCTGAGGCGGTTGAAACTATGGTGTTCCCCGACATTGCAAGGCATTACACCGAACACACATGGCTCCGGGAACGCGCAATATTAGCGCCAACAAATGAAGCCATCACCCGTATGAATGATCGTATTCAAGTGCACATTCCAGGTGATCCCTTTACTTACAGCTCTGTAGATTCTGTTATAGAAACCGATCAAACTGTAAAGTATCCAGTTGAATTTTTGAATTCGTTAACACCATTGGGTCTCCCACCACATAAATTAACCTTGAAGCCTGGGTGCCCTATAATACTCCTGCGTAACTTACATCCTCCGAGGTTGTGTAATGGCACCAGACCCGCCGTAAAACAACTACTTCCAAACGTCATTGCGGCTACTATAATCAGCGGAACGTATAAAGGCGAGGACGTGCTGATCCCACGCATCCCCACCGATGTGCCTTTTGAATTCAAGCGCGTACAGTTCCCTGTACGCCTAGCATTTGCAAGACAATCAATAAAGCCCAGGGACAATCATTGACTGTTGTTGGCTTAAATCTAGAAAATCCATGCTTTTTGCATGGCCAACTATATGTAGCCTGCTCCCGTGTAGGCACACCTAGCAACCTGTTTATTTTCGCGCCGGAGAGTAAAACCACAAATGTTGTATATCCTATGGCCTTACAATGATCGGGCGATGGCATTTAATGCCATATTACCACTTGAACCAAGGAACCGCTTCTTCGTTTCAAACCAGGCGGTACCAGGTACCTTACGCGTTACATTTTTTGATACATCGAAATGCATATTCCCAGAGTCCCGTATTGGAAACTACCATCAGTATTTATCTCTCCAATCCACTAAAATATTTTTACCCAGCTTCCACTCAAACGGCCTTTCGGGAAAAACTATCCCTAGCCTAGGCCACGTTTTACCTCCTCGCCTGCCCATCCCTGATGACCCGAAATATGGATCCCACATCGCCCCTATACTAGTGACATTTGTATCTTTTTATATAATACGTTCTTATAATGTGCTTTGTTATTACATAACTTATGCAAGGTTGTGTCCCCAAATAAATTACATGCTTCTATGGCCCTGTACTAATAATGGCAGCTCATTATTTGTTGCCAGTTTTTTTTAGTTGAGTTTTTAAATTTTTTTTGGTAGTTTTAAATTTTTTAATTTTTTTTTAAAATTATTTTTAAATATTTTTATAGTATGTACAGATGGCGCTTAAGCTGTCACCCTAATCCTGTCTTAATTTATCCATATATAGCAAAGTGATGCGAATGATAAAAAGGTATTTTTTAAGAGTGGTTAAGAAAATATAACCTGTAGACCAACAACCCTCCAGGAAAAAAAGAATAAAAATTTTTCTCTCCCCTGCATTCCCCGACAAACTCCTTGCCTGCAATTAGTTATTTACGTACTTTCCATCGATTGTAAAAATAACAATAGAAATTAGGTAAAACTTCAGAAAAAAATATCCCCATACACTTATAATAAGTTAGTTAATTTGCCAGACATAATGTATATGGCAAAACAACGTTTGCCGGGTCAGCTAGTTTAATATAAAGCAATCTTGCGAATAATTACGGCCTATTATATCGTCTTCTTTTTTTAGTTGACATAATCACTGACTGTCTGCATCGCGCAATTTGAAGAAAGAGAAAACATGTTATGACCTAATTTCTTTCTCATAGTAATGTGGTGATAACATACACGTCGGCTTGACGACGTATTATTACATCATCATTTAAACGGAGAAAGTTTGTAACCGATCACAGCTTCCTTCTCAAACTTGTGTTGGTTGTTATAAAATAGTGTGCTTGTCTAAATTGACAACACATCTTTATATATCATTAATTTAGAGACAGGCTGGTCTTGATGAAAACCTCTCGTACGGTTGTTGCTTACTCGTAATTACAATTCTCAATCTCACCGACTTTTTATTTCTCCCAACAGGCAACCCGCTGTTTGACTTTTTTAGTTTTTTGATCTCTCGTCTCGTCTCGGCCTACAAATATCTCGATTTCGTCTCCACTTTTGAAAAATATTTAAGCTATCAAAGTTTCCCCCCTTTTTTATTTATATAATTAGAAAATCAAATTTTTGTTTAATTTCTTTTATTAAAAACATTAATAAACATGTCATTAACATATTTAAATTATCCCAGTCAACATTAGCAAAAATGTGTAACATCGTTAGATAAATATTTAAGACATGCATCTTAGCCGTCTGCCGTCATCAGTTCTTTCCAAAATATTTATCCCATTTGTATTATATTGTTATTCATAACATAAGTAATCAGTCGCACATATTACAAAGTTGTAGAAACACCAATAAAAGTAGCAGTGTTACTGAAATCGGAATGTAAAAGTTTTGAGGTTTTCGATAAATAATAGATAAAATTCTGGACTTCGGCCCTCGTGGGAAGGGGGAGTGGGGAAGGAGAGTAGGGGAAGGGAAGGGGGAACGAAACTCATATATACTCCGTATAAACGTAGCATACTTGCTATGCAATTTATGGGCGAGAAAGGTGGGAAAGGGCGAGAAAGGGGGGTATAAAATGCAAAATTATTAATTAATTATTAATTTATACGACATACATCAGTTAATGCTCTTCTACAGAAGACATTCAATAAGGCGGGCTTTCCCTTCTAATTGGAGCCTAATGGTCTTTGCCTTGGCGACAAGAAGAGACCTGATGGACAGACCCTCATCCCATGGGCAAAAGGGCTATGCCTAGCATGGGACTATACTTGTCCGGATGCCTTTGCACCCTCAAACCAAAACAAAGACCCCCTTGTCGATTCAAAAAGATTAAAGACCGCTAAATACGCAGAACTTAATTCTTCACTCCTTTTTTCCCCTATTGTGACGACTACCCTTACAACAATAGGTCCTAAAACCCAAGCCCTCCTGAAAGAATTGGGACGCCGTATAGCTGCCAATACCCTTGTCAATAGGGAAACTTTTTTCTTAAAACAGAAAATCGGAATTTTAATTTGTCATTTCAACGCGATCGCAATTTTTGAATGTTTACCTCGCATATAATTTTTATAGTAGTATATAGTTTCATTTAAATTAAATTGAATATTTAATTTAAAAAAAAAAATAAGCAGACAAAAAAAACTTATTATATTCAATAATATTAATATTTTTAAAAACCTTACCTGCTGATGCGGATTTTATTAAATACGATATTAATGCCAATAGCGTGTTAAATTTCATTTAATGAACAAGTGCGATATTTAAATAAATTATAAAAAACTGGCTTTTATCCTGGGTTCAAAATAAATAGATATTCCATTATGTTATATATACATCAACTTATACATCTGTCTGGGCAAGTCCTGAGGGCTTTGTTTAGCATAATAATTTGTTCCTTGTTTAACTTAATATTCTATGACTAATAATATGTTTAAACAATATTTCAAAATATATCTAAAAGGAATTTTAAGGTGTCTATAACATTAAATTAAGCGATGACTCATTAATTTAATTTAAGTAGTTTCCTAATTTATTACGCCATTTATTTCAAAGTAACGACAAATGGCAAAAAAATAAAAATGATTTTATAAATAACAATAATCTTATAATTAAGTTTTAGGACAAAATTAAATAGAGGTCATAATTAACAATGATAACGCCCTCCTTAGAGATTTTTTCTAATTAATTGCTATGCAATGCAGGTATGTGCAATTAAAAATAAACACAACAACATAAAATTTGTTACTAATGTTTATATATTGTAGTAAAAATAGATGGGTGATTTAATTTAAATTACTTAAAACCGATTCCATGGGCGTAGTCAGGGGGACGGGGGGGGGGTGCAAAATTAATGTAAAAACCCTTAAAAACTAAAATAAAATTATGTTTTGCCCGTCCCTAATTGAACTTTTAAACGTTTTGCCACCCCCCCCCCCTAATGCAAAACCTGGCTACGCCCATGACCAATTCTAAATTGTTAACCTAAAAATTACAATGTAAAAATAACTTTATCAAGCAGGCAACTTATTGCCAAACGCAATTTACAATAACCACTCGTTTACTGGCATATTTATGAAGAGCAAAATTTCTTAATATAATTTTACAACAAATAGATTTTTTTTGATAATAAATCAGAAGATAATAATGCCCCCTTTCTTCTGATTACTATAAAAAAACAGCAATTTATTATCTAATTTCTAATAAAATAGATTTTAGTTAAATTTTTGTATAAAAAATTTGCTTGATAGACGACTGTTATTGTGGGCATAGAGAAAAGGTCTGCTCTGCACCTTAAATGAGACTTTATCTTTATAATAAAACAATTCTCTACTTATTAATGAGACCCAAAAAAACAATGAATACAAAGTCCTTTAGTAGGGCTCTAATAATTTTATTACAGTTACTACAGGGGTAGTTCGTTTAAAAAAGTATGGGGTTGGTAATATCCTAAAATTTAGCAAAACTGAAATTCAAAAAATTTGTAGTTTTTTGAAAAGTTAAACAGGGTTCTATTCGTTTTTATTCAAGACGAACCTTAACTGCTCTATTTATAAGCTATTCAAACAAGCACAGAAGACTAAGTAAATTTTGAATCAGCAATAAACTGGAATTCATTTCAAAAATTACATTTGTTGGGCGCTAAAATCCAATTTTATCTCATATTTATTTCCTTAGTTGAACTTTTACTTAGGCTAGGAAGTATTCAATATATTATTATAATGTTTGAGCTTTTTCTATATAATACAAAGATGTAACCAGGGGGTGGTAGGACGGCTGCTCCCCTCTAAATCCAAAAATTCCTTTAACTTTTAATATAATTATGGCTAAAATTTCAAAGAATTATCTCAATCCTGGCTAAACCGATGGTTCAATAAGGGTGTGGAATAATTAAAGTTCATCCTAAACACAAACTATAATAGTTTGTTTTGATTTTTTTCCAAGCAAGATGAGCAAATTAAATATAAGATTTGGGATTTAAGGATATATATTCATTTTTATAGCACCGTTCAAATAATTTTGGTGGTCAAAATTTAGGATAAATTAGTGTGTCGGAGTCAGTGCAGTGGCGTACGCAGGATTGCCTAAAGGGGGGGGGGGGGGGGGGTTTCAGGAAATTTTGATAATTAACATTGATTCTTATTCAATAAAAAAGCCAAGCAAATCTAATTGAGAACCCTAACCCTCACCCTAAAAACCCTGACCCCACAAGACATCAAGCATTTTATATTAGCTTATGAAATGATCAGCTTTTAGTCTGAACAGAAACGTTAATATTATTAAACAAAAATAAGTATTTATAAGTGGTTTAGGGAGGATTTTCCAGGGGAAGGGGAGTAGTTAAGTGTCAAAAACTTAGATTAAATATAATTAATTAAAATCATGTTTACATTTAATATCTACGATGGGTTTTTGTAGAAAATGCATTATGTTTGTAGTTAACAATAACAGTTAAAATGATATATTAATTTCGCTTGTGGTCATTCTTTAAAGAAAGCAATTTGCAATAGACTCCTTTCAATTTTTTCAAATAGGCCAAGGAGCATTGTTTAAACTTTGGCCCCCCCCCCCAGTACATAAAATTTTAAAAGGCTGTGCCGGGTCCGGGTCCATTAAGATCAGATTATAGGCACGAGCCCAGACCCCTAATACTTTGCAAAGCAACTCCATCCAAAGTTCATTTTATTAACAAAACTTACCTTGTTTTTTTTTGTAAATTTCAACTTTATTAAAGAATTAAATTTTGCGTTTCACTCATTTAAAATCACGAGCTGTCAAATCATTATTGTAAAAATTGTATAAAAATAAAATTTGTACGCGTCATAAAAACACAGCATTTTATGCTGGCCGATGCCGGGCCTGTTTATAGCTAGGCCCGGCACGAGCCCGTCCTTAAAGCCCGGCCCGTAATTTTTGTAAACAAAAAGTCCTTCTAAGGCCGGCACGTTTATAGGTTATCTACAGACGGGAATTTTATGATTTTTACTATGTCGCCGCCAACTAAATTTGCTTAATAAAGTTGGCTAATGTCCTGATCATCAAGTAGGCTTTAAAAATCAATTCACTAAACCATGAGGTTTTTTAATTCGTAGTTAAACATGATCATCAATCGTAGATTCACTTATTTCATTAAATCTTAAATTAATTAAGGTAAGTAATGCACATCACTTATAAGAGTTCTATTAATACCATTGAGTTTTTCATATAATTCGGAACAAATTTTTTTTTGTCACGGAGCCCCCCCCCCTAGCAACGCCTCTGGTTGGAGTTGATACATTAAATTGTCTATTAAATTTAGCACGCAGCCATTTTTTTTGGGTGGGATTTGGTTTGGGTTAAAAATTTTGAAACACTTTTGGGTCGGATTCGGGTTGAAAGGCTTGCTGGTGGGCTTGAAAAGGTGACTTCTTATGCATCGTGTTCGGGGATCTCTGATAAAGAAGATTCTGTAAGGAATTAGACGACGTTCTCCGCCTTAGAATATTGCAATACATATCTTTTTTATTTAAACAAAGTGCGGATTTGTGGCGACTTCCGGAAGACCATCTTGATGATTTTATTATACTAGATTTGTCCCTTAAAAATATTTGACGTATCTTGTTTTATATGTTTCAAGAAATCCTCTTCAATTATTGCCAAATTGTCGTGATGTATGACCAAAAAGCTTTTTACATAAAAAGAATTGGATACATTACGTATGTACAAGGTCTAAAAAGAAGAAAGTTTAACAAAATCTTTTAAATATACATGCAACACAGGATAAACGATCAGGCCAGGCTGGTTAATATAAATAATACAAAAGCATTTAATCACACGCACACCTATCAATTTATATGCCAATGCTAACGTCTTTCTATGCCTATATCTCCCTATTATTTTTGACCAGGTGTAAGGTTGAGTTTGTGCGCTAAGTAGAAAATACGCTTATACACGTCAATCACGTTCTAATGACAGGTACACTTTGAAATTTTTACACACGTCAATTACGTTTACATGACATCCATATAATTCAGTTGCATATATAATTACTACTTCTATCTAAATAGTTTAATAAAATATAACTAATTATAACTAAAAATGTCTAAATAATTTTAATTTTTAAATTAATCTGTTTTCTGTTCAAATTTACTTAATATTTCTCTGTTTGATTTTTAAATTAATCTGTTTTCTGTTTTAATTTACTTAATATTTCTCTGTTGTTAAAATTTATTTTATAACTACTCTCTGTTTTACCTTTAAATTTTTGTATTCTGTTTAAATTTTTTAATAATTCTCTGTTTTATTCATTAATTTCTGTCTAAATTTTGTAATATTTCTCAAGTTTCTGTTTAAATTTTTTGATATTCTATAAATATCTGTCTAAATTTTGGAATATTTCTCAAGTTTCTGTCTAAATTTTTTGATATTTCTATAAATTTCTGTCTAAAGTTGTCGATTCTATAAATTACTGTCTAAATTGTTTGATTTTTCTCAAGTTTCTGTCTAAATTTTTTAATATTTCTATGTTGATCTATAAATATCTGTCTAAATTTTTTGATTTTTTATAAATTTTTGTCTAAATTTTCAGGATATTCCTCTGTTTGATGTTTAATTTTATAGATTGTATCATTAGGTGGAAATAACTTTATTCACAATCCAATTTATATTAAAAATGATTGATACGATGATATAAATAAATATTATGAGTTGATAATTCGTCGTTCAATTTCGGTGTATAAACAGCCCATTTGCCCAATTGATAAGAATAAACATATATATTTATTTTAAAAACTGTTGCCGTTAGGATTATATTCACTTCTGTCGACCAAACCTCCAGTGTCCACATCTCTTTCTCCACCAGATATTGCGAACTAGAAGAACATGGGTGGATATAAGGTTGCATAGAAACACTTATATCCTCTTGTAAAAATGCCCCGCACATTTGTGAGCGGATAATCGAATGATGATAAGCTTTTGGCATGAATTATATCATTTGCCCCATTGTGGTGTAATTAGATAATTTTTGAGATTTCCATTGGATCTCTCAACACTTTAGCCAGCATCTCTAAAAGTACAACATAAAATAAGTTTATATAATAGAATACCTGTCCTCACACCTCCAGAGTTTATCAGTCTCTTGTGAAATAATACTTCATTTTTTAATACGAAAAGAGCTGATTTCCTTTTGAGGTAGGCTCTTTGGTTTTTATCAAATGCCCCAGGCACCTTCCTCTATGTATTTAATGATTGCATCAAAATCATATTTGCCATCTAAAAATTAATTGTGCATAAATATCATGTATTAAATAATACTGGTTATAAATTAAGTGATAGTTGTTTGCAAAATTTAATGTATTAATCTGTATATTGGAAAAGACAATATCTATATTGTGAACAATATTAAAAACATAGTTTTGTTATAGTATAATTAGACAAAGGTTATTTGCAACTATCCTTTATCATTTAAGTTACTATGAAATAATAATATTTAAGTCATCAAATATATTAAACAAAGCTTTATTAAAGTATAATTAGACAAAGGTTATTTGCACCTATAGTTTACCATTTGAGTTACTATAAAATAATAATATTTAAGTGATCTAATATATTAAACAAAGTTTTATTAAAATATAATTAGACAAAGGTTATTTGCAACTATAGCTTACACTTTAAGTTACTATGAAATAATAATATTTAAGTAATCAAATATATTAAACAAAGTTTCATTAAAGTTTAATTAGACAAAGGTTATTTGCAACTATAGTTTACCATTTAAGTTAATATAAAATAATAATATTTAAGTGATCTAATATATTAAACAAAGTTTTATTGAAGTATAATTTCACCAAGGTTTATTAAGTTAAATGGATACTTGGCAAAATTTGGTGGTGCTCTAATATTTTACCTTTTAAGTTCCTACGAAAGTATAAGTGGATAATGGATACTTGGCAAAATTTAGATTTCTAATATTTGGCTTTTAAGTTACTATTAAAGTATAATTACATCAAAGTTATTAAGTTAAATGGTTACTTGGTAAGAATTGGTAGTGTACAAATATCCTGGAAAAATGTGATGGATACTTGGCAAAATTTAGTTATTCTAATATTTGGCTTTTAAGTTACTATTAAAGTATAATTACATCAAAGTTATTAAGTTAAATGGTTACTAAGAATTGGTAGTGTACAAGTATCCTGTACAAATATCCTGAAAAAATGTGATGGATACTTGGCAAAATTTAGTTTTTCTAATATTTGGCTTTTAAGTTACTATTAAAGTATAATTACATCAAAGTTATTAAGTTAAATGGTTACCTGGTAAGAATTGGTAGTGTACAAATATTCTGTACAAATATCCTGAATGCTTTTCGATTGAAAACGCGATAGGAAACCAATTGAAATACGCTCCACTCCACGTGTAATTAACATTCACGCTAATCATATTTATCAAATTTGATTATAACCAATTAAATTGCGGCGCACAAATATCCTGGCGTATTTTTAACCTGCTACACCGGCAAAATATTTAATGAATTTTATTATCTGTCGTAATTTTTCCATTCTAATTATAATCAGCAAGTTGTTTTAAATAAGCTCACTTTAATGTCTATAAATCCAAGCCATACCACTGATATGAACACAGTTAATAAGTAAGTCGTCAGCATAGACATGTTTAAAATACATTTTAATGTTACTAAAAATATATATATTTCTCAATTGATTTTAGCACAAACGCCTCTCATTTTATATAAAACTTGCCAAAACACATTGAAATTCGATGCCTTGCAGCAACTTAAACAATATTTATACTGAGGCTTATGTTGTAAAATGACTTTTACCTAATTATCAAGAAATGACCTAATAACGTTAAAAAGATACATATTTGACATAATGCAGTAACATAATTAAAAGCTTTATTATTCCACACTAATAAATTATTACACAAATAATTGCATGATCGATCAATTGTGACTTTGTTAGAGATAATAAAAAAGATGAGGATTGATTTTGAGGTTAGCAGTGATAAATTCAAAATTTAGATAGACAGGCAAGCTTAACTTAACAATAATTTATGTTAAACATCTTGATTAAATTGTAGGGCCTGGCCTCTTTATAAGTTTAAGGCGGAATGAAGGTTAATAACAAAAACCAATTCAGTTCCAGCAAAGCGATGGGTTAATGATGGCAAAAAATTGTTTCCATTTTGTCAGGGGCACAAATGTCAAGGGCTTTTTTTTGAATTCAATGTATTCAAAGATTTGGATCTATCAAGGGTGCTTTTTGGTCCATCTTTTTTCGAGGCTTGACGAAATAGGACAACCGATTTATTGCCATTTTTGACACCTTGTAAGGCAGGCGCTAGGGGTCGATGCATGCGCGAGGGGTTGAAGTGATCACAATAGGCACATTTGAAAGCTTGAAATACATTAGGAATTAAAAACTTTAATAGCATATTAATTTCGAAAAAAGTTTATATAAATTTTGAATCAAACATCTCTAAATTTTTAAAAAATTACGTTAAAAGTTATATAAAATATAAAACAAAGTTGGGGAATATTTTCTAGCTAAGCATGGGTTAGTTTGCCCATGACTTAATAGTTTCAAGGAGTTATAATCTATCTAATATCTATAAAAATATTATAATTTATTCTTAAAAAATAAAAGCAAATTATTGTCGAGTAAAAAAGAGAAGAAACAAAGGCAAATAAATTATTATAAAGGGGAAATTTTTTAAAAACTGGCTTTCCTAAAATTACACAGAAGTTTAGCTAGTTTAAAATTTATTAGCAGTCTAAAAGTTAGCCCATTTTGTATAGCCAAGTTTGAAAGGCAACACACTGAGTAAAGAAAAATATCCCTTTTTAATACAATTAATGCTAACGAAACGAAGGGTAAGACAAGGCCTTAGCTATTTAAATACTTTGCCAGAGTGTTTTGGCGGAAATGCACGTAGCCTGGTAGAAATGAAAGTTAAGCTTTATTCATTCTAATTGACTATAAAATTTAAAATACTACATCAATTCCCAAAATATTTTAGCCGTAAAAAGCCTAATTCGATAGAAACATCAAAATAATGTTGGATTCATCAGATAAAAGCAACCAGGAGGCGCCTCTCAAAAAAATAGAATTCCCGATATTGCATTGATAGAGAGAGATCTCGTACCCAAGTATGGAAATTCTTCCTTCATGGCCATACCATTGTGAGAATGGCAAGAGGTGCATATGAGAGCGTACCTACCTATAATCGGGCGGGACCGTCGTTGATGAAATAGTACTCAATCACCCTGTCGATATAACCTGACGTTTGGGCTAATATCGGTGTGGGAGTTCGTGGCGGTCCCTTCCCCATCGATGAACCGTTATTGTGTTTTTGCTGGAATATGAGACGCTGAACAAGGGCAAAGGAGGAGGAGCTACGAGGCGTTAAAGATTAAAAATAAAAAGTATTGCTTAGCAGAAAGCACATATAAACAGTAGTAACGAGAGCGGAAAATGTAAAATTGGCATTTTAAAAGTGGAGACCGAGATGAAACGGTCATGAAAATTTACAAACTATATAATGTGTATTGCAGAAATGTACTCACAATGTCTTCCTTCTGGTTCAAGAGTTCTTTTATTTTTATGTCTTAAAAATAAATTTAATTAATTACATTTCCATGTATTTATTATTAAAAATATATTGAATAAAAGGATATATTTATTTAAATTAGAAGATAATAAACAAGTATAGTACCATAATTTGATTTTTGATTTTCATAATAGAGTCTAAGAAGGTTGATCATGAGCCATATTCTGATTTAATAAAAATATAATAAATAAATCATATTAAATTAATGATTGGAAAGTGGGCCTCCTAAGTAAATTCAATACTAATCAACAATAATTAGCATATTTAAAAAGAAAACGATCTTTTTTCAAAATTTGCAACAAAGATATTTATTTTTTAAAGTCTATGGTCAAATTTATCCTAAGCAAAAATACCATATTTTGTAAAAGAAAGGACTTTTCAAAAAATAGTTAGAACTTAATACCTATTAATTTGATGTGGACTAAAATCATTTTTTATATAATTTTAATCTAACCTTCCAACAGATCCTAGTACACCATCTCAGTTTAATGACTAAATATATTTATTGAAATAGTTACTTAAAAACTAAGTTAAAAAACTTTAAGGATGTTTAAAAGGTTTTTGTGATTTAGGAAATCCTATCCTCTATATCAGCATGAATATGATAGGATGAATAAATAAAGAATAATGTTTTTACAATTTAGTATGCCAAGTTATTTTAGTAATATTGGTCAAAAAATGGATAAAAAGAAAGAATTTTTTTTAAAGAAATTCTATACAAATCTAAATTTTAATTAAAGAACAAGGTATTAATTATAGATTAAAACTAAGCAAAATCGCCATCAAATATTCTTAAAAGATAACAGTTTAACAAGTTGAATGAAGATCCAAATGACTTTTAAAAGCATTTTTATCTTTCTTAAAGTACTAAATTCTAAAAAATCAATTACTTTAAATGAAATGATAAAGATTATAATCAAAATGACAAATTGTTTGATGTAGCCAAACTCTTATATATTTTTGTCAATCTCCAAAATTTATCAATAATATTTCTTGACTTATTTAAGGTTTTATATCTTGAGGTATTAGATTAGTATATTTTAATAAAAAAATGATTTGTAGGGTCAAATTAAAGAAAATCAGGCATTTTTATAAAATTACAAAGATCTTATCCTAAAGATTATTAATCTAAAACTTATATTAAAAATTATGAAATTACCATATGAAACTTACAGTTTTTACAATCTTTACAGCTTAGCAAAAAGCTATACTCATATACTTATAACATAATGTTAATGAATATATATGCAATTGTTTTAATAAAGTAAATAAAAAAATCGGGCCTTCGGCCCTCGTGGGAAGGGGGAGAAGGGAAGGGGGAGAAGGGAAGGGGAAGGGGAGGAGGGGAAGGGGGGACGACTCATCTATACTCCGTATAAATGTATCATATTTGCTATGCAATTTATGGGCGAGAAAGGTGTATTGTTTTCAAGAATAATAATTTTATCATAAATATTTTTATAACAAATTTGTTATACCTTTGTTAGAATATAGCTAATATTTAATTTCAGACAATTTATCTCCCTTAAAAAACTTAGAAAGAACGTCTAGCCAGGTTGTGAGGAGATAACTCACTTCTATTTAAATTCGTGATTTGTGACTATTTGTGTCTCTTACTTGACTAATTAAAATTCCTTTCATACCAAGAATTAACAAATAAACTAGTAATTTAGAGTATAATAATTTTTTCAAACAAAAAAATACACCGTTATTTTTTTCATTGGTCAGTAGTCAGCGGACGGCCAAAAAGTCATATAATCAATGGTATTAACAAGAACAATATATTAATTTAATTAAAAAAAAATACTTAAAACATATGAAAGAGTTAAGATAAGAGTATAGTGAAATGCAGTAAATTAATAAATGGGGTAAATCACTAAGTTTAAAAACGGGTATATGTGCCAAAATTCAAAAATATTTAAAATTAGGCGTGTAACAAACATTATATTATAAAACATCACAATGTTAAGATTTTGCAGAATTTTTGGGAGAAATTTTTTGTTGAATTCGAACAATTTTTAATTAAAAATATCAGAACAAAATTTTAACAGCAATAGAAGATGTTTGGATTCACATTTTGGCCAATGGTCATTTTTTTTCTTTGGTCAGAAGCCAGGACACGTTAAAAGTCGATATAAATACATAAGAGTCAAAAAAAAGAAAAAAAAAATTCGATTCACACTTTGGCCAGTGATCATTTTTTCCATTGGTCAGCAGCCACCAGACGGCCAAAAAGTCATATTATCAATGGTATTAACAAGAACATTATACAAATTTTCCATTTAATTAAAAAAAACGGGATTCGACCCACATTAAAAATAGAGGCATAGGCTTTTGTAGGGGAGGGCATAGGGTAAATATCAATGTTAACCAATTAAAAAACGGAAAATTTCGATTTATTTGGCCAATGGTCATTTTTTTCATTGGTCAGTAGCCTGCGGACGGTCAAAAAGTCATATTATAAATGGTATTAACAAGAACATAATATTAATTTAATTTAAAAAAATTAAAGAAAAAATTTGTCCCCTCCCTGACTTGAACCAGAAACCTCCAGTTAACAAGCCGGCGCTATAATAACCACTTAACCATGCTGGCTTTAAAATAGTATAAGTTATTATGTTATTTATATAGATAATGAATTAATAAAGTTGTGTTTTATGTTTAGAAAATCAATATATTTCGTCGGTCAGTAGCCAGCGGACGGTCAAAAAGTCATATTATCAATGGTATTAACAAGAACAAAATATTAATTTAATGTAAAAAAAAAAAAATTAAAAAAAAGGGTTTTTTTTTAGTTTTAAAAAAGGGCTAAATTCTTAAACTACCCGTCCGATTCGCTCGAAACTTTACCCGTAGGTGCCCAGGGCGGCCAGGGGTAAAATAACCTTTTCAGATTCCTAAAATACCTTTTCATTTTAAAAATATCGGACATTTCCCTGCCACACGTGCGGTGTAATATCTATGACACGTAGAAAAATTTTACTAATTATATAAACTTACGCGCGCCATCTAATAAAGTACAATTCGTGTTTTAATAGTTTAATAGTAGATTGAATTTAATTAGAAATAACGGGCTATGATTATACCTTTGAAGGAGGTTTCGAATTTTGTGTTAGTTTCTATCAATATATTTTATCGTAAATTAGAATCTAATACCTATATTTTTTTAAATATTACTTTTTAGGTTTTCTATGAAATCACAATCTAATTAAATGAAATATATTAACCCAATAAAAAAGTATATATGCATTTATAAGGTTAAAAATATATATTACATAGTTGGCTGTCTGTTAGACCATCTATAATAAATTTTTAGGTTATATATAAAATTTGGCCAATGGTCATTTTTTTTCATTGGTCAGTACCAACAGATACTCTATAAGTCAATGATAGCCAAAAAAACGGATAAAAAATTTTTGATGCTCACTTTAGCCAATGGTCATTTTTTTCCATTGGTCAGCAGCCAGCGGACGGCCTAAAAGTCATATTATCTGTCGTGTACCCATACACGAAGAATGAAATTAGCGTATCCAGAGATACGATGATGAAGATGTCTTCCCACACACCCCCCCCCCCCCCCCCTCATCTCATCTTATTCAAAAATTAAAGTTAAGAGTTCAACACGCGGTACAATCTTTTGATCTTACACGTTGTACACTCATAGCGTAGACCATTATTCTTTTACATTTAATTTCTAGTACGCGTATACCCCCCCCCCGACGCGCTGATACGTATTTGTTATTTTTCTTACGCGTGAGTGATTTTCGATATACGCATCTTATCGTATGCGATTTTGACATTGCGATCTTTTAATTATTATATATTTTCTTGGTTGTGATTATATTAATGCCATGTAATAAAGACAGTTGAGAAATATTTCTGCGTACGCGCGTGAGCCTGTTCGCGGCCCGGCCATCCCCCAATAATTTATCGTTTTGCGGCCCAATTTTCCTTTAAGTTCCCCCAATTAATTCCTAATAACTCTTCCCTTCTGGACCTTCTTATTTAAATCGTATTCCTTTTCCCACGAATACGATATTTATTTAGACGTATTAGCGTAAATAAAGTTATTTTAAATCCTTCGCTCAGCCCTTTTTACTCGGTCGTCCAGACATTATATTTGGTGTCAGATATTCTACTCACGCCCGATGGAGGAAACCAGGAATTATTCTACAAAACGAAAAAGGAAATAATGTATACAGAAAAATTAATTTGGAATTCAAATTGCCGCCCCCCCCCCCCCTTCTTCTGAATGGAATGGATAAAATTATTCGGATAAAATTATTCCAGGAACATCCCGTTTGCCATGAAAAATCGTCACAGTGCAGGGATATTGAATAAAATTATTCCAATCCCGTTTGCCATGAACAACCGTCACAGCGCAGGGATATCGGATAAGATTATTCTACTAAAACAATCGAACCAATCCATGATTCGGAAATATTGGGAGACGGAGGAAGAAAACAATTCCTTCGAACAATTGGCTACCAAATTTAAACCGCAAACATAATTCAGTGGAAATTCCAATATGTCTGAGAACATATGGCGGAATTCTTCGAACGAATGAAGATCCCGAAACTGATTTTATTCAAAATATCAATTATGCAGAATCATCCCTAACTAATTCTCAAGGCCTAAATTCTTAATCCGCTAAAATATTATTGTAAGACAGAATTATACACTTGATTTATTTACATATATTTATTATATGAAAATTATATTGTTAACCAATATTAAAATTCCCCCCCCCCGCAGTTTCTTTGACTAGTATTTGACAGTCTGCTCGTGGGCAAGAAAGGATAATTTTCAAGATAGCAGTTTACAATCTATATTAATTATAAGTTTTGTCAAGGCTGTTGCTAGGTGAGTCACAGAGCTGGAAGAAAAATCCGTTAGTCATGACGTTGCCTTTTTATCTCTGATTTTTACATATATCAGTCGTCGTGTGAGCAAAGGCCAGAGTTGGTATTCGATGCCAGATGTTTGAAATTTATAATGTTAATAACGCCGCCTTGATAGTTGCACTGAGCTCTTAGAACTCTATCGAAAATACATTAAGTCTTCGACTTTTAAAAGGAAAAGATGTCGTGTACCCATACACGAAGAATGAAATTAGCGTATCCAGAGATACGATGATGAAGATGTCTTCCCACACACCCCCCCCCCCCTCATCTCATCTTATTCAAAAATTAAAGTTAAGAGTTCAACACGCGGTACAATCTTTTGATCTTACACGTTGTACACTCATAGCGTAGACCATTATTCTTTTACATTTAATTTCTAGTACGCGTATACCCCCCCCCCCCCCGACGCGCTGATACGTATTTGTTATTTTTCTTACGCGTGAGTGATTTTCGATATACGCATCTTATCGTATGCGATTTTGACATTGCGATCTTTTAATTATTATATATTTTCTTGGTTGTGATTATATTAATGCCATGTAATAAAGACAGTTGAGAAATATTTCTGCGTACGCGCGTGAGCCTGTTCGCGGCCCGGCCATCCCCCAATAATTTATCGTTTTGCGGCCCAATTTTCCTTTAAGTTCCCCCAATTAATTCCTAATAACTCTTCCCTTCTGGACCTTCTTATTTAAATCGTATTCCTTTTCGCACGAATACGATATTATCAATGGTATTAACAGGAACAATCATAAGAGTCAAAAAAAAACGGAAAAAAAATTTCGATTCACAATTTGGCCATTGGTCATTTTTTTTCATTGGTCAGCAGCCAGGACACGGTAAGAGTGGATATAAATTCATAATAGTCAAAAAAAACGAAAAAAAAAATTTCGAATCACATTTTGGCCAATGGTGATTTTTTTCCATTGGTCAGCAGCCAACGGACGGCCAAAAAGTCATAATAGCAATGGTAGTAACAGGAACAATCATAATAGTCAAAAAAACGAAAAAAATAATTTCGATACACATTTTGGCCAATGGTCATTTTTTTCCATTGGTCAGCAGCCAACGGACGGCCAAAAAGTCATAATAGCAATGGTAGTAACAGGAACAATCATAATAGTAAAAAAAAACGAAAAAAATAATTTCGATACACATTTTGGCCAACGGTCATTTTTTTCCATTGGTTAGCAGCCAACGGACGGCCAAAAAGTCTTATTATCAATGGTATTAACAAGAACAATCATAAGAGTCAAAAAAAACTCCGGTATTCGAACCCACAAACTAGTTAAATTAATTAAAAGTAAACAGCGTGACAAGACATTCGGTGCGTGACAAGACATTCGGTGCAAGACACCAAAGAGCACCCATATCAGTAGAGGCATAGGCCCTTGTAGTGGAGGGCATAGGGTAATTATCAATGTTAACCTATTCAAAAACGGAAAAAAAAATTTCGATTTATTTGGCCAATGGTCATTTTTTTCAATGGTCAGTAGCCTGCGGACGGTCAAAAAGTCATATTATCAGTGGTATTAACAAGAACAAAATATTAATTTAATTAACAGGGACCCTTATCAGTAGAGGCATAGGCCCTTGTAGTGGAGGGCATAAGGTAATTATCAATGTTAACCTATTCAAAAACGAAGAAAAAATTTCGATTTATTTGGCCAATGGTAATTTTTTTCAATGGTCAGTAGCCTGCGGACGGTCAAAAAGTCATATTATCAATGGTATTAACAAGAACAAAATATTAATTTAATTAAATATATACATTGGAGGGTAAACGGACGGACATCAACGGACAACCAAAAACGAGCCCATAAATTGCATAGCAATTAAACTTACTATTAACAAAGAATTATGAAAAAGTGTACTGAGCAAAGTGTAAAAGCTTTCCAAATTTCTAATTTTAAGATAACCCAGCAAATAAAATGAATTTAAACCTTTATTTTAATATCAGGTGCATTAATACCTATTATCCTACATTTAATAAATTCTTCATACAATAAAAACTTATTTACAAGAGAGGTATGGCTAAAAGCCCACAGATTGCTAGAATTCTTTGGCCAAACATTAATGGTGTATAGAAGTATAAAATTACTGCCCCATAAAAGTCAAAATCATGGCATATTTATTATATCGTAAAATATTAAAGTTTTCATAATCGCGTAAATGGCGAATATCCTACATAAGATATTACATAAAAAAATTAACATACTTCATCAATTTTTTCTAAAATTTCAATTTTTGACGATTTTGACTAAATAACAAATTAATTTATAATCAATGTATTCATTACCTTAAATATGCTAAGAAAGCACCCATTTTAACAAAAACTTTTTATAAAATGCCTGTTTTGATCTAGGTGCAAATAAGTACGGCCTCGACTTTTTGGATCAAGAAGCAATATACAAATTGTAAATGAAAAATCTCATTAACTTTGAATATGGTTTCTATGATTACTCAAGTTATTATGCCATAAACTTAATTTTTATATATTTTTAGTTATTTTAAAAGTTTATCCAACGTTTTATGCGAAACACGACAAGAAACTATCACTTTTTACGTTTATAATAGAGCCATTCGCTTATATGCCGACTTTTACATATTGGCCTGGCTATCGATCCACAAATGAGCTCATTTTCAGCGCTGTGTAGGTAAACAACTTAAAAAAACCCGTATGGAAAAACTTTATTTAAAAAGTCTTTTACATTATTTTTTAAATCAAATAAAATTGTAGATTAAGTGTCGTTATATGAGAAATCTCATTATTTGTTTATTGTGACGATATTCAATGGTGTTTTGTATCTTTATGATAATTTAATTTATAGTTATTGTAGGGGTTTAAGCCTACAATAAAGTAAGTTTATTAATAAATAACTACAAGATCATAATCTATCATTACATATTGGCTTATATAGCCTTTTACAGAGGTTAATATGAATAACTCGTAAGATAGTTGGGGGCTATTCAAATTATAATGAGTGTGAATAAAATAAGGAAGAATATGAATAGTGTGTATTCAAATAGAGTAAGAAGGAGTGTAAATAAAGTGATATTCAAATCATAACGATAATACTATAGGTTTAGTGTTTCGATCTCGTCTCGGTCTCGAAAACAAAATCTCGTCTCGTCTCGGGAGCGATGAAAATCTCGATCTCGTCTCGTCTCGGTCTAGAAAAATCTCGATCTCGTCTCGACGAGAATTCTCGTCTCGTCTCGACTTTTTTAAAAAAATATATAAGGAATAAAAATTTATCCTGTTTACTAAAAAATTAAATAAGTATTAAAAATCCGAATGGCAAATTTTTATATTTTTTTTAAACTTTAATACACAAACTTTTCAAAGATTTATCGGGACACGTCATTTCATTGACAATATAAAGATATGAATTAATTCATAAAGATAACATTTTCTGTGGAAAGCGAAGACTAAAAAAACTATAAATAAATTTGAAGTATAGAAAATTAAATTTAATTGTCCAGCAAACTTAACATTTCTATCGAATTCACTATGTCTTTCAACTATAAATAGACTTAGAAAATTATAAGTTAGCTTATAGTTGACTTAGTTGCATAATTGAACAAACTGAAACCTTTTATTAACCCTGGCTAAAGCTTCAAAGTAGACCTTAACATATTTAAGGCAAACGTGTAAGTCCATTATTATCATCATTAATTATATCCCATAGTGTTTATTGCATGTTTACTATAGCGTTATAGTTTCAGTACTAATGGGAGTGACTTTTGATTATAATATGATTATTTACAGATAACTAGTTTAGTTGCACATATTAAACGTTGTAAAAACAACAATAAAAGCAGCATTATTATAGAATAAAGAACATAAGGTTAATATCTTAAATTGCACGTTTTGAATTTCTGCCACAAATTATTATAATCAAATTTATATTACAAATAATTACATTCCAATTCTAACTAACTTTGCCATTAAATAGTTATTTATCGATACGATATAGGTTCATGTATTTATTTTATATTGTTCAATTATGGAAATATAGTAAATTTAAATGTACCTGGCAACCCAGCTTATAATGTGAAAAGTAATGCATATGACAAAACTATGTATTCACATAATGTCTTAATAAAATTCAAAAATTTGGGAGGTACACTATTAGTTGAAGCATAAAAACTTCTAAAAACTCATGATTTAGATTTAATCTATTACGGTGTCTTAAATACTCTATTGTACCTTTGAAATCGTAGGGTGGGTGCTAAAAAATCTCGAGCCACCTTAGCTTAACTTGATGAGTCAACCATACTTAGTTAAATGATTGCCAAATTTTAAATTTTTTGCAAAAATATAGAATATTTACTACACTTAGAAATTTTTTTAATATCAAATATATTCCATACAGATTGATTTACACTTAATACCTTAAATGAAAATCATGCAAACTTAAATACACAATAATTTACTAAAATCTAACGATCAATAAAAAGTCGAGATCTCGCCGAAAAAAATCTCGTCTCGTCTCGTCTCGACATTTAAATTCTCGTCTCGATCTCGACTCCATTTTTCAAATTCTCGTCTCGTCTCGTCTCGGTTTTTCGAGACGAGACGAGACGAGACCGAGATTTTTCTCGATTTTTCCGAATCACTATATAGGTTAATATGAATAACTCGTAAGGTAATTGGGGGTTATTCAAATTTTAATGATTGTGAATATAATAAGGAGGAGTAGTGTGTATTCAAATCGAGTAAGAAGGAGTCTGAATAGTGTGTATTCAAATCAAGTAAGAAGGAGTGTGAATATCCAAACCATTTAGGTAACCCTATAGTTATCCTGAACAGATTATTTCTGGTAGACCAAATGTTGTTTTCTACTTTTACAAATGTCCTTAAAATAGGGCTAGATCAAAGTTTAAGGCATGAGGATTTTTAAAATTGTACACAACCTGTATCAAGGTGATCGTTCATGTTAGTCTTATTGTGCTCATTATTATTAACTTATCTGTCATTTACAAAAAATCTTTAAGGTACTATGATATTTTAATTTTATACGGCATAATATACATACTATCTAAGATCCTTGTATTTTAACATTAAATTTTAAATTTGGAAAATACTTTGCTCTACAATAAAATTAGTCATGAGTTCATAAAATTTTTTATATCCTTAATAAAAGAAGGATATGAATAAAAACTATTTGAAGGGATACGAACACAGGAATGAATTGGGATAATTTAGGAAAGGGGGATAGGTAATTTAGGATTTGGGCTGGTATAGGTTAATCCTTGCCTCCCCCAGAGGGAGACTTCCTTTTTAGTCTTTCTTTACATCCTGTATATATATTTTTTATTAAGAAAATCACCGAAATTTACAAGAATTGTTAATCTATATAAAGTTCTCGACGCGTATATCAAAATCACAGATGCGTATTGATAGAAATAACATAACCGTATATTCGCGCAGGGGGCAATTAACATGCGTGTACTAGAAATCAAATGTAAAAGAATATTGATGGAAATACGTACGGCGCGGCGCGTAAGATCAAAAGAATCTTGTAATCAGTGAACTTTTAACTTTTGATGGGGGGTTGGAAAAAATCTCCGGATACAACACCTTCCCTTTTTCAAAAATTTAGGACCAGGGGTAGACAAAAGAATAATTGATATAATTCAATTGGATGGTTTTTATCAACAACGTTCTGATTATGGTTTACAATATTAATAGTAAAAATATAATATATCAAAAATATTATACTAACAATACAACATTTTATTATATACGACAAGTGTAACCTTCAATGAAGTGAAGAATTAAGTATTCATGGACAACGGGATATATTTATAAATACCTCGTTTATGGCTTCTGGGAATACTCATGGAATAATCCAATAATAATTTTTTTCCTTGCTCTTTAAATCGGTAAACTAATCCCTGCTCTGTGAATCCTAAACATTTTTCTTTCATGCGGTGCGTGTTGCCATCTGTTATCGAATACTCTTGTCCTATGAATTAACAAATCATTATTATTCCAATTGATAAAAGTGTGAATGCATTCCTGAATACTTTTTAACTTTAAAAGATTGAAAAATTTCAACGTATTAGGTTCAACTAGGTCCTGTCTTTCTGTCTTCTTTAATTCTCTTTTCAACACCACGGCCAACTTGTTTTAAAAATTGATTGTTATAATGAAGGATAAGAAGATTTTATCCACTATAACTTTAATAGAGAAGTGGTCAGTTTGGTTTGCTGACTCCCTGTTGACTTAATATCTTTGATTTTTTTATATTTATGCGTATGTATTCTCTAAAAATTAATAATTAAGGTTTAAATAGTTACTTTTATGTGCTTCCATAAATTTGTAGTGGTATTTAAAGGAGCTGATATTTAATTACTTTAGGGCTGCACAATTTGCTTTTCCTTTAACAAAAAATAATCACAAAAAGGGGCCAGGGAGTTTTCTCTTGTTTCATGTCAAAAAATAATACAAGCTAGATAATAAAAAATTATTATAATTTCAATAACTTTCATTAATATTGTAATATATTATCGGTAATTTATCCAATGGCTTAATTACCAAAATTTAGATATTTTGGTTCATCAAAAATCATATAATACTATAGGTGATGAAAATCTCTTTTGCATATATTATATAAAGATGGGCTATTTTTTATCAAAAAATTGAAAGAAATCAATAATTATTCATAACATCATTTTTGAATGGCCAAAATCTAAATACCAAAACTTACATTAAACTATTAGTCAAAGTTTTACCTGCTAATAAATATATCATATCTAAAAGTTTTGCACATATATTTTTTAATTTTTCGTTCAAAATCTTTGCAGATATAAATGCTAATTTAAACTAAATAATAAATTTGAATTATTATTTTAATAACCTTCATAATTATTTTATTATAATTATAAGTATTTAGTTTATCAACTAGCCAAATGATCAAAATTTAAATTTAGAGGTTGGGAAATAATTATAAGATCTTTTATGTTGATAAAAATCTCTTTCGCACATGTATAAAAAAGGTATTTTAAAATTTATTAAATGATAATTTAGATGGCCGAAATAATTAAAAAATATTACATTTTTTTAACTGCAAATAAATAATATATAAACTTTTAATCGAAATTTTGAATTTGTCAGTTATTATAATTTTTTGGTTGTAAACTTTGCAGATATGAATACAATGTACTAAAATAATACTTTATATAATAATAATAATTTACTGATGAATGGACTATCGATTCGAAATTCAAATTTGATCCGCGAAGAAAATTTAAATTTAAAGTGATTAACACAAACTAGACGTGTAATTTTGATATTTAATTTAAATAAATTTAATAAAAAGTAACTGTAACTTTAGTTACACAGTTACTGAAATAATGTAACTAACTACAGTTACAGTTACCCTGAAGTAAAAGTAACTGGTTATAGTTACTTTACTGAAGAAAAGGAACTAGTTCCAGGAACTAGTTACATTTAACTAGTTACTTAACAGCTCTGATGGTAACCTATTCAAAAACGAAAAATTTAAAATATTTGGCCAATGATCATTTTTTCATTGGTCAGTAGCCAGCGGAAAGTCAAAAAAATGTTATAGCTATATATAAGTGATATAATATTCAAAAATATTTTGAGGTCTAATGGCTCAGTGGATTGAACGTCTGACTAGCTTTAATACCTCGTAGGTTCGAATCCCGCACCTATCTCGTTTTAATTAAAAAATAAATAAAATAAAAAATTAATAAAGAAATAAATATTACTTTTTAATTTAAGAAATAAAATAAGAAATTTTTAAATTTTTTGGCCTCTCCGGGAAAAAAAAAATTTGGCCTCTCCGGGTATCGAACCAGCAATTTAGAAGGTTCGCCGGGATTCGAACCCACATCATTAGAGGCATAGGCTTTTGTATGGGCACAGGGTCCCATATCAGTAGAGGCATAGGCCCTTGTAGGGGATTCAAAAACGAAAAATTTCGATTTATTTGGTCAATGGTCATTTTTTCATTGGTCAGTAGCCAGCGGAAGGTCAAAAAGTCATATTATCCATGGTATTAACAAGAACAAGATATTAATTTAATTTAAAAAAAATTAAAAATTTTTGTCCTCTCCCGGGATTGAACTTAGAACCTCCAGGTCAGGAAGCAGTAGTAAATAACTTGGTGTACGATGGACGGACGGACGGACGACGCACGAAAACGAGCCCATAAATTGCATAGCAATTAATTTAATCGTTAGACGTCTAGTTTGTGTCCATCGCTTTAAATTTAAATTTCCTTCGCGGATTAAACTTAAATATTTAAGGGTGTTATTTAACTGCTAAGTAAATAATTACAAATTGCTAAGTAATTTATGCTAACTATTTTAATTAAAGTGCTAAGTATTTTATTAAAAAACGCTAAGTATTTTATGCTAAGTATTTTAATCTAAATGCTAAGTATTTTAATCTAAATGCTAAGTATTTTAATCTAAATGCTAAGTATTTTATTATTAAATGCTAAGTATTTTAATCTAAATGCCAAGTATTTTAATCAAAATGCTAAGTATTTTATTTTTAAATGCTAAGTTTTTTATTTTTAAATGTTAAGTTTTTATTATTAAATTGCAGAGTTTTTATTTTGATATACTAAGTTTTTTTATTAAAATGCTAAGTATTATTTAAAAAATTTAAATTATGAATTTAAATCAAAATGCTGGGTATTAAAAAAATATAAGATAATAAGGTTTTAAAGCTAAAAAGGACAAAGTTTTAATGGTAATAATTTCAAAAAAAAATGTTTAATTTTTAAAAATGCTAGGTTCTATTTTGAAGTGCTAAGTTATTACTTTAAAATACTAAGTTTTTTAATTCAAAGTTTTATTTATGACACAAAAAAGTGTTGAAATTTGAAGTTAAGTTTTAATGGGAATTATTTTAATGAATTACCAAAATTTATAGTTGAAATAATATTTCAATTTTATATTGTTATAATATAAAAAATAATTTATTTTAGATTTGAATAAAAAGATTATGATTATTTATTTGTAGGTGAAGAAATACCCTTCATGTTCTATAATGACTACACATAAAATAATCTAAATAGCCAATAGGATAATTGATAGAGATTTTATTCAACTACAATATATAATTATAATAAGGGTGGCATGTATATATATTTCCTATAAATTAATTTAATTTATTAGTGTTTTTTAATTTCTTGACCACCCCATAGCCGTCCCCAAACTTTTTATTTTAGAAATTTGATATTTGGGCATAGGGGAATTCCCATGGTGAATTTGGTGATTATAGCTGGTCGCAAAGTAGGTTTTTTTGGTTTTTCACAAATTTGACCACAAAACTTTAACCACAAAAGTTTGAGGTTTTTGGTTACATTTTTCTGGTAGAGAATTTTATAAGAATTAAAATGCACTAAAAATTACGAAGCTAGCACCAATACTTTTGAAATTATAAAAATAATAGTAAAATTTGTAAAACGCACTTGAGCGTGATTTTGACCATTTTAGCGTCCATAACTTAAAAAGTATTGGCCCAAAATAGCTAAAATATTCAGAGATTACTATTTCCTATAGGGTCTAAATTCTCACAAAAAATCAGCTCGATCTGAGATGGTGGGCCGAAACCGTTTTGATATGTCATGGAATGGCTCACTTAGCATAATTTATTTAAATATTTAGCAAATGATAAATACTTGGCACAATTTATTTAAATACTTAGCAATAATTTAAATACTTAGCAATAATTTAAATACTTAGCATAATATATTTAAATACTTAGCATATAATTTAAATACTTAGCAAAACATTAAAATACTTAGCAAACAAATAAAATACTTAGCAAATAAATAAAATACTTAGCAAAACAATAAAATACTTAGCAAAATTTATTTAAATACTAAGCAAATGAATAAAATACTTAGCATTTGAATTTAATACTTAGCATTAATTTAAATACTTAGCAAACAAATTAAATACTTAGCAAATGAATAAAATACTTAGCAATGACGCTTAAAAATACTTAGCAATTTGAATAAAATACTTAGCAAATAATTTGTTGTGAATATTTAAATACTATTTAGAATAGATAAACCATCCTTTTATAAAAAATTAATTACAACTATAATAATTTATTATTTTAATAAAAATTGAACTGAATCTATACGATAAAGAATTAATAATTTTTTCTAAGTTTACATCTAAATTTTGGTCATTAAGCCAGATATTTGAATCTTGTTAAATATATGATAATTATCCTAAATAGAAATTTTTTTTATTAAATTCAATATAGCCCTACCGTCCATCGCCCCTCGAGCCTATTTAGTCGTGGTAAACTAATTTTAAGTAAAAAACGGACAAGCTTATTAGACGACAATATAGAATATAACGTTTATTGAAGTTGAATCACCATATATTACCCTGTGATCTTATTCTAATATGTGAATAAAGTATATTAAATTTTTTTTTAAATTTATTACCTAAATAACTTTTTATGTAACTAGTTCTTCCATCAGGTAAGTAACTGGAACTGTATTCGGTTACTTTTAAAAGAACGTAACTGTAATTGGTTACATTTTTTTTGTAAAGTAACTGTAAGTTAACTAGTTACTGTGGAATAGTAACTTTAACAGCTCTAACGATTATGTATGTACTAAATATACCTACACTAGTTATTAAATAATTATATCCAAGCTTTGATTTTGAAAAACTGGTGCGATATTAATTTTGACAAATAAATTTATTAGTTTAGATTTTTCTCAGGGAATTTACAGTATGGAACCTTTTCCCTCAAAAAATTATTCAGGAATTCAGGGATAAATTTACGTAAAACATATTACCGTTTAACAATTCATCGGTCAACTAAACAACATAAATAACCTAAAGGTAATAATTTTAGATAACTTTATAAAATTTTCAGCAAAAAAACATCATTTTATCCCATCTGTTGCCAAAAAAGAAATATTTTTAATATTGAAAATATAAACAACCCCAACGACCTGTGTAACAAAGCAATGCTAACTCGTGGAAATTTGTGTGACATAAAAGCTCTCCGGGCTCAGTATAAAGCCGTTTGCCAAAACCACGGAAAATCTCTGCCAATCATTTCAGGTAATACTAACTGGCACCACTTAACTTTAACAAACCTTTAATCATTTAAACAAAAATGTAGTTGTTTGCTATCTATATCTAACTTTAACGCGGTTACGGCAACAACTATAGCATGAGTTTGTTATTGGTTAATATTACATTATTTGGAACTAGCTTTCAATTTTCGACTCAGGCCCCGACCGAGGAGATTAGACATTAAAACGAAGATCGGTCAAAGAGCCAAGCACAAAAAATATCGAAAATCTATTGTATACTCTTCCTAAAGAAAAGTCATATTGAAAGCGTACGTAACTATCAATAAATTTATTTTCTCGACAGTATGTGTAAAGCTATATATTCCGTAAGCTGGTAAACAAAAATGTTTATAAGCGTTTCATGTATGGTTATAAAGAATAAAGGGAAATTGCAGGTGTGTAATGATGGTAAAAATGAGATACATACATATCGAATGTAATAATACGGACATACGTACATATGTATGTGTATGTACGTATGTATGTATGCACGTATGTACGTACGTATGTATGTACGCATACGTACATACATACGTAAGTAACATATTATTACGTTGGATTTGTCTGTATACTTATCTCCCCTAATATCACCGAACGTCCGATGATAGGGGGGTTTCCAACTACTCCATTGCAATCCAAAATGTCAAATCGGACAAATACTTTCGTCTCTGTCCGTTTCCTGCATTTTTGGGGGATGCAGGAAAGGTTTCCCATATGATTCGAGTAAGGGGTTTCTAGGTTATTAAGTAGATGATGATTGATTCAGTTTTTTTCTTTGAATAGTAGTGATGATGTTAGAAAGAAAGATTGGGTGTACTACACACGCGCTGTTTACTAACACATCTCTCTCTCCCTTTCTCCATCTCTTCCACTACCGCCCCCATATCTATCCAAGCACACATGAAGGGGGCGGGAGTGGAGGAGATAGAGAGGAGAGTAGGTGAAGGGAGAGAGAGATGTGTTAGTAAACAGCGCGTGTGTAGTACACCCATAGACTACATAGACTGCCCATGTCATATGTTCAATATGGCAAATTGTGTGTGAAATTTGCCTCCATTTTGATGAACACTACCGTCCTATATCACATAATGGCGTTTTGCGCTGTGCCGTTTTGTTGGAACAGGAGAGGTAAAGAAAAAAGGTTTTGATTCCATAAATAAGTAAGATATTACAAAATATATGATATTTTTCAAAAATTTTAATATCATTACAGTTTTTACATTTTTAATTTTTATGAAATATGTCAATAATAAATTTTTGAAAAATATCATATATTTTGTAATATCCTACTTATTTATGGAATCAAAATCTTTTTTCTTTACCTCTCCTGTTCGAACAAAACGGCACAGCGCAAAACGCCAATATGTCATATAGGACGGTAGTGTTCATCAAAATGGCGGAAAAGCACACGCACATTTTATACCGTGATGAGCAGTCTATGTAGTCTATGAGTACACCCAATCTTTCTTTCTAACATCATCACTACTATTCAAAGCAAAAAACTGAATCAATCATCATCTACTTAATAACCTAGAAACCCCTTACTCGAATCATATGGGAAACCTTTCCTGCATCCCCAAAAAATGCAGAAAGCAGACAGAGAGGAAAATATTTGCCCGAGTTGACATTTTGGAATGCAATGTAGTAAACGGATACCCCCCTATCATCCGACAATCGGTGATATTAGGGAACATAACTATACAGACAAATAGAACGTAATAATATGTTACGTACGTACGTATGTATGTACGTATGTATATACATATTAATACATTGGATTTTTTTGTATAGTTATATTTCCTAAGATCCCAGAACGTCGCACGATAACCGAGTATCCGGCTATTTCCGTGCAATCCAACACATCAAATCGGACAAATACTTTCGTCTCTGTCCGTTTCCTGCATTTTTTGGGGATGCAGGAAAGGTTTCCCATATGATTCGAGTAAGGTATGTATGTATTTGCCCCGATGACATTCAAGAGCTTAGCTAAATCGGCAAGCTAAGATTGAGTTCCATCTGACACCTATGCGGTGCATCTCGGGCCACGATAACCAGAGGTTACGTGTTCATTTGTTAGTAGGTTAGTGTGTTTGTATATATATATATATAAATGAATTAGTATGTTAGTTTAAAATAAAACTCTATATATTAGAGTGAATACGATCTTCCCTTTGATGGAGTGATCGGGATGTGGCGCTAGGTAGGAGGGAATTGGTATTTATCTCGTCACGGGAGATAACGACTTAGGAAAGTGGGACAAGGAGAAGGTTTTCCACTTCGTCCTGTCCTGCATTATAGGGAGGATTAAATTCCAATCGTGGTTGAGGGACCGGAGTTGCTGAAAGGTTTGATAAATCCAGCTTCCTCTGCATTTGCGGTTTCGTAATTTCGGGGGTCTTCAAAAAATAGATCTTAGACATATGTTAATACCATTACCACTGCGTCTAGACTGATGTGCCAGAGAGTTCCATTTCCGAGAAATGATTACGTTTTTAATGGGAGGAATTTTACAAAGGGTCCAGAGGTTGACGTTGCTGATTACTTCCGGGTAGAAGATATTGCATACTATCCATAGCATATTGTTGAGTTTTGTTTGGGCCGTTCTGAGAGTTGGGCCTTTGAGCGACCATGTTTCACAACAATAAAATAGAATGGGTAAGATAGTGGTTTTGAACATGCGGAGGCTGGTTGGTAGGGCCAGTTCATGCGACTTCCATATAGAGTAGCAGGAGTAGAGTTTTTTCAGGGCTTTTTCTATTTTATTAGAGATGTCTAGAAGAAAGTATGTGTCGGGGGAGAGAGTGACTCCAAGATAATTAACTGAATCTGAGATGGGGACTTGAGTATTATCAATGAGAACGGGTTTTGATTGCAATGGTACATTGATTGCAAGGATATTGGATTTGTTAGGGTTGATCATTAGACCCGCTTTCTGGGTCTCCAAATTGATAATTAATAATACAACTATCATTCATTGAAGCTCTAATCAGCAAATTTATGTCATTGTTGGTTATGAAAGAGTAATATATTATACCTCATTAAACGATGAATATAATATAATTAGATCCAACAATCTTATTTTTAATACACATTTATTAGAGTTATTTATATAAATTTCTAGCTAATTTATATTGTAAAGATAATTTGGGGAAATAATGTATTGTAATTTCAGATTTAATTAAGTCTTTTTTAAAATTATGAATAATTTTAGTATTAAAAATGTTAGTAGGAAAGGTAATGTTATTAATAAAATTAGGTATTAAATTTAGTTTTAAGCACGTTTTTAAAAAGTAGATTTTGTTATGAACAATATAAATTTTAAATAAAGAATTTATAAAATCATAAAATAAATTCTTACCTTGAGTTATTTATTTTCATCTTACAATAACTTACATACTTTCCAATCACAACAAGGGATAATAAATAGACTTACAATTTTTGACTAATTTATATTTTAGTAGACACTTAAAAATTATGAAACATTAATTGAATGAATACATGTATATAAATCTATGTACAACTATATGTGAAAAGAGATATAATTAAATAAATTAACAATGATTATTAACAAAAGTCCCCCCTCATTTTTTTAAACATCCGATAGGGGTTCATCTTCATCGTCAGACCCGCTTTCGTATAATATTTCTTCGCTCGGTTTTTCCTTCAATTCCATCTCATACATGGCAAATTCTTTCTCATCTTGATCTCGGTCCTTTTCTATTTTAGCCAGTTTCGCCGTTATTTCTATAGAATCCAAATAAAAATATAATCTCCTCCTTTTAAATTTTAATGATCAATTTCAAAAAAAAAATATTAAAGTAACCTATGGCGACAAACATAAGCTTTTTAAAAAATCCCTTAAAAACAAGCTTGGAAAAAAGGTACTCACTCGTTTCCAAAAGCTAGTTCAGGAGTCTTTAAATTAAAAAATCTTATATTTAACACTACCCCTGGCTAAATCAGTGCAAAGTAACTCAGTATTCCAAACTTATCGTATTCCCAATGATGGTTTCCCGTTTAAATGCGGAAATTTTTCGGATCCTCTCTAACATAGGGGCAAAACTTGTAATTGTTTTTTTAATCGATAGGAAAGAGATCCCCCGAAGCCAAATACTCACTTAGCTTTATTTTAGGTCAAAAAATTGGGATTTTAATAGGGAAATACAATTATAAATATTTATCAGACACATGGCCCTTGGCTGTTACGAAACTGAAGAATAGTTTTTATTTATATAAATATTTTTTATACTCGTTTATAGTAAATATATCTAATGTATTATTTTCACTTAATAAGAGTGTTTTAATATTAACGAAATAAATTACACAGCTCTACAAATATTGACTTTGTGATTGTATCCCTCAATCTGACAAATAATTCCGATAGATAATTTTGCGCTGAAAAATAATATGTTTTTAGTTTTTTTCTACGATTACCAGCTTTTAAGATATATGAGTTTGAAAGTGCCAAAAATTTTTTTTAAGCCTTTTTAAGGCTAAATTGCCATGTCATTTTTAATATATAGTAATATATTCATGTAGATTAAAGTTTCATCTATATGTCCATTTTTTTATTTTTTATATCACCCTTATATTCAAATTTATACGCATTTGCGTAAACCCCTTCTCCTTATCAAAATTCGTCCCACAATGTCTGGTAAAAGGAGTACATTAGAGTTCATACTGCGTACACGATGTTTACTAACACATATCTCTCTCCCTTATCCTACTCTCCTCTCTTTCTCCTCCACTCCCGCCCCCTTCACGTGTGCTTGGATAGATATGGGGGCGGGAGTGGAGGAGATGGAGAAAGGGAGAGAGAGATGTGTTAGTAAACAGCGCGTGTGTAGTATGAACTCTAATGAACTCCTTTTTCCAGACATAGCGGGACGAATTTTGATAAGGAAAGGAGAAAGGATTTACGCAAATGCGTATAAATTACATTCGTAGCTACTGAATGTGTTTACGCAACTGGCTCCGTTCCTGCAAGTTTTCAAATGGCAAAAAATAGGTTAATTAATCAATTACTAGCCGGGATTTGGTAATATCGCGAAGCAATACGATTTGGCACGAATTAAAAATGTAAAGAAATCATAGGTGGCCTCTAAAACTGCTCATTTTGGAAGATAAATCGAAAAAAAGTTTAATATTGCATTCATCCGCGCCCGATTACTGAAATGCCTTAGTATTTTATGGCTAAAATTTATTTTCGTTTAGCATACGCTATATAAGCACTCGATAAGAAGGCTTTCCTACATTTGATGTTTATTATGTTCTATTTAAAATTTCATTTAAACACACCTAGCACAAGAGTTACTCAAATACAGAATCTTAAAACGTTCTTGGTTAAAACGAATCAAAAACCAAACCATAGTCCAACTAGAAGAATAGGCTCAAAATCTTTAACCCGCGTACAACTAAAATTTCTAGCTAAAGACAATATTTTTTTGCAGATTTAAAGAATAAAAATTTCATAGTTTTGTCATCTCGATCTGCACGGTCCTTTTTGGGATCCACCCTCTTGGTTTGAACGATTGCTTTCGTAGCATTCACCAACATCTTCTGCACAAAGCTGGCCAGTAAAACCGGTAGGACACTTACACACATAGGAAAAGGAGGTTCCATCGTTGGCTAACTTATTGTTGTTGGGGTAACATAGACCCCCGTTCAAGCATGGCGAATTTCCGTGCTGCAGTCTGCGGGCAATGTCAATAATTTTTGTTTAAACACTAAAATTTTATTAGGTAAAAATGATGCATAATACAGACAAGAAACGAGCTTAAAAATTATAAATAAAACCTTTTCTTTAGATTCGTCAAGAGCCATGCCAGATAAGGAGTATGCATTTGACTTGTAAAATTTTTTAAGTTCTAAGTTATAGTCATACCATATATAAATTTATATTTGAACTTCGAATCTTATTCTATCAACTATAAATTTTAGACTAGGCGTCAAATTAATTATTATTTGAGCTAGGTTAAGAACGAATAAATTTTTACACTTTACATTAAATTAGCCGAAATTGTTAATTTTAAGATCCCTTGAAAAGATTAAATTTAGCTTATAAAATTACATTGTAACTATTAAGTTAAGAATGAAAACTTAGCATCCAACCCGAATTCTTATTATAAAATAACAAAGGTGTCCAAATAAACATCCAGCTATTAGATCCATATTTATTATGAAGAATTTTAAGCCAAATATTTTTTTTTCAAAACCTCTAGATTTTGTGATAATAGGGTCAAGGTGCAGAAAATGGCCTTTTTAACGTTTTTGGGGCTATAATCCCATGCCATTTTTAACTTCCTTTTTATAATAATAATAATCCTATGAACCATTCATTATTTTATTATTTCGTTCCACCCCTATATTATAATCACAAATATTACGATCAAAATATTTAATCGCATCGCTCGTGCAGAAATCTTTAAAGATTTAAGAGCCCGGCATGCGCAGGCAAATAAAGCAAAAAAGTTGGAGAAAACAAGTACCCCTACCTGCAAGGATCTTGGAGGAGGGTGCAGTCTGTGCGAGTCCAGCCGTCGCGAAATTTTTCTGATCCTGATATCCTTAACCTCCAAAGTCTTCTAATGACAGGTTATAAAGAAGCCCGTTCTTCTAAATTTATAATCTTATGATCGAGATCAATTCTAACTATGCCTGAGGAGGATCATGATGGCTAAACATAATCCATCATCACACGCTCTCCATATCAATCACAATTACTCTTTAGTGGAAAAAACTAACACTCATCTAGACATGGCATATTAATGAGGAAGCGTTTAGTGAAGCCGAGGAGATGAGTAATTTAAATCCGTGGAAAAACGAACAAAATTAACACTTATAAGATTGCGTCTTACTTAATATGCGATTTTGAATCTAGACTAAAAGTGCGAAAGCACGTTAAAACCATAGACCAGGGGTAGTCAACGCGGCGCCCGCGGGCGCCATGGCGCCCCCGATCGATTTTTAATGCGCCCTCGCTGGACTAATGTAAATGTATGATATGAGCGTATCTAATATCACGCACGTATTTTTTGTTAGTGTGTGATCGTATTTCGAATAGACCACGCGTAGACCGTGCATTTAAAACTATCAAGCAATCCGAAATAATTCTTTTCTTTCAAAACCCTTCATGGATAAATGTAAAAGAAAAAGAACATATTATTTTAACGATGAATGGGAACATCTATATAGATTCGTTGATTACAAAGGGAAGTGTATTTGTTTGTTGTGTAATAATAGGCGATTCTCAAGAAAAGTAATATTGAACGACTTTTAAGACCGTTCATACAAATTTTTATAGTGACTATCTAATGAACTCTGAAATTAGAAGAAAAAAAATTATTTCTTTAAAATCTTCAAGAACTAACCAGCAATGTTTTTTAATGCCTATTTATACCTGTTGATTATCTGTAAAATATGCGCCCTCGGTGATTTTCAAATTTAGTATTGCGCCCTTAAGGACATCCAGGTTGCCGACCCCTGCCATAGACTAAAGTTAAAACATAGCCACGTTGTTATACGAGCGTCACGTCATTTTTAATTTGTTTTTGTGTTTTTGCTCATAAAACAAGTATTTATCCTATAATTAAGCATACCAATGCATATTATTCACCCGATAACTAAACTAAAGTTGTTGATTCCCCGACATGTAAATCGCTTATTTAGACAAAAAATATGGCGTTTTGAAGTTGGATCGTGTATTATGACGGGGGTTAAGGGAAAGTTAATCAAAATTAATTTTGATCAAAGAAATTTTTAGGGTAAAGGTCAATTGTAATTTTGCAAGAGCTAAGGGTAGTTATATAGTGCGGGGGGCATGTAGGTTACATTTAATTTAGTTATTAATATAATCAAAGATCTACCCGGATGTCATTGTTAATTAAAATAGGGTATGCAGCGGAACAATGAAATAAGCGAGATGGTATATAATTATAAATTAACTTTATGACGCCGACTACATTCCCTTTAATAACGAATTCAAAACATTTTGCCTATTAGCCAGTTAGTTTTGTTTTAGTTAAGATTAAGATCGACGAAACAAAAGTCAGCCGGTTTTACAGCACAAATAGATCAAGCAAGCCACTTTTTAATGTTATATAAGCACGTGCTAATGCTATGCATTTTAACGTTTAAAAACTACGATTAAGCGTTGTAAAAGTTTATTTGATGAAGTTGTAAAAGAAATTTAATACATATTTATCGTCTATAAGAATCAACAAAATAGCTTAAATTTTTAAGGCCTTTTTAAAGAAAAACTCGTTATCATCCGTGAAATGGTTTTTTTTGTAAATGAAACCATATGGAGCATACTATTAAGTTTAAATACACTTTTATGGCTAATTCGGTATAATTTTTGAGAAAAAAGATTTAGCTCATAGCAGCAAAAAAAGGCAATTTTATTAAAGGTTGTTTTTTACGAACCGTTTATATTATATGGACTAATTTCCATATGGTCGTCAATCACAAAGTTAAATTATACTAATAAACAAAAATATCTTTATCCTCAACAAAAAATACTTTTAAAATGTCTTAGGGTATTGCTATCTGTTATAATTTAAATTATAACAGTGGTGTCAGATAAAAAAGGATACCTTTGAATTTAATAAGCTTAAATATGAAAAGATAATGTTTATGCTTTTGATTTATTTAATGTTAGGTTGGTGTAATGTTAACTTAAAAATATTAGGAGTAAAATATAAAGAATGGAATTATTTGAATTGCTATTTTAACATCCATTTTTGTGTATTAAGAAGGGTGTGGCAATATTTTTAATTTTTAAATACAATGAGTTTGGCAGTATTTTGAAATTTTATAAATTAGTGCTTAAGTCCCAATAGAATCGCGCGAAGGTAATCATTTTTCATAATGCATGTTTTATTCCTTCAAATTTTTTCGCTTTTTGCTTTTTTTCGCATGGAATTTTTTTTTGTTTCGTTATCCGTCAAAATCCTTGATTGATCAGCTGGTATCGGACAGTGCGATAATAGAGCGCAGAAGGTATGTGATTCCGGTGTTGTTGGACGCTATTGCGGTTCTGGAAAATTCTGTCGGTACCTGCTCGAGGATCGGAATGGCGCGATGGTACTTAGCATGAACAAAACATGTACGACGAGGTTTCGAATATTAAAGTATTTTTGCATGAGCGCACGTGTAACCCAGGCGAATTAATTAGGTTTTCGACGTTAATCGTCGGTACCCTTTCGGGGGTGACACTTAAGTGTCTGGCGTCTTTGGCGCATTCAATTAATTCGGAGGCTTAATGCCTGTTATGACCTGTTTTTTTGGCTTTATGCCGTATCACCTTTAATTAGGTTTGATGAGGTCGATTTTCTGGGTGGGCCAATTGCCCCTGCGCATGATTGATTTATTCGGTGAAATGTATATCCTCGCATGTATGTCGAGCGGTACATCGTTGTCATGTCCAAGATTGCCGTGATGGAGTTCATAGCTCTCAGGTGATTATGGTAGGCGGAGTTGCATTTTATGCGAGATACGCCTGATGACAGTTTTTTACATTTTATGATATCGCTGGTGCCTATGTCGGCGCCGATAGCTGATATGTGGTATAGCGATGTCACCTTAAGTCTGAACGACCTAGAGTGGCGAAGATGTTTCTGTCTCGCTCTTTTGGGGGAAAATCTTTGAAAAAATTATATTAAATCTGACTTTTATTTCAATTAAATACCAGCTTAATTCTAAAATTCTACACGCACGAGGGTATTATAACATTACAACGCGACGTAAATTAATTAATCCTGAAGTTTTTCTCCCCTCTCTCCTTCCGTGTCTTGCTTCAGTTGTTGGTTTCAACGCCAGTCGTTTACGTTACTCTTCTTAGATTTCCTTTGTCTCCCACTTACTATCGTCTAGCATCTGGTAAATACCCCTTGTATCTATGACTGCTATTCTTGACATATACGTGTTAGTCTCCACGCCCGTTGTTATTCTCCCTTGCGTCCCTTAGGAAATTCTTAGACTTCCTTTGTCCACCGCCTACTTCGTATAGTCTCTGTTACATATCCCTTGCCATGCTTGCTATTCTTCAACATATATGTCATACATATATGACAAATTATACTGGGTGAAGTATCCTATTCCGAACCCAACGACGCTCAGATGCTCTGGCCAAAACCTTCTTCCCCCTAGCAAGCTTGAAGGGTATGGTGCGTTTCAATTGTCTACGGCCAACTACGAAATCAAACCGAGAACACCGAACCGGAAAACGATCCTGGAGACGTTTAACAATACAAATCGATTCGTACTTCCGACAAATAAAAAAAGCGATCAACAACTCAAATTCGACGATATTGCTTTGAAGTCAACAATCGGGTCGGAGGAGGTTATCTTGAAGGGTATGGTGTTGTAGTCGCTGACTACATTATGAGTAGAAAGAACAGCTGCGCTGGCCACACAAGTATGCTGGAAGGAGAGTACGGGAAATTTATGCTCTTTGTTGAGAATGCTGTATCACGGCACACTCACACAAACCCCCCTCCCCTCATCTTATTCGTGTATGTATTAAAGTCTGTATACGCGTAGTATCTCTTCCCCCCCCCCCCCCCAATGCTCTTACGCATTATAACCATCATTATTTCGGATCTATATACAGACGCGTATATATACATCACGTGTGGAGATGTAAATATCGATACGCGCGCTTTTCATTGATCAATTATTATCCTTTCTTCATATATCGGATGTTTTTTTTAATTTCGTATACTTCTTTTAATTAATTCGTAAATCCGACGCGCGGTTTCTTGAAATAAAGGATAAATTCATAATATAATAATGTAAAATTAAGGTAAGAGAAATATAAATATCAATACATTAATCTTTAGTAATATTTAAACTAAATTGATATAACGTCTTTTTAAATTCTCTTTTTAATCTTTCTTACACTATCAAACCAACATGAAGCTTATCACTTTAAAGCTCTCAACCTAAAGGCTACGCAATCGAAATTTGTTATCGGGCGCTGGACTTTAGTCTTCTGGCCGACTTTTGTACAATTCCTTGCAATTTTAAACGTGAAAACTTATCAAAACATTATAACGAAACTAATATAACATAAAGTAAAAAAACTATTTGCTAGTCTCACACCCATGCCTAAATTGTATTTAACGTTAGGGTGATAATAAATTGGTCTTAACATATCGAGGGCGCTCTGGTAAACACAGACTGAGCGCGGTATTTAGATAAAAGAAATCTTTTGCTAGTTTGAAAAATTAGGGCATGCAGAAAACCAGACATTTTGCATTCCTCTACTCTTTTTCCCCTAAAATAAATAGTATTGTCGTATAACGATACTTTTCCTCACCCCCATCGCGATTATAACCGCGTATCGCATAACTTATATACGCAAAAGGTTGTAAATTCGATTTCCACCCACCACCTCGTATTCGTACAATATACTAGTATTCCCCCCCCCCACCCCTCACCGCGTTTCTATGCACACGCGTTGTGTAGTATCTCATACAGAGTCTGTACTCTGTAGTATAGACTTATTTGATCACCCCCCTCCCCGTACTCAGATTCACAAAGGTTGTAAAACTGCGTATATCATACCCCCTCCCTTCTTTCTATATACATTAATTACAAGTTCGTATCTTACTTATGTCGGATACCCCTTTTGATCTTACACGCGTTAATTAATATCTTTACAAAACGTAGAATATATATATAGAACATCTGCATTATTTTTACTTACAATGTCTACACAATCTTCCCTCCCGGGCTAACCAAAAACACTGTACTTATTATTATTATTTTTATTCTTGTAAAACTTGGTTGGATTTTAAAAATAAAGAAAAACTATAAAAATAATCAAGCGTATAAAATAAGTATTCTAAATATTATTTAAAAAATTATCTATCCCAGCCGCATGATCGTAAAAATCACATGAAAAGTTGATGTTAAAATGGCCCATCTACTATATTTAGGTTAATGACGAATTCTCTCACGAGCTCACATGTAAAATTTACCAGATTTCGGCAAAAATTTCCATCTAATGGCTGCTGTGCTCTATTTGACTTTGCAAAAAAATTTTGAATCTTGCTGGATCCAAAGGTCGAAAGCCCTGCCGTTTTGAAACCACTAGTATTCATTCATAATACAGCACCCAAAACTTGCCCCTTTCAACTAATGATAAGATCTCCCTTAATCTAAACCGTGGCGAGCTTTAAGCCTCCCCGTATAGTGGGATACCTCAATTTATTTGGTAAACAAAAGCCCCAACTTAGGACTTAAGTTAGAAACTTTTTGTGCGTGACAAAAGAGCTCTCACCACAACCCTAAAAATATGATATAGCTCGTAGGGGAGACTAAATAGGGGACCATAAAATAAAATACAACCAAATCCAAAGCCTCTCCCGACCTCATTTCTTCTACTGAGAGAAAGAAAGAGGATAAATACAAATACCTAAGTAATATTATTTTCGTACCAGTAGTAGCCACGACCCGTGGTAACTTAGGTCCCGAGGGCAGCTAATTCCTAAAACAAATTTCAAAATATATAACCTCCATTACACACGATCCCAAAGAATACTTTTTTATCAGGCAAAAGATCACAATGGAAATCGTTAAATCCAACACGATTTCCATACACGGATCAATCCCATCCGTTTAGTTATAGCGCGTTTTTAATATATTTTAGTCGAGTATGTAATTTTTTATACCATTTAATAAAGAATTGAATTACAAAACACAATAATTTTCTTCAAACTACTTACACTACACCTCCTTCACCCCCACACCACTATAACTAAAGCGCAGCAAAAGTTATAAAATAAAAACAGGTAGAAAATTTTAAAATAATTTCGGGTCGGGTCCGGGTAGAAAATTTGAAACTGATTTCGGGTCGGGTCCGGGTAGAAAATTTTTAAATGCTTTCGGGTCGGGTCGGGTCAAATTTATAGAGTCGGGTCCAAGGTTTATACATTGTAAAAAACACGCGAGACCTATTTTTTTAATTAATGTTAATTGCTAAGCAAAGAGTTTTTTTTAATATCGAAATGTACAACTAATTTGGATGATTCATTCATTTAATTCCCTCATCACTAATTCAAACTACAGAAATTACTCCTATTTTTAATTTGACTATTAAAAGGTAAATTATTTCAATAAAGTTATATTTTAAATTTTTTAGAGTGTTCGTGAAATTTTAGCTAATCCTCATCGTTAATTTAAATTACATTTAATACATATTCAAAAGCCAACTTAAAAGTAAGTTATTTATAAATGTTTTATTTGCAGATTAAATTAATATGGTATGATAACTTGTTTATACCCTTGGACAATATATCTAAAGCATATAACTACTATTAAAAGATAATTGATATTAGTTTTTTTATATAATTATATAATATTTTTTTATAATAACTTATTTATCTTAAATTGCACTTGAAACTTAAAACATTTAAACAGTCACCATGGGCGTAGCCAGGTTTTAAATTAGGGGGGGGGCAGATTAAAAAAAAAATTTTTGCTTGACACACTTTGCAAAATTTTTCGGCGTGCAAAAAAAGATCTTTACTATCCAAAAATTTTCCAACGACCAAAAAAATAGACAAAATCTGTGGTTACAATTTGTTTCATTAATAGCACTTTTATTTGTCGATTTAATTTTACACACCGCAATTTTTGCGCTCGAAAGTAATTTGTTTTAATAATTTTTCGGGTCGGGTCGGGTTCGGGTTTAAGTTTTTAGAATGCTTTCGGGTCGGGTCGGGTTCGGGTAGAAAATTTGAAACTGATTTCGGGTCGGGTCCGGGTAGAAAATTTGAAAATGATTTCGGGTCGGGTCCGGGTAGAAAATTTGAAAATACTTTCGGGTCGGGTCGGGTTCGGGTTGAAAAAAGTGACTTTGCAGTTCTCTAAGACCCTGCCTGCCTTTGCCTAGCTCGCGCGACAGCTATAGTAATAAGGGCAGGTGTCGTCCCACCTTCACCTGTGTAAGATTATAATAAAGGGTGAAGAATTAAAGGGAGAAGGGAAGGACGGGGCATAATAAATGACGATCACGATTCAACTTTTGAGATAGTAGAGAAAGAAAACACAAACCTAAAAATCAACAAAAAGTTTGCGCTTAACTTTTTTTGCCTAAAAAGTCATCACATCTATGTATATAAATGTTATAAATATAACGTGTAAGTGCGTTTTTATTCTTTTCAAGTAAATGTATTATAAAACTTATATTTAAAAATTATGAAGAACTAGGCATGGTTTTTTTATTTTTGAATATTTTGTAACGATACATAAAAGCGCAGGTAAAATAATTTTCTGTAAATTTTACAATATTTAGTTCACGAATGTTTGTGGGTGATGATGAAATTATTGAGACTGAATGTCATGGCGAACCTTTTATAATTGAATTTTAATCTTTAGAACTACGGTTAAATTCTTTTAAAAGTATTCTATACGAGGGACAAAATTTATATTCAATACGGTTAGATTATTAAAAAAGCCTATAATATAAATATAAAAATTATTTAATTAGAAATCACAGATCTAAAAACCACAGATCTAAAAATCTTGTTTTTCTTGAAAATATAAATATATCGTCAGACCAGATTCTGTTTATTTATATGCCTGCGTCTTTCATACTTAATTTAGGTCACTTATTGATGGCCCTGAGCTTATTAATTAAATTAGCCTATAAACTTAGTTCAAACCACATGTGCGCGTATGCTACTTAACAATAAAAATCATAACAATGATAGCGCCACGCTATAGCTCTGCACCTTATGTGACTATCTCCCACAGCACTAGCGCCCTCGTGTGACTATGTCCTACAGCTCTAGCGCCCTCGTGTGACTATGTCCTACAGCTCTAGCGCCCTCGTGTGACTATCTGCTACAGCCCTAGCGCACTTGTGTGACTAAGTGCTATAACTGTAGCGCCTCCACGTGAATATGTGCTATAACTGTAGCGCCTCCACGTGACTATCTGCTATAGCTTTAGCGCCTACCAAACGCTATTTCACCATCACTAGTCTATACTACACACGCAATGTTTAGTAACACATCTCTCTCTCCCAATCTCCATCTCTTACACTCCCGCCCCCATATCTATCAAAAGTACTCGAAGGGGGCGGGAATAGAGAAAGAGAGGAGGGTAGGTGAAGGGAGGAAGAGATGTGTTAGTAAACATCGCACTCCTTTTTCCAGACATAGTAGGACGAATTTTGCTAAGGAGAAGGGGTTCACTTAAATGCGAAGAAATTTAAATACAAAGGTGAAACAAAAAAATTAAAATAGAGATATATATGACACTTTAATATACAGGAGTCAATAAATATTTTTTAGTTAAATTAAAAATGCCGTGACAATATAGTCTCAATAAAAAGAGCACGTTTTGCATCTTCAATCTCGTTTATCTAAAAAACTCGAAGTTTTGGAAATAATCTAAAAACAGATTATCATTCAGCGCAAAACTCCCTATCAGAATTATTGGTATTGTTGCGGGATGTAATCACGAAGTCAATATTTGTAGACCTGATTAAGACAAGAGTTTTAGCCTTATAAGTTCGATTCGAAACGAAGCATCGCTTGTTTTTATATTTTTTTATTGTTTATTTGAACGTAAGAACTAGTGTTTCGATCTCGTCTCGGTCTCGAAAACAAAATCTCGTCTCGTCTCGGGAGCGATTTTGAAAATCTCGTCTCGTCTCGGCCCAGAAAAATCTCGGTCTCGTCTCGACGAGAATTCTCGCGTCTCGACTTTTTAAAAATATATATTCGGAAAATTTTTTTTCCTGTTTTATTAAAAATATTAAATCAGTGTTAAAAAATCCATATGGCAAACTTTTAGATTTTTTGAAAAACTTTAATACACAAGCTTTTTAAAGATTTAGCGGGACACGACTTTCATTGACAATATAAAGATAAATTAATTCATAAAGATAACATTTTACATGGAAAGTACAGGTTCGTGTATTTATTTTATATTGACACTTATAGAAATTAAAATAAATTTGAATACACCTGCCAACCCTGTTTATAATATGAACAATAATGCTTATGACAAAACTATGTATTCACATAATGTCTTATTAAGGTTCAAAAATTTGCGAGGTATACTATTAGTTGAAGCATAAAAACTTTTAAAAAACTCATGATTTAAGATTTAATCTATTACTGTCTCATTTAATACTCTATTGTACTTTTAAATCGTTAGGCGGGTGCTCAAAATTTCAAGCCACCTTAGTTCAACTTGTATAATTGTTCAAACCGATTAAACACCAATTTATAATTAAGGCATCATGCAGGATGAGTAACTGCGAAATTCAAATATGCTTTAGTAATAGTTACTATTCCATCAGAACTCATTCTCAGCCTAAAATTATGTAATATTTAATAATGCTATGGATACTTACACGTAAGAAATATAGTAAAAAATTATTCACATACCCTTAGGGTCAACCATATTAAGATAAATGATCGCCAAATTTTTAATTTTTTGCAAAAATGTATCATATTTTTTACTATCAAATATATTCCATAATTAAAATACACAATAATTTACTAAGATCTAACGATCAATAAAAAGTCGAGATCTCGCCGAAAAAATCTCGTCTCGTCTCGTCTCGACATCAAAATTCTCGTCTCGATCTCGAGTCCATTTTTCAAATTCTCGTGACGAGATGAGACCGAGGTTTTTCTCGGTTTTTCCGCATCACTAGTAAGAACATTATAAAACGAAGTGTAAAAATTGGAAAAATATAAGAGCGGGTATAAAACAAAATAAAAAAATTGTAATTCAAAAGCACTGCATGTGTCATCTATTAAAAGAGGCCAGCTGTCGGCCAGTGATTTAAATCTGTACTTTGCTATAAAAATGCCAATTTTTTGTAGTAAAAAATTTGTGGAATATTTAGAGGGCGGGGAGCGACGGCTGATTTCTTTTAAAAGCTTATGATTTTCTTAATAAAATATATATATACAGGATGTAAAGAAAGATTAAAAAGGAAGTCTCCCTTTGGGGGAGACAAGGATTAACCTATACCAGCCCAAATCCTAAATTACCTATCCCCCTTTCCTAAATTATCCCAATTCATTCCTGTGTTCGTATCCCTTCAAATAGTTTTTATTCATATCCTTCTTTTATTAAGGATATAAAAAATTTTATGAACTCATGACTAATTTTATTGTAGAGCAAAGTATTTTCCAAATTTAAAATTTAATGTTAAAATACAAGGATCTTAGATAGTATGTATATTATGCCGTATAAAATTAAAATATCATAGTACCTTAAAGATTTTTTGTAAATGACAGATAAGTTAATAATAATGAGCACAATAAGACTAACATGAACGATCACCTTGATACAGGTTGTGTACAATTTTAAAAATCCTCATGCCTTAAACTTTGATCTAGCCCTATTTTAAAGGACATTTGTAAAAGTAGAAAACAACATTTGGTCTACCAGAAATAATCTGTTCAGGATAACTATAGGGTTACCTAAATGGTTTGGATATTCACACTCCTTCTTACTTGATTTGAATACACACTATTCAGACTCCTTCTTACTCGATTTGAATACACACTATTCATACTCCTCCTTATTATATTCACAATCATTATAATTTGAATAACCCCCAATTACCTTACGAGTTATTCATATTAACCTATAGTATTATTTTGAATATCACTTTATTTACACTCCTTCTTACTCTATTTGAATACACACTATTCATATTCTTCCTTATTTTATTTACACTCATTATAATTTGAATAGCCCCCAACTACCTTATTATTCATATTAACTTCTGTAAAAGGCTATATAAGCCAATATGTAATGATAGATTATGATCTTGTGGTTATTTATTAATAAACTTACTTTATTGTAGGCTTAAACCCCTACAATAACTATAAATTAAATTATCATAAAGAAACAAAACACCATTGAATATCGTCACAATAAACAAATAATGAATTTTCTCATATAACGACACTTAATCTACAATTTTATTTGATTAAAATAATGTAAAAGACTTTTTAAATAAAGTTTTTCCATACGGGTTTTTTAAAGTTGTTTACCTACACAGCGCTGAAAATGAGCTCATTTGTGGATCGATAGACAGGCCAATATGTAAAAGTCGGCGTATAAGCGAATGGCTCTATTATAAACGTAAAAAATGATAGTTTCTTGTCGTGTTTCGCGTATTTCGCATAAAACGTTGGATAAACCTTTAAAATAACTAAAAATATAAAAAAATTAAGTTTATGGCATAATAACTAAAGTAATCATAGAAACCATATTCAAAGTTAATGAGATTTTTTATTTACAATTTGTATATTGCTTCTTGCTCCAAAAAGTCGAGGCCGTACTTATTTGCACCTAGATCAAAACAGGCATTTTATAAAAAGTTTTTGTGATACAAACAGCTGAGTTTAAAAAATGATGTTGAATTTTTGACTAATTAGTTTGTCATATTGAAATGGCGTTAGGATAAAAAAAACTATAAATTTATTGGCGATACATAGCCTAGGCCTTGAACCGATACCTTGAGAAATTGGATGATGAGACGAGACCTTCTCGAGGGCTTCCCCAAGTAAATTTATAAACTTAAATTTTTTAGGATGCTTCGCAATAAATATGCAAATTGCCTTCTTTGTTTGTATATGAGACCTTGTATGAGGAAAAAAGTAAAAGCGTCAAGAGGCTGATTCAGGGGAGATATTGGATAAGCAAAGGCATCACTTCTTTTGATAAATATACTTATATGGTTACATCCATATCAGGTTATCAACAATATTTAACTTTTATTCATTTTGTAAGTTTATGATTTCTAATTAATCCAGAAGTGGATATACTCTATTTTATAAAATCAATAATATGCTTATTTATCACTATGTTGATAATAATTTAGTTTAATATTCATATATATATAATTTACAAATATAATAGTTACTTTTATCAATTATATACTAATGGACCCAAAACTCAAACCTAATAATTTCAATGTTCCAGATTAACTGATTTTCAAATTTCTATCTTGCAAACCTATCAGACCAAAGTTATTTTTTTGGCAAAATAATTTGATAAAAAGGTTAAGTTTTAATTTTGTATCTAGAGCATTTTGCTGCACAAACTCATTGTATATATATCCAAATTCATTTTTAACTTTAAAACTTAAAAACAATTTTTTAAATAAACTATAATTTAAATTTGCTAACTTTAAGATTCATATTTGATGGTGGTGAAGCTACAACTTGCTTCTTATATGTAGATTAGGATTGAGTTATTAACATTTAGTGTGAAAAGGAATAACAAATTATGTTTTTTTGTTTATAATGTTTTACCAGAATTAATCCTTTTTAGTTAATTATTGTATATGCTTTGGTTATTTAACTCTTATGACTACAATATAAACAGATATTGTTGACAACTATATTTTAAGCTTGGAAGATTGAACCTACTTGACAATCCCTCAAATGCACATAGCATGTTTAAATTAGCTAAATCGCTCTCTTAATTCGTTCCCTTAAATATGTTTTATTGTGTTATGAATAATAAAAATTGCTTAAACTTCCCATCGCATCTTATGCAGAGTAATATTTCTTATAAAAAGCTTTGTAGCCATTTCCCTTTTAAAATAAACGACCCTTGTTTAATTCTAACTTATTTTTCCCCCTCCTGTCTAAATGAAAGATAGCATGATGCATAAGACCACCCACTTCTTAAATTGCCCTCCCTCCCTCGTATATAATACTTGTTCCTTAAAAATTTAAGAGTGTAAGCAGATCTCCGTATAATAACGTCTCATTTCATTATTGCCTCCCCGGTCTAATATTTGCCTGGCGCCGTCGTTCTAAAAATAAACTCTTGAGCTTTCAACGTAAACATACTATTGGCGTTATTGCTGTTAATTGGCGTTATTGCTGTTACCCCTGACCCCGCCCCCGTTCTATCTCACCAAATATATTATTCCCCTTATCGCCTTCCTTTATTGTTATTTGTCTGGCGCTGCCGTTCATACCCTGAACTTCCAGAATATCATCATATATCTCGAAGCATGCGAGCGCAGTGCAGTCGGAAGTGCAACCCCCCCCCCCCTTACAATCCTTTATTTAACATTAAACTCCTCTCTCCCTGTCTCAAATCTAAAATATATCTTCCCTTCGTCCTGCCTCTCCCTCCCAAAGAGTGCAGTTAATGCGAACTGTCTTATAGAACTTAAGAGCTTGCGTCTAGGTTATGGCTGTTAATTTATATAATATTTTTCTCTTTACCCTTTCCCCCCTCCCCCACCTAGCGTCTACCATCCAGAGGTATGCAACCAATCATGACCCACTGTCCGAATTTCAGAGCTCCCCCTGACTTATAAATATGTATATATATTTTATATGTTTTATAACTAATATTTTTCCACTTATATATATTTTATATGTATTTAAATTATTAAAAGAAACACACCCAAATTTTATTTTTTATTGGTATGGTATATAATTATATATGTAAAAATTTCGAAATGATTCTCGGAGGCAAGTATATATATTCCATATAAAGACGAATTTTTGTTCGGGGGTAAATATAAAGACCAGTTTTTATATTGTATATTGGCTACATAAATGATTATATTGAAAACGGCCGCTGTTATTAGACAATCTTTTTCGTTGCCCCAATTGCCCCATTTCAACTTATTTTCATTAATAATATATGTTTCTATGGAATCCGGGTATAGCAATGCGTTAACCACAGGTATATCAATCTTTCTGGCCTGCTCAAAAATATATATTCGTAGGGTGAGATGCTCCTCTTGGCTACCATAAATTGCCTGGCTTAAACAGCGAAAAAAACAATTCCCATCTGTCCCGATGTTTATTATTTCAAATCCTGGTAAGAGAGGTTTTTGTATAGTACAATCACTCGGATCCACAACATGTCCTTTTCCCATTCTAAAGTCTTATTTAAAGAAAATATGATATAAATTACCTTAGCATCAAATCATGTTTCCATCGCGTGCTAGGGGAATTAAAGTTCTTAGGGCCACTATTTGACCCAATATTAATACCAAAATCGTTGTAGATAACTAAGTTTTTTAAAACGTAAAATTAATATAAGTACTTCTTCTTAGAGGTAGGTGAATGGTGCTCTTCTTTAAATTCCTTCTGATTACTCCCGTGATATTTTTTTTAGAGGTATTGGTGAATGGTGCTCTTCTTCTTTAAATTTCTTTAAATTACTCCCGTGATATTTTGTTTTCAATATAGTGTTATCTAGAGTTTTAAGGGTGTGGGTACCTGTTATTTAATAAATTAAAGAAGCAAAATAATTATTAAACCCTTAAATCCGTCTCCTGAGATAATATATGGTCCGTACCATAAAGGGGCTGTTTTATCGCCCTTTCTATCGGACCGACGCATATTGTATGCCAAAACTTTATCTCCTTCTTTAAAATGACACTTTGAACTATTATGTCTCCTTTCATAATATTTTTTTTGACAATTCTGGGCTATTTTAATATTTTCTATAAGTGACACATTAGTTACAGTAATTAAAAATAATACCCAAAGCGCACTCATTTACGAGCCTAGCTTTTTCGGCAACAACCTCCACATTAATGTCATCGACAACTTCCGTGTTATCCTTTATTTTTATGTTTTGAAATGGGTCCAGCGGTTCTCGATTGTACATCAAATACCATGGGGTAAACTTAGTGGAACGTTGAACACTTGTACGCAGGGCATATAAAACCCCTGGTAAAGCTTCGTTCCACTCCCCAAGGTTATCCCCCGTGGCTTTTACTAACGTCGAGACCAACGTTCTATTAACCCGCTCAACCAACCCATTCGCTTGGGGGTGGTAGGCCGAAGTTATGCAATGCTTTGTTCCAGTTTTCAGGAAAAAAAATTCTGTTATTTGATTAACAAATTCTCTTCACTGATCCGAAACTATTTCCTAAATATAAACGATATATAAATAATGGCATAAAAATTACCTTAGGGAATCCAAATAGACAACATGTTTTAAATAATCGTTTCGCAACTTCCGCTGCGGTATGTGAAAGCATCGGAACTGCATGGACCCATTTTGAGAAATAATCAATCATTACCAGCATACAACAATGCCCATCCTTTGTCATGGGCATGTTGCATAAATCTATGCCTATTTTGCACCATGGCACCATAGGGACTTCTATGGGATGCATTGTAGGTGTACCTTTGTCCAATTTAGGACAAAATGTTTGGCAGATGTGACATGATGTCACATATTTATTTATGTCTGCCGACATATTTGGCCACCAATATCTCGATAAAAATATATTATAAATAAGAAATAATTGTACTTTTCAGATATTTTAATCCTTGTACGATTAATGCCCATATGACCCCCAAGACTTCTTGCCTCCAAAGAATCTGAGGGTCCATCATGGTAAGTCTTTAAAATTGTTCCCTTCTCTTCCTCTGTTCGAACAACTTTCAAAAATTTATCTAAATGAATTATAAATAATTAATTATTTATAATGTACCTGTAGACTCACCACATTTTGTTTTCACCTTAGTGTAGTACAAAATGTCATTATTTAAAAAAAATTCCCTTGTTCTTCTCTTAAAATAACATTTTTGTTGATGGCCAAGGTTATCAGGTACGATGTTATTGGCCAAATATTGATAAATATCATCAACAGTAAAATTAGACATGACTTTCAGTAGCAGTTTTGTACTAAATAAAATATTACTAAATTTAATTTTATGAATAAAAGTTGAAGATAAAAATTTTAATACCTTAATTATCTATACACAATTAATAAATTATCCACATCATGTATAATTAACTGACAAAATAATATTCTTCTAGACTTTTTTTGGTTCAAAAATATAACTATTAGCCAATTAAAACTAGTATTATAAAATAGAATAATGTAGATATAAATTTTACTATTTCTAAATATTGGCTTTAAAATAAAAATCTATACAACTAAAGACCTATGATGTTTTAATTTGAAATAAATAAACTTACTAGTATCAAAAGTTTGTAACAATACAAAATACAAATTTAGATTGGAATAAAATGACCTATGTAAAGAATTTAGTGTGATGTTTTAATTTAAAATAAATAAACTTACTAGTATCAAAGGTTTGTAACAATACAAAATACAAATCTAGATTGGAATAAAATGACCTATGTAAAGAATTTAGTGTGATGTTTTAATTTAAAATAAATAAACTTACTAGTATCAAAGGTTTGTAACAATACAAAATACAAATCTAGATTGGAATAAAATGACCTATGTAAAGAATTTAGTGTGATGTTTTAATTTAAAATAAATAAACTTACTAGTATCAAAGGTTTGTAACAATACAAAATACAAATCTAGATTGGAATAAAATGACCTATGTAAAGAATTTAGTGTGATGTTTTAATTTAAAATAAATAAACTTACTAGTATCAAAGGTTTGTAACAATACAAAATACAAATTTAGATTGGAATAAAATGACCTCTGTAAAGAATTTAGTGTGATGTTTAAATTTAAAATAAATAAACTTACTAGTATCAAAGGTTTGTAACAATACAAAATACAAATCTAGATTGGAATAAAATGACCTATGTAAAGAATTTAGTGTGATGTTTTAATTTAAAATAAATAAACTTACTAATATCAAAGGTTTGTAACAATACAAAATACAAATTTAGATTGGAATAAAATGACCTATGTAAAGAATTTAGTGTGATGTTTTAATTAAAGATAAATAAACTTACTAGTATCAAAAGTTTGTAACAATACAAAATACAAATCTAGAGCAATAAAATGACCTATGTAAAAAATTTAGTGTGATGTTTTATTTAAAGATAAATAAACTTACTAGATTGAAAAGTAAGGCAAAATGTTGATGGAATAAATTCTGTATATATTCTATATTCACCTATTTAGAGATTTTAGATAATTTTTATATATTACTTATGGAGATTGGAACGTTGGAGAATAAAATAATATCCAAATCCTATGTTGAGATTTGTAATGACCTTATTGACTCAGAAATATCATGCGTTTTTTTACGTTTAAAATTTGGCGTTAAAACACTTTTAACCAATGGCTATCTGGCGAAAATCACGTGATCTTGTTTACTTTTACGCTTGTAGCCAATTCGTGCGCTTTATTGCTATGATAAATTTTATTATTGTTGAATTATATAACCTTACACCGGGCTTTAAGGACGGGCTCGTGCCGGGCCTAGCCATAAACAGGCCCGGCATCGGCCAGCATAAAATGCTGTGTTTTTATGACGCTTACAAATTTTTTTATTATACAATTTTTACAATAATGATTTGACAGCTCGTGATTTTAAATAAGTGAAACGCAAAATTTAATTCTTTAATAAGGTTGAAATTTTACAAAAAAAAAACAAGGTAAGTTTTGTTAATAAAATGAACTTTGGATGGAGTTGCCTTGCAAAGTATTAGGGGTCTGGGCTCGTGCCTATAATCTGTTATTAATGGACCCGGACCCGGCATAGCCTTTTAAAATTTTATGTACTGGGGGGGCCAAAGTTTAAACAATGCTCCTTGGCCTATTTGAAAAAATTGAAAGGAGTCTATTGCAAATTGCGTTCTTGGAAGAATGACCACAAGCGAAATTAATATATCATTTTAACTGTTATTGTTAACTACAAACATAATGCATTTTCTACAAAAACCCATCGTAGATATTAAATGTAAACATGATTTTAATTAATTATATTTAATCTAAGTTTTTGACACTTAACTACTCCCCTTCCCCTGGAAAATCCTCCCTAAACCACTTATAAATACTTATTTTTGTTTAATAATGTTAACGTTTCTGTTCAGACTAAAAGCTGATCATTTCATAAGCTAATATAAAATGCTTGATGTCTTGTGGGGTCAGGGTTTTTAGGGTGAGGGTTAGGGTTCTCAATTAGATTTGCTTGGCTTTTTTATTGAATAAGAATCAATGTTAATTATCAAAATTTCCTAAAACCCCCCCCCTTTAGGCAATCCTGCGTACGCCACTGCACTGACTCCGACACACTAATTTATCCTAAATTTTGACCACCAAAATTATTTGAACGGTGCTATAAAAATGAATATATATCCTTAAATCCCAAATCTTATATTTAATTTGCTCATCTTGCTTGGAAAAAAATCAAAACAAACTATTATAGTTTGTGTTTAGGATGAACTTTAATTATTCCACACCCTTATTGAACCATCGGTTTAGCCAGGATTGAGATAATTCTTTGAAATTTTAGCCATAATTATATTAAAATTAAAGGAATTTTTGGATTTAGAGGGGAGCAGCCGTCCTACCACCCCCTGGTTACATCTTTGTATTATATAGAAAAAGCTCAAACATTATAATAATATATTGAATACTTCCTAGCCTAAGTAAAAGTTCAACTAAGGAAATAAATACGAGATAAAATTGGATTTTAGCGCCCAACAAATGTAATTTTTGAAATGAATTCCAGTTTATTGCTGATTCAAAATTTACTTAGTCTTCTCTGCTTGTTTGAATAGCTTATAAATAGAGCAGTTAAGGTTCGTCTTGAATAAAAACGAATAGAACCCTGTTTAACTTTTCAAAAAACTACAAATTTTTTGAATTTCAGTTTTGCTAAATTTTAGGATATTACCAACCCCATACTTTTTTAAACGAACTACCCCTGTAGTAACTGTAATAAAATTATTAGAGCCCTACTAAAGGACTTTGTATTCATTGTTTTTTTTGGGGTCTCATTAATAAGTAGAGAATTGTTTTATTATAAAGATAAAGTCTCACTTAAGGTGCAGAGCAGACCTTTGCTCTATGCCCACAATAACAGTCGTTTATCAAGCAAATTTTTTATACAAAAATTTAACTAAAATCTATTTTATTAGAAATTAGATAATAAATTGCTGTTTTTTTATAGTAATCAGAAGAAAGGGGCATTATTATCTTCTGATTTATTATCAAAAAAAATCTATTTGTTGGAAAATTATATTAAGAAATTTTGCTCTTCATAAATATGCCAGTAAACGAGTGGTTATTGTAAATTGCGTTTGGCAATAAGTTGCTTGCTTGATAAAGTTATTTTTACATTGTAATTTTTAGGTTAACAATTTAGAATTGGTCATGGGCGTAGCCAGGTTTTGCATTAGGGGGGGGGTGGCAAAACGTTTAAAAGTTCAATTAGGGACGGGCAAAACATAATTTTATTTTAGTTTTTAAGGGTTTTTACATTAATTTTGCCCCCCCCCCGTCCCCCTGACTACGCCCATGGAATCGGTTTTAAGTAATTTAAATTAAATCACCCATCTATTTTTACTACAATATATAAACATTAGTATCAAATTTTATGTTGTTGTGTTTATTTTTAATTGCACATACCTGCATTGCATAGCAATTAATTAGAAAAAATCTCTAAGGAGGACGTTATCATTGTTAATTATGACCTCTATTTAATTTTGTCCTAAAACTTAATTATAAGATTATTGTTATTTATAAAATCATTTTTATTTTTTTGCCATTTGTCGTTACTTTGAAATAAATGGCGTAATAAATTAGGAAACTACTTAAATTAAATTAATGAGTCATCGCTTAATTTAATGTTATAGACACCTTAAAATTCCTTTTAGATATATTTTGAAATATTGTTTAAACATATTATTAGTCATAGAATATTAAGTTAAACAAGGAACAAATTATTATGCTAAACAAAGCCCTCAGGACTTGCCCAGACAGATGTATAAGTTGATGTATATATAACATAATGGAATATCTATTTATTTTGAACCCAGGATAAAAGCCAGTTTTTTATAATTTATTTAAATATCGCACTTGTTTAAATGAAATTTAACACGCTATTGGCATTAATATCGTATTTAATAAAATCCGCATCAGCAGGTAAGGTTTTTAAAAATATTAATATTATTGAATATAATAAGTTTTTTTTGTCTGCTTATTTTTTTTTTTAAATTAAATATTCAATTTAATTTAAATGAAACTATATACTACTATAAAAATTATATGCGAGGTAAACATTCAAAAATTGCGATCGCGTTGAAATGACAAATTAAAATTCCCATTTTCTGTTTTAAGAAAAAAGTTTCCCTATTGACAAGGGTATTGGCAGCTATACGGCGTCCCAATTCTTTCAGGAGGGCTTGGGTTTTAGGACCTATTGTTGTAAGGGTAGTCGTCACAATAGGGGAAAAAAGGAGTGAGGAATTAAGTTCTGCGTATTTAGCGGACTTTAATCTTTCTGAATCGACAAGGGGGTCTTTGTTTTGGTTTGAGGGTGCAAAGGCATCCGGACAAGTATAGTCCCATGCTAGGCATAGCCCTTTTGCCCATGGGATGAGGGTCTGTTCATCAGGTCTCTTCTTGTCGCCAAGGCAAAGACCATTAGGCTCCAATTAGAAGGAAAAGCCCGCCTTATTGAATGTCTTCTGTAGAAGAGCATTAACTGATGTATGTCGTATAAATTAATAATTAATTAATAATTTTGCATTTTATACCCCCCTTTCTCGCCCTTTCCCACCTTTCTCGCCCATAAATTGCATAGCAAGTATGCTACGTTTATACGGAGTATATATGAGTTTCGTTCCCCCTTCCCTTCCCCCCCCCCCTCGCTTCCCCTACTCTCCTTCCCCACTCCCCCTTCCCACGAGGGCCGAAGTCCAGAATTTTATCTATTATTTATCGAAAACCTCAAAACTTTTACGTTCCGATTTCAGTAACACTGCTACTTTTATTGGTGTTTCTACAACTTTGTAATATGTGCGACTGATTACTTATGTTATGAATAACAATATAATACAAATGGGATAAATATTTTGGAAAGAACTGATGACGGCAGACGGCTAAGATGCATGTCTTAAATATTTATCTAACGATGTTACACATTTTTGCTAATGTTGACTGGGATAGTTTAAATATGTTAATGACATGTTTATTAATGTTTTTAATAAAAGAAATTAAACAAAAATTTGATTTTCTAATTATATAAATAAAAAAGGGGGGAAACTTTGATAGCTTAAATATTTTTCAAAAGTGGAGGCGAAATCGAGATATTTGTAGGCCGAGACGAGACGAGAGATCAAAAGACTAAAAAAGTCAAACAGCGGGTTGCCTGTTGGGAGAAATAAAAAGTCGGTGAGATTGAGAATTGTAATTACGAGTAAGCAACAACCGTACGAGAGGTTTTCATCAAGACCAGCCTGTCTCTAAATTAATGATATATAAAGATGTGTTGTCAATTTAGACAAGCACACTATTTTATAACAACCAACACAAGTTTGAGAAGGAAGCTGTGATCGGTTACAAACTTTCTCCGATTAAATGATGATGTAATAATACGTCGTCAAGCCGACGTGTATGTTATCACTACATTACTATGAGAAAGAAATTAGGTCATAACATGTTTTCTCTTTCTTCAAATTGCGCGATGCAGACAGTCAGTGATTATGTCAACTAAAAAAAGAAGACGATATAATAGGCCGTAATTATTCGCAAGATTGCTTTATATTAAACTAGCTGACCCGGCAAACGTTGTTTTGCCATATACATTATGTCTGGCAAATTAACTAACTTATTATAAGTGTATGGGGATATTTTTTTCTGAAGTTTTACCTAATTTCTATTGTTATTTTTACAATCGATGGAAAGTACGTAAATAACTAATTGCAGGCAAGGAGTTTGTCGGGGAATGCAGGGGAGAGAAAAATTTTTATTCTTTTTTTTCCTGGAGGGTTATTGGTCTACAGGTTATATTTTCTTAACCACTCTTAAAAAATACCTTTTTATCATTCGCATCACTTTGCTATATATGGATAAATTAAGACAGGATTAGGGTGACAGCTTAAGCGCCATCTGTACATACTATAAAAATATTTAAAAATAATTTGAAAAAAAATTAAAAAATTTAAAACTACCAAAAAAAATTTAAAAACTCAACTAAAAAAAACTGGCAACAAAATTAATGAGCTGCCATTATTAGTACATGACCATAGAAGCATGTAATTTATTTGGGGACACAACCTTGCATAAGTTATGTAATAACAAAGCACATTATAAGAACGTATTATATAAAAAGATACAAATGTCACTAGTATAGGGGCGATGTGGGATCCATATTCTGGGTCATCAGGGACGGGAAGGCGAGGAGGTAAAACGTGGCCTAGGCTAGGGATAGTTTTTCCCGAAAGGCCTTTTGAGTGGAAGCTGGGTAAAAATATTTTAGTGGATTTGAGAGTTAAATACTGATGGTAGTTTCCAATACGGGACTCTGGGAATATGCATTTCGATGTAGCAAAAAATATAACGCGTAAGGTACCCGGTACCCCCTGGTTTGAAACGAAGAAGCGGTTCCTTGGTTCAAGTGGTAATATGGCATTAAATGCCATCGCCCGATCATTGTAAGGCCATAGGATATACAACATTTGTGGTTTTACTCTCCGGCGCGAAAATAAACAGGTTGCTAGGTGTGCCTACACGGGAGCAGGCTACATATAGTAGGCCATGCAAAAAGCATGGATTTTCTAGATTTAAGCCAACAACAGTCAATGATTGTCCCTGGGCTTTATTGATTGTCTTGCAAATGCTAGGCGTACAGGGAACTGTACGCGCTTGAATTCAAAAGGCACATCGGTGGGGATGCGTGGGATCAGCACGTCCTCGCCTTTATACGTTCCGCTGATTATAGTAGCCGCAATGACGTTTGGAAGTAGTTGTTTTACGGCGGGTCTGGTGCCATTACACAACCTCGGAGGATGTAAGTTACGCAGGAGTATTATAGGGCACCCAGGCTTCAAGGTTAATTTATGTGGTGGGAGACCCAATGGTGTTAACGAATTCAAAAATTCAACTGGATAATTTACAGTTTGATCGGTTTCTATAACAGAATCTATAGAGCTGTAAGTAAAGGGATCACCTGGAATGTGCACTTGAATACGATCATTCATACGGGTGATGGCTTCATTTGTTGGCGCTAATATTGCGCGTTCCCGGAGCCATGTGTGTTCGGTGTAATGCCTTGCAATGTCGGGGAACACCATAGTTTCAACCGCCTCAGGCGATGGCAGTAGGTGACAAAAGGTTGTTGGAAAGGTGATTTTACTTGGAGACGGGGTAAATGGAAAGGTACCGTTCCCCAAAGCTAGAAGTTATTGTGCAAATAAGGACGTATCCGGGAGTAAATGCACGCGCATGTTGGTAGTAAGCGTGAGGATCATAAACTTCCACCAAAGATGTGACGCCTTCAGGCAGGCATCCAGCTCATCAGCCAGTGTTGCTCTTGGGATAACAGGTAATGTTTGTCGAAAATCACCGGCTAGCAACAATAAGGCCCCCCCCCATAGGGAAGTCAATTTTCCGCAAATCACTGAGAGTACGATCTAGTGCCTCGAGCGCTTTTTTATGCGCCATCGTACATTCATCCCAAAGTATGATTGAGCATATCTTTAGGACTGCCCAATTCCCGAGTTCCGACTGATATTACAGGTAGGTTTTTCAATCTGATGCAGATTTAGAGGGAGCTGGGAAGTAGAATGCGCCGTGCGGCCTCCATTGAGTAACGTCGCCGCTATACCCGATGATGCGACGGCTAGGGCTAGCTCGTTATTGGCGCGAAATTTTGCCAGTAAAAGATTAAGGGGAAAAGTTTTACAGGTGCCGCCGGGAGCATCAAGGAAAAGCAGACCGCCTTTACCGGTTGGGTGCGATATTAATTTTGACAAATAAATTTATTAGTTTATATTTTTCTAAGGGAATTTACAGTATGGAACCTTTTCCCTCAAAAATTATTCAGGAATTCAGGGATAAATTTACGACAACATATTACCGTTTAACAATTCATCGGCCAACTAAACAACATAAATAACCTAAAGGTAATAATTCTATGATTGTTTAACTTAATCGATTCTTTTAGATAACTTTATAAAATATTCAGCAAAAAAACATCATTTTATCCCATCTGTTGCCAAAAAAGAAATATTTTTAATATTGACAATTTATTTATGATTTCCCGATCAGATTCGGTAAAATTGCTTGTTTGTAGGGGAAAAAGTACCGACACGAAAATAAATATAAACAACCCCAACGACCTGTGTAACAAAGCAATGCTAACTCGTGGCAATTTGTGTGACATAAAAGTTCTCCGGGCTCAGTATAAAGCCGTTTGCCAAAACCACGGAAAATCTCTGCCAATCATTTCATGTAATACTAACTGGCGGGAACCCCTCTAAATCCCGAAACGTTAGAATCCCGAAACTACGATTTGGCCACGACTACGATTTCAAATTTCCATATGTAGGATTTCAAAATTCCATATTTCTGTTTTTTTATTCAATATTAAACTTTTAAGGTTTATAATAAATTATAAGATGGTTCAACATGAAGTTTATGCTTGGTATATTGGACTCAATCCAAAAAGTAAAGAAACTTCATGATAAATGTTAATATATAGAACTGTTTCTGTTTTTTTATTCAATATTAAACTTTTAAGGTTTATAGTAAATTATAAGATGGTTCAACATCAAGTTTATGCTTGGTATATTGGACTCAATCCAAAAAGTAACACTTCATGTTAAATGTTAATATATAGAACTTTATATGATTCCAATCAATCCAAAAATAAAGAAACTCCATGATAATGTTAATATATAGAACTGTTTCTGTTTTTTTATTCAATATTAAACTTTTAAGGTTTATAGTAAATTATAATATGGTTCAACATCAAGTTTATGCTTGTTATATTGGACTCAATCTAAAAAGTAAAGACACTTCATGATAAATGTTAATATATAGAACTTTATATGATTCCAATCAATCCAAAAAATAAAGAAACTTCATGATAAATGTTAATATATAGAACTTTACATGATTTTAATCAATCCAAAAAATAAAGAAACTTCATGACAAATGTTGTTAATATATAGAAATTTATATAATTCAAATGAAATAGCATGTTTAACTTTAATGTGAATGTTTTAATTAATAATTAAGTTTACCACACAAATATTTATAATAAATAATAAAATTCAAAATTAAAGAAACTTTATGATTAATGTTGTTAATATTTAGGACTATATATTTAAAATAATGAAGTAGTTAGATATTCATAAATTACAACACAAATAAATATATTAAATATTTTATTTTTACATTTGTATTACACATATGTATTACACATATTATAACATTTGTATTACACATATTATAAATTTTAAAAAATGTGGTGTACCAAATATAAACAATCTATTATCAATATTCTCCACTAAGAATGGAGTTCCATTTTTAAGGTAGTGGCAATCTCAAGGGAGAATTATATCTTCAATTGTTTGAGGTATTTTAGGCCTGTTTTTATGAACAATTCTATTCAGTGTTTTGATCACGGATTTCAAAGACGGCAGAGCATGTGGGTATTGCCAAATATCCTCAACTTCTTCCCTTCTTTGGTAAATCACATCATTGTATACCTAAATAGATCAATTATTATAAGACCAAAGACATATATTTACCTTTGTAATTGATTCCCTGAGACTATTTTGCATAGCCTTCTTTAAATTACTTTTTGTCAGAAGGCAATGATACTCATCAGGTTCATGGTTATGATTTTTTTTATTTTTGCTAAATTCTCAGAAAATATTAGTTACAAGGACATTTTGAATGCCTGCATCGATAATAAGTGCAAGTTTTTGTAGATTTGTCAACTACATAAAGATAGTTATTAAGGACTAAAATGTTTTTCCCTTTTTGGGATGGCAAGAATGTTATATCTAAATTATAGTGTGGTTACATAAACTAAATATAAAATGAATTTACTTTGGGTATTAACACGTGGTGTACAGGCCTGTTCAATGACATCTAAAGCATCATTGTTGGAATCTATTTATAAATAAGATAGTTAAACATTAACTATGTGACATTGAATTATGTAAAATTACTTGCTACAATATCATTTGGTGAGTTTAATGTGGCATCTTGACTTGAATCTAAAATAAATAAGGATTTTAAAAAATATACTCAAATCTCTTACTTCCATTAACATCTGTTATAAGGGCTTGTTAAATATAATCTAATGAGTTCAATAAAATTGCTTCTTGACTTAAATCTAAAAAAAATTCAAAAAAAATACTAAAATCTTTTACTTTCTTGATCCTCTATGGGTATGGAGATATTTTCTACAACTAAATACTTAATTTAAATTATAAATTTCTTACTTTGCTGACTAGTTCTGATGTTATTTGACAATTATTAGATTTAAGCACAACCCTTCCTGGGCATTGAAATTTACTGTACTTGCTGCACTTATAATACATTTCTTCATTTTTTCCCTCTTTAACATTGATATAATCATCATAGTTAAAGAGGGTTAAAATGTAATGTTTTCTCTTTGGTTTTTTAAACCTTACAACAATATATTTACACTTGAATACTAATGCTTACATATATTTTCTTTGTTTTGAAGACTTTGCGTCAAAAAGATTCCCACGTTTTCATGATATTAAGTACAATTTAACATATGTTAAATTTGGCGCGTAGTAATATTTTCGGGATTCTGGCGTTTCGGGATTTTGGGGGGGAACCCTAACTGGCACCACTTAACTTTAACAAACCTTTAAAAAATCATTTAAACAAAAATGTATTTGTTTGTTATCTGTATCTAACTTTAACGCGGTTACGGCAACAACTATAGCATGAGTTTGTTATTGGCTAATATTACATTATTTGGAACTAGCTTTCAATTTTCGATTTAGGCCCCGACCGAGGAGATTAGACATTATAACGAAGATCGGTCAAAGAGCCAAGCACAAAAAAAATCGAAAATCTATTGTATACTCCCCCTAAAGAAAAGTCATATTGAAAGCGTACGTAACTATCATCAATGAATTTATTGCCTCGACAGTATGTGTAAACTAAGCTGGTAAACAAAAATGTTTTATAAGCGTTTTATGTATGGGTTATAAAGAATAATAATGATGGTAAAAATGAGATACATACATATCGAATGTAATAATACGTCCATACGTACATATATACATACGACGTAGTATGTACGTATCTATGTACGTATGTATGTACGCATACGCAAATGTACGCATACGTATATACATACGTACATACATACGTACGTACGTAACAGATTATTAGGTTCTATATATGTCGATCTCTCCGAAGAGAGCCGATTTTCGGACTATTTGAGGATATTCCTCTCCAGCATTGGATGGCTGGACAAGAGTTGTGTTAATACCCATAATGTTGATTAGTATTTTTGTCCTTGTTTCTTTTTTCTTCTTCGGTATGCAATTACCCATCTAGTAAAAAATTAATAAATTTTTATATAAAAATAAAATATATAGTTAACTTACTTGTTAATATAATTAATAGAATATAATGGTAATTTAGGATTGTTGGTATTACATAATTATATGATAATTAATAATACACTATTTTTAAGTTGATTGTTAAATTATTAAAATGCACAATATTTAAAGTTAAACAATGGCTAGAGGTTAGGTTTAAATTTAAGTTTAGTTTTATTTTTTAAGGAATATTAAATAATAATTTTTAAATAATTACAAAAGCAAACAAATATTGCTTAATTGTTATTTTAACCTACCCCTATATAAATACCCATATAAACTTTATTTTATTCATATAAATACTTACTAAATAAGATGATGTTTGTAATATCTTTAATCCTTTACAGAATAATAAGCGATATATGCTATTATATTAATTATAAGACAACAATCATTAAGCCAACTGGAACAAGATATAAAGATAATAACAATGGTTTTAATGTTTTAAATTCAAATAAGAATTATAATAGCAACTATCGCTTTTATTCTGTAAAGGATTAAAGATATTACAAACATCATCTTATTTAGTAAGTATTTATATGAATAAAATAAAGTTTATATGGGTATTTATATAGGGGTAGGTTAAAATAACAATTAAGCAATATTTGTTTGCTTTTGTAATTATTTGAAAATTATTATTTAATATTCCTTAAAAAATAAAACTAAACTTAAATTTAAACCTAACCTCTAGCCATTGTTTAACTTTAAATATTGTGCATTTTAATAATTTAACAATCAACTTAAAAATAGTGTATTATTAATTATCATATAATTATGTAATACCAACAATCCTAAATTACCATTATATTCTATTAATTATTTTAACAAGTAAGTTAATCTATATATTTTATTTTTATATAAAAATTTATTAATTTTTTACTAGTTGGGTAATTGCATACCGAAGAAAAAAAAAGAAACAAGGACAAAAATACTAATCAACATTATGGGTATTAACACAACTCTTGTCCAGCCATCCAATGCTGGAGAGGAATATCCTCAAATAGTCCGAAAATCGGCTCTCTTCGGAGAGATCGACATATATAGAACCTAATAATCTGTTACGTACGTACGTATGTATGTATGTACGTATGTATATACGTATGCGTACATTATGTGCGTATGCGTACATACAGACGTACATACATACGTACATACGTACATACATACATACTACGTCGTATGTATATATGTACGTATGGACGTATTATTACATTCGATATGTATGTATCTCATTTTTACCATCATTATTATTCTTTATAACCCATACATAAAACGCTTATAAAACATTTTTGTTTACCAGCTTAGTTTACACATACTGTCGAGGCAATAAATTCATTGATGATAGTTACGTACGCTTTCAATATGACTTTTCTTTAGTGGGAGTATACAATAGATTTTCGATTTTTTTGTGCTTCTTTGACCGATCTTCGTTATAATGTCTAATCTCCTCGGTCGGGGCCTAAATCGAAAATTGAAAGCTAGTTCTAAATAATGTAATATTAGCCAATAACAAACTCATGCTATAGTTGTTGCCGTAACCGCGTTAAAGTTAGATACAGATAACAAACAAATACATTTTTGTTTAAATGATTTTTTAAAGGATTGTTAAAGTTAAGTGGTGCCAGTTAGTATTACATGAAATGATTGGCAGAGATTTTCCGTGGTTTTGGCAAACGGCTTTATACTGAGCCCGGAGAACTTTTATACAAATTGCCACGAGTTAGCATTGCTTTGTTACACAGGTCGTTGGGGTTGTTTATATTTATTTTCGTGTCGGTACTTTTTCCCCTACAAACATGCAATTTTACCGAATCTGATCGGGAAATCATCAATAAATTGTCAATATTAAAAATATTTCTTTTTTGGCAACAGATGGGATAAAATGATGTTTTTTGCTGAATATTTTATAAAGTTATCTAGTAAATTTATCCCTGAATTCCTGAATAATTTTTGAGGGAAAAGGTTCCATACTGTAAATTCCCTTAGAAAAATATAAACTTATAAATTTATTTGTCAAAATTAATATCGCACCCAACCGGTAAAGGCGGTCTGCTTTTCCTTGATGCTCCCGGCGGCACCTGTAAAACTTTTCCCCTTAATCTTTTACTGGCAAAATTTCGCGCCAATAACGAGCTAGCCCTAGCCGTCGCATCATCGGGTATAGCGGCGACGTTACTCAATGGAGGCCGCACGGTATTACAAAAATAAAAAATAAAACTACCAATTAATATCTATATGTTCTACTTTTTACATTTTTTAAAACTTACATAAACGATGAAAATAAATCCTTTATGCGCCCGCCATCTTTCCTCTCCACGTCAATAAAAATACCTTTGAAAAAGCTTCCAACGCTTGAATGTTAGCTTTAAATTGATTTGAATTACTTCCGTTTTTCATATTAGTTAAATAGAAATATTGGTTATTTCGGTATCAAATAAGTGTAGAGAATCTATTTGTTCTAGAAACTTTTTAAGTGTATCTAATGACTGTAGACTTACACTTTATGAATAATTGACTAAAAACAAAATATTCATAACGCAGTACAGTATAGATATAACCCAAATAAGTTTATCCAATAATATAATTTACACGGAAAAGCATCTTTTATCATATTATGTAATTAATTGGTAAAGAGCATATTAAAACTTATTAACCCCTCAAAAACTACTGGACCGATTTGGCTTGAACAAATTTTAAAACATACTCCGGAGTATAGGGAATAAAGTATGAAATTTTAAGCGAAATCGGTCCAGTAGTTTTTGAGGGACGTCTTTATTAAGTGTCAAAACGTATAAAACAAAAAAACGTGACCCCTCGAAAACTACTGGACCGATTTGGTTCGAACAAATCTTAAAACATGCTCCGAAGTATGGGGAATAAAGTATGAAATTTTGAGCCAAATCGGTTTAGTAGTTTTCGAGGGTAACCCAAATAAGTTTATCCAATAATATAATTTACACGGAAAAGCATCTTTTATCATATGGAATAAAAAGCATATATGTAATTATTTGGTAAAGAGTATATTAAAATTTATTAACTCCTCAAAAACTACTGGACCGATTTGGCTTGAACAAATTTTAAAACATGCTCCGGAGTATAGGGAATAAAGTATGCAATTTTGAGCCAAATCGGACCAGTAGTTTTTGAGGGACGTCTCTATTAAGTGTCAAAACGTATAAACCAACGTATAAAACAAAAAATCGTGACCCCTCGAAAACTACTGGACCGATTTGGCTCAAACAAATCTTAAAACATGCTCCGAAGTATGGGGAATAAAGTATGAAATGAGCCAAATCGGTCGAGTAGTTTTTGAGGGACGTCTTTATTAAGTGTCAAAACGTATAAACCAACGTATAAAACAAAAAAACGTAACCCCTCGAAAACTACTGGACCGATTTGGCTCGAACAAATCTTAAAACATGCTCCGAAGTATAGGGAATAAACTGTGAAATTTTGAGCCAAATCGGTCTAGTAGTTTTTGAGGGACGTCTTTATTAAGTGCCAAAATGTATAAAGCAAAAGAACGTGACCCCTCAAAAACTACTGAACCGATTTGGCTCAAACAAATCTTAAAACATGCTCCAGAGTATGGGGAATAAACTGTGAAATTTTGAGCCAAATCGGTCTGTTAGTTTTCTAAATTTGGTGGTGGCATAGATACAAACAAACACAATCAAACAAACATACATACATACATAGTTTCATTTTTATATATAAGACTAGCTGACCCGGCAAACGTTGTTTTGCCATATACATTATGTCTGGCAAATTAACTAACTTATTATAAGTGTATGGGGATATTTTTTTCTGAAGTTTTACCTAATTTCTATTGTTATTTTTACAATCGATGGAAAGTACGTAAATAACTAATTGCAGGCAAGGAGTTTGTCGGGGAATGCAGGGGAGAGAAAAATTTTTATTCTTTTTTTTCCTGGAGGGTTGTTGGTCTACAGGTTATATTTTCTTAACCACTCTTAAAAAATACCTTTTTATCATTCGCATCACTTTGCTATATATGGATAAATTAAGACAGGATTAGGGTGACAGCTTAAGCGCCATCTGTACATACTATAAAAAAATATTTAAAAATAATTTTAAAAAAAAATTAAAAAATTTAAAACTACCAAAAAAAATTTAAAAACTCAACTAAAAAAACTGGCAACAAAATTAATGAGCTGCCATTATTAGTACATGGCCATAGAAGCATGTAATTTATTTGGGGACACAACCTTGCGTAAGTTATGTAATAACAAAGCACATTATAAGAACGTATTATATAAAAAGATACAAATGTCACTAGTATAGGGGCGATGTGGGATCCATATTTCGGGTCATCAGGGATGGGAAGGCGAGGAGGTAAAACGTGGCCTAGGCTAGGGATAGTTTTTCCCGAAAGGCCGTTTGAGTGGAAGCTGGGTAAAAATATTTTAGTGGATTGGAGAGATAAATACTGATGGTAGTTTCCAATACGGGACTCTGGGAATATGCATTTCGATGTAGCAAAAAATATAACGCGTAAGGTACCTGGTACCGCCTGGTTTGAAACGAAGAAGCGGTTCCTTGGTTCAAGTGGTAATATGGCATTAAATGCCATCGCCCGATCATTGTAAGGCCATAGGATATACAACATTTGTGGTTTTACTCTCCGGCGCGAAAATAAACAGGTTGCTAGGTGTGCCTACACGGGAGCAGGCTACATATAGTTGGCCATGCAAAAAGCATGGATTTTCTAGATTTAAGCCAACAACAGTCAATGATTGTCCCTGGGCTTTATTGATTGTCTTGCAAATGCTAGGCGTACAGGGAACTGTACGCGCTTGAATTCAAAAGGCACATCGGTGGGGATGCGTGGGATCAGCACGTCCTCGCCTTTATACGTTCCGCTGATTATAGTAGCCGCAATGACGTTTGGAAGTAGTTGTTTTACGGCGGGTCTGGTGCCATTACACAACCTCGGAGGATGTAAGTTACGCAGGAGTATTATAGGGCACCCAGGCTTCAAGGTTAATTTATGTGGTGGGAGACCCAATGGTGTTAACGAATTCAAAAATTCAACTGGATACTTTACAGTTTGATCGGTTTCTATAACAGAATCTACAGAGCTGTAAGTAAAGGGATCACCTGGAATGTGCACTTGAATACGATCATTCATACGGGTGATGGCTTCATTTGTTGGCGCTAATATTGCGCGTTCCCGGAGCCATGTGTGTTCGGTGTAATGCCTTGCAATGTCGGGGAACGCCATAGTTTCAACCGCCTCAGGCGATGGCAGTAGGTGACAAAAGGTTGTTGGAAAGGTGATTTTACTTGGAGACGGGGTTGGAAAGGTACCGTTCCCCAAAGCTAGAAGTTATTGTGCAAATAAGGACGTATCCGGGAGTAAATGCACGCGCATGTTGGTAGTAAGCGTGAGGATCATAAACTTCCACCAAAGATGTGACGCCTTCAGGCAGGCATCCAGCTCATCAGCCAGTGTTGCTCTTGGGATAACAGGTAATGTTTGTCGAAAATCACCGGCTAGCAACAATAAGGCCCCCCCCCCCATAGGGAAGTCAATTTTCCGCAAATCACTGAGAGTACGATCTAGTACCTCGAGCGCTTTTTTATGCGCCATCGTACATTCATCCCAAAGTATGATTGAGCATATCTTTAGGACTGCCCAATTCCCGAGTTCCGACTGATATTACAGGTAGGTTTTTCAATCTGACGCAGATTTAGAGGGAGCTGTAAAGCAGAATGCGCCGTGCGGCCTCCATTGAGTAACGTCGCCGCTATACCCGATGATGCGACGGCTAGGGCTAGCTCGTTATTGGCGCGAAATTTTGCCAGTAAAAGATTAAGGGGAAAAGTTTTACAGGTGCCGCCGGGAGCATCAAGGAAAAGCAGACCGCCTTTACCGGTTGGTTGCGATATTAATTTTGACGAATAAATTTATTAGTTTATATTTTTCTAAGGGAATTTACAGTATGGAACCTTTTCCCTCAAAAATTATTCAGGAATTCAGTAAATTTACGACAACATATTACCGTTTAACAATTCATCGGCCAACTAAACAACATAAATAACCTAAAGGTAATAATTCTATGATTGTTTAACTTAATCTATTTTTTTAGATAACTTTATAAAATTTTCAGCAAAAAAACATCATTTTATCCCATCTGTTGCCAAAAAAGAAATATTTTTAATATTGACAATTTATTGATGATTTCCCGATCAGATTCGGTAAAATTGCATGTTTGTAGGGGAAAAAGTACCGACACGAAAATAAATATAAACAACCCCAACGACCTGTGTAACAAAGCAATGCTAACTCGTGGCAATTTGTGTGACATAAAAGTTCTCCGGGCTCAGTATAAAGCCGTTTGCCAAAACCACGGAAAATCTCTGCCAATCATTTCATGTAATACTAACTGGCACCACTTAACTTTAACAAACCTTTAAAATCATTTAAACAAAAATGTATTTGTTTGTTATCTGTATCTAACTTTAACGCGGTTACGGCAACAACTATAGCATGAGTTTGTTATTGGCTAATATTACATTATTTGGAACTAGCTTTCAATTTTCGATTTAGGCCCCGACCGAGGAGACTAGACATTATAACGAAGATCAGTCAAAGAGCCAAGCACAAAAAAAAACGAAAATCTATTGTATACTCCCCCTAAAGAAAAGTCATATTGAAAGCGTACGTAACTATCATCAATGAATTTATTGCCTCGACAGTATGTGTAAACTAAGCTGGTAAACAAAAATGTTTTATAAGCGTTTCATGTATGGGTTATAAAGAATAAAGGGAAATTGCAAATGTGTAATGATGGTAAAAATGAGATACATACATATCGAATGTAATAATACGTCCATACGTACATATATACATACGACGTAGTATGTATGTATGTACGTATCTATGTACGTATGTATGTACGCATACGCACATAATGTACGCATACGTATATACATACATACGTACGTACGTAACATATTATTACGTTCTATTTGTCTGTATAGTTATGTCCACTAATATCACCGATTGTCGAATGATAGGGGGTATCCGTTTACCACATTGCATTCCAAAATGTCAACTCGGGCAAATATTTTCCTCTCTGTCCGCTTTCTGCATTTTTTGGGAATGCAGCAAAGGTTTCCCATATTAATCGTCTTGAAATAAACTTTTTAACGATTAAATTGATAATTAATACAACTATCATACATTAAAGCTCTAATCAGCAAATTAATGTCATTGTTGGTTATGAAAGAGTAATATATTATACCTCATTAAACGATGAATATAATATAATTAGATCCAACAATCTTATTTTTAATACACATTTATTACAGAGTTATTTATATAAATTTCTAGCTAGTTTATATTGTAAAGATAATTTGGTGAAATAATGTGTTGTAATTTCAGATTTAATTAAGTCTTTTCTAAAATTATGAATAATTTTAGTATTAAAAATGTTATTAGGAAAAGTAATGTTATTAATAAAATTAGGTATTAAATTTAGTTTTAAGCAGGTTTTTAAAAAGTAGATTTTGTTATGAACAATATAAATTTTAAATAAAGAATTTATAAAATCATAAAATAAATTCTTACCTTGAGTTAATTATTTTCATCTTACAATAATTCACTTACTTTCCAATCACAACAAAGGATAATAAATAGACTTACAATTTTTGACTAATTTACTTTAGTAGACACTTAAAAATTATGAAACATTAATTGAATGAATACATTTCATCGTCAGACCCGCTTTCGTATAATATTTCTTCGCTCGGTTTTTCCTTCAATTCCTTCTCATACATGGCAAATTCTTTCTCATGATCTCGGTCCTTTTCTATTTTAGCCAGTTTCGCCGTTATTTCTATAGAATCCAAATAAAAATATAATCTCCTCCTTTTAAATTTTAATGATTAATTTCAAAAAAAAATATTAATGTAACCTATGGCGACAAACATAAGCTTTTTAAAAAATCCCTTAAAAAACAAGCTTGGAAAAAAGGTACTCACTCGTTTCCAAAAGCTAGCTCAGGAGCCTTTAAATTAAAAAATCTTATATTTAACACTACCCCTCGCTAAATCAGTGCAAAGTAACTCAGTATTCCAAACTTTTCGTATTCCCAATGATGGTTCCCCGTTTAAATGCGGAAATTTTTCGGATCCTTTCTAACATAGGGGCAAAACTTGTAATTGGTTTTTTTAAATCGATAGGAAAGAGATCCCCCGAAGCCAAATACTCACCCAGCTTGATTTTAGGTCAAAAAATTGGGATTTTAATAGGGAAATACAATTATAAATCTTTATCAGACACATGGCCCTTGGCTGTTACGAAACTGAAGAATAGTTTTTATTTATATAAAGATTTCTTATACTCGTTTATAGTAAATATATCTAATGTATTATTTTCACTTAATAAGAGTGTTTTAATATTAACGAAAAAAATTATCAAGATTTTTATAATGTCCAAAAATTATCGCTAACAGAAGGAGTGAAACTTGATGCAAAATATAAAAAATTATTTTTACCCAATAAAAGCATTTAAATGTGTAAAAAATTATCAAGCCAAAACTGACGTTAGATGAAATCTTCTCTAACAAAGTAAGCATCAAAACTTGTAAAAATTACCTTGTTTGCAGGGTTGAAAAATCCGAATGTTTGGCGTCCACAAACGAACGAAGCATCTACTACATTTCTTGTGCCTCTCCAGGGCGCAAGCTTCGCAAAAGTAATGCTTGCTTACACTTCGTAACCACCGGCTGCTGCATTACGAGAGAAAAAATATCAATACAAAAACTTTGAAAATAACATTTTTTTATCTTTTGCCCCCCTCCAATTGACCTTCCCAATCCAAAACCTGGCTACGCCCATGGGACTCACCTAAACCTTATGCTCTAAACATTTTCAACGACGCCTCCCGTCCCTTATTGAAATAAGGTTTTAAGTTTTCTCGTAAATTTTAAAAATTTTAAAAGTCGACTAATTTTTAAGTGGGCATCGTAAAACTATAAATATTTTTTTAAATTGATTACAAATTTATAAAATCTCCCTCTCTAAATATAACGCACCTTTGTGCTCCCATTTCAAATCATGTCTATGCCCAAAATTGGGTCTCATTAAGACCGAATGATTACAGTTATACATTGCTAAATCAAGTGACAATTCTATATTTTGAGGGAATTTCACTACTAAAAAGTGTTATTGTTTGACGCTGTATTGGCGATAGATATTTTTTTCCGCAATATCATGACTACGGGTTTCAAAAGTGTAATAGGTATTAAAGGTTTTTAGTTCTAATTTATAGTAGCTGGGGTTTTATTTGTCAAGCTAAAATCCTTAAAGTAAAAATCACGAAAAATAAGCCAAGTTTATCCTCAAAACTCTCTCTACAAGTTTAATAGGTGGATTTGGCTATTTTTTATGCTTATTTTTAAATTTTACTACAAATTTCTAAAATGCCTTGTTATTGTATAGACTTTCTCAAGATATCTTTCGTAATCTCAAGACTTATCCTCTAATATTTTATACATTACTCTGCTATTAATCATATGCAGGGTTATTTTATTACTTAAGGTAGTATTAAGGAGTGATTTGTAAGTTTTTTAAATTAAACTAATTAAAATTATACAATACGCTCCCTTTTCCCGTCGTCAGTTAGACCAGTTCAGCCACCTGGACGCACCACTAGGAGGACCCACATCTTCCGAGCGCATCTTGACTAAATTTTTAACCTTTATAGAGGAAATTAAACCCACACTACTAAAACTTACCCCTCACCACGCTTTCTTTTTGGCAAAAAACTTCCTTTTAATCCCTAAAATTAACCACGCCCTGCGTGCATCCCCTATCTTCAGGTGCCCCGAGCAACTCAACCTCATCGAACGGAGCATACAAAATCTTTTCGAAACCTGCCTCAACCTTAAATTTAGACCCTTACAATGGCTTCAGGCATCCCTTCCCTCAAAAACAGGGGGAATCGGGATTAGATCCCCACGACAGATTGCACTAGCGGGATTTATTTCATCTCGTATGAGTACCGACGGTCTAATCTCAGAGTAACATCCCTCCCACACCCGCACCTTCAAGAGGCTCTTAACATGTGGGATGCGGACACGCACGAGTCGGCCGAACGTCCAGTTGGAGCGACCCAAAAGGAATGGGACCTTCCCCTAATAGCACGTTCCGTAGCTTTCCTCTCCTCGAACGAACTATGCCAGGGAAAACTCCTTTTCAAATGGGCCTCCTCCAACAGCGGTTACGAATGGCTCGAAGCGATCCCGAGCAGGAATTTGGGTCTTCATATGTCTGGTGAAGAGCTACGCATCGCCATAGGCCTCCGCCTCGGCTGCGACATCGTTTCCCCATATATGTGCGAGGTCTGCAAACAGCCGGTCCAACCCAATGGACACCATCCTCTTCACTGCAAATACAGCAAAGGCCGTAACCCCAGACATGCGGGAATCAACAAAATCATAGGCCAATACCTTCGTAAAGCCGGTTATCCCAATACCCTAGAGCCTGTCGGCCTCAGTACGACCGACAGGAAAAGACCAGACGGGCTAACGCACATACCTTGGTCCCGCGGGCTAAATCTCACTTGGGATTTTACTACGGTCGACATCTTCGCCCCATCAAACTCTTCCCCCGACCTTATAATCAAGGCAGAGAGGAAAAAGGCCGAAAAATATACCACTCTCACCAATACAGTTTTCATCCCCGTGGTGGCTACCACTATTGGCAACCTAGGTTCAGAGGCGATGACGAATTCTTCTTTAGAACCTAAGGAATTCTTCTACATCGGGCAAAAGATCACTATGGAAATCGTCAAATCCGACACGATTTCCATACATGGATCAATGCCATCCAATTAGTTTTTAACGCGTTTTCTTTTGTAGTATTCTATTTACCAATGTTTTTTATCCATGTAATATTTTTTTTATATATTAAATAAAATCTAGATCATTAAAAAAAAAATAGTAATGTAATAGTAGCTCAACAGTTAATATTTTTAAAAGAACTTTGACGTTTTTCCCCCTATAGATTTACAAAGATTGTATCAAAGATTCGTTCACTATGGTACATAATGTGCCTTTGGGTGGTATAAAAGCGTTAAAATTTTTCCCCTACGAGGGAGGATGTGCTAGGGATCGGGCACACAAACGGCTTCTCCAACATAATAATTCCAGGTAATTGCACTGCACCCTATCAATAAAATTGATGTTGCATGATATGGCTTTATTAAAGCTAACTTATATTTGATAATATTACTACGGGAGGGAGACCGTGAATGGTTATGTAACCCTGTTTGTTGGTAGTGCTTATCGCCATTTAGCGGACGAGAGATACAACTTTTTTACACTTATTTATTATTATGGTGCTACCTTTTCACGATTGCTTTGTTGTTTGTGTCTCAATTTTTTACTCAACTACGCCCGTTTTTTTTACAATATATCAGCCTGTGACAAATAAATATTATTGATACCCTAAAACAACCATTTTCTTAAATAAAAAAACGCGCGCTTTTGCAAACATTCTTACATTTCGTTCTTTTTTCGTATTTACGAAGTTCGGTATACAAGTACAAAAACATAAATTTAACGTTAAGATGATAAATGCAGACAATAGAATATGTAATGTTCCAGTTATAAACGAAGTCACAATTGTTATAGTTGGGGATTAATTTAAATTGAGAGAGATTATGCTTGCATAGATGCAACGATGATTTGACACAAGTTGCGGACACTCATCGATACTATGACCCCGACCTATTCATTACATTTACAAGCAATCCTTCTTAGCGCAATGCACATGAGCTTTTATTTCATGGCCAATTACCAGTCGATAAGCGCAGCACGCGTTTGCCAACGATTATCTCATTGTTAAGCATAAGGTCTTTGGCTCTGTGCGTTGGTGGATGTACTCTGTGGAATGGCAAAGAGAGGTTTACTGCATGCCTATACGCACATATGACTATATAACCACCTCCAAACGAGATCGACGATGTAATATGAGGTGAAATACCTTATCTTAAACTAGATTAGGATTTTTACAAAATTGTTACAAAAACTATGGATGAGTGATATTTGGTAAGGGCATAAAGCGATATCCTCGAGACTTGGTATGCAATAAAAATACCGGTAGTAATGGATATCATTTGTAAAAATAAAGATCAACAAAAGATTGTGGGTAACATGGTATCCATTCAACTTCGCATCGAGGGGGTAACCGCTGGGCTGTTTTATATTGTCCTCTGCTATCAAAATTATGCAAAGCACACATTAATGTTCAATATTGTAATTAGGTTAACAGTTTTTAGCGTTCAACCAGATATCACTGCGTTTATAGCGAGTCTTCACATCGATGAAATCGCTTAGTATCAGGCTGGAAGATATATAAGCAGTAAGAAGCTATATGGCGTATTCTATCCTTTCCTATGCAGTACGCAGTCCTGCTATGGTTCCCTTAGGTCTAGAAAATGGGCAACGAGTTTATTTTACAAATGCAAATGTCAACAAACTAGCCTTAAATTCCCCAGGTACAATGATAACTGCGTTCTGCAGGCTATGTCAACACGATGATTTTGCGCAAAAGCTGCAATATTGCGAAGTGCCTAAGTCTTGCACATGGAATTCGCGCAGCATGCGATAGGCCAACTACACACTATTCATTCCAATCAAGATGAGTGTTTCTTTCTTCGCATGACATCCCTGACCCAACGTTTTTCCAGCAGTTAAAGGTGGTCATCGGCGTTGCACATTCCACTTTCCGCAGTGCATGTCAAGCCATGTATTTATTAGAGCATAATGATCATTGGTATGAAGGAATTAGTGGCACGTGATATAATTCGCATCCAAAACAAATTCGTGTTTTATTGATCTCCTGTTCTCCATGTCCGACTTACCGATAACTATTGTCTTTTAAAGCTGATCGATAAAACGCGCGCTTCAAGAAATGTCAAATTCTTAACATTCAATTTTGGATATAAGCATTCTTTACCTTTGGAATTCGAAATGAATCTATAAGAAGACATATTATTAATTATCCAATCCATCATTGTTACCTAATATCTATCCACTAATCCCACATCTATCCACTAATCCCACATTAAGACATATCACTCTTTAAGCATGAAGAATATTAACCAGACTAATAGAAGCATGCTTAGTTTGTGCAATCTTTTACACCAACCTTAGGAAAATATCTGCTTTTCAGGCAATATCCAATTATTTATTCTCACAAATAAACCCTGATCCCCCTGGATAAAAGGTTTAATCTTTTTTAAACAGATATCAAAATCTGAGTTTTATTCATGCAATATACAATTTTACTGTGATCATTTATGAACTCCCTGATCTCACCTTAATTAACTTTATATTGCATAACAACTTCTTACTTTAGCTGTATACCACCTAAATCTGAGAATATACAGACCTATGCTATTGCATCACTTTTTACTAAAGGCATAATATCAATTAAACTCATACCCTGAAAATACCAAACTTACACGTTTAAAATTACACCTATGGCAGCACTTAAATCAGAGAACCTTAACTGAAATAATTAAAGAACACAAAGCCCCGCTGACACGATGCGCGACCCACTCCGCCGTAGCAGAGCACTCTCTACAAAACCAGCATACCATCGACTGGGACAACCCGACTGTCCTCTACCGATCTCAATATAACAATGAAAGAAAATTCATCGAAAGCGTTCTAATCGACCGCCTCAAGCCCCAAATCAATTACCAACCAGGACAATGGAGAAATTACAAGCACATACACCCACACCTACCTCTATAATACCTATTACCATTATACACACCCTATTGTCTTTTTCTTTCCCCTATTGTTTCATAACCACCTTGTTTACTACTTATGCCTTATTTTGTAATTGCCATTGTCAATACTATTCTTATAATTGCTATTGCTTCATGTTTTATAACCCCTTTTGTATTTTACCATATCCTTTATCTTAAGTTGTTTACCCCACTATTTCAATAAGTGTTAACTCTCTTGTTCCAACCAGTCTTCGCTATTATTCACCCTCCTGTTTCAACTGGTTTTTATTTATTTTTTTATATTTACATATATATATTTTTTAAATTAAATCTTGTCGACACTGTAATTTCCCTTCTTTTTAATTTAACCTCGTCATTCGTCCTTTATTTGTAATCTTTCACTTGTAATCTACTTTTTTTTAAATTATTGATAATGGTTGCTGGACAACCGAAATATCTAAACCCTTTTCCACCCTCGCATTTTATCAATCCTAAATTACCATTATACGAAACAAATTCTATATTACAAAAGAATTTGATCTTAAAAATTTTTTAACCCCCCCCCCTTGAGGAAATCCTACTTACGCCTATTCAAATAGCCATAATTATTGTTGAACAACAGAATGTACTGTGTTAAAACAAAGCACCCTTTAACTATAACATTATCATAATAGATATGAGATGCTATGAGCAGTTTAGAGAAACTGCTTGCTCATAGCATTTGCTCATATCAAATCTGTTAATTAACTTATAATGCTGCTCAGGCACACAGCTCTATACATGAGTTACTTATTGCTACTACCCCTTCGCCTCTTGAGCATTTTCATCTGATACTGTATCCTACTCATGAGTAGAGTAGGATACACAGTGCGTGTGAGGGGAGAGAGCTCACAGTGACCAATGCTCACAGGAGCAAATTAACATCGGTGGGGGGGGGGGGGCAGCCGCCCCCCCGGCTAACCCCCAGGTGTTATTCTAATTTAAAATATTTTAAATGCTTTGTGTATTATCATTTATTATTTTTATAAAGAGAATTACATATTTTGTGAAGGTGAGATAAATAAATTAAAAAATTAAGAATCGTAGATATTGGGAAACATTCGGTTATGGCTAATGAATTATATTTACAGATGGTTATGGCGATTTTCTGTCGTATAAAAAATGATTCGCGATTATCATGGGATAGCAATGAAATTTGTTTCCCTATTTTTTTAAAAAGTTGTAAGGCTAGGGGGCCAAAGGTTGTTAGTGTAGTTGTCGCAATGGAACAAAGTATTATAGTAGTGTTGTTAATATCTGAGTATTTTGAAATTTTAAGAGCCTCGGCTGAGGACAAGGGATCTTTGTTATGATTAGATGGGGCAAATACGTCAGTACATGTATAATCCCATGCTAAACTGAGTCCTTTTTCCCAAGCACCTAAAGTTTGACCATCGGGTCGTTTGTTGCCATCACAGAGGCCTATGGGTTCGAGAATTGAGGGGAAACCAGCTTTGGTGAAATAGTTATGTATTAGTTTATTAACCGCGGTATGTCGAAAGTACCGGGCTTTGTTGCGATTACAGTGAAGGCCATGGTGGCCATTAGATTTTACGGAATTATTGCAAAGCGAACAAGTGTGTTCAGCAACAATATTGCATCCTAATCTTAGGCCTACTGCGAAGCGGAATTCGGTGTTGGATAAGAGAAGACCAAGGTTACGGCTTGGGAAAGCCTCAAGCCATTCGTGACCCGAGCGTGAAGCAAAGCTCCTAAGCGCTGGAAGTTCCTCTGCCGAAGCGCCATTAATGAGAGACTTAAAGTGGCACTCGGACAGGGGACCAATCCAGCACTTTTGGGAGTTTACTTCAGGTTGATAAATATTATATATATTAAAAATCGTATATACAATATGTAATATAAAAATAAATACATTATATTATAAATTGTAAATACGAACTAACTTACATAATAATATAAATAAGTGGCGGTGGAAATTTGAATGAATGAATCAATGAAAAAATAAATTAGAAGCAATTAAGTAAAATTTAATTTAAAAAGTATATAGATATACAGCTCTAGCAAATATAATATTTGTAAAAAAAGTTTCAAGTATCGGTATCGGTACGATTAATAACCAATACCGATATCGTTAAAAATCGTGGTATCGGTTCGGTGCAGCCCTACTTTAATGTAATACACTAATATTTTAACACGAAATTATACACTTTTATACTTATCGTTCTACATGGGCGTACGCAGGTTTTTGAATTGGGGGGGGGGGGGGCAGAATTGAATATAATATTTCCTTACCAAAATTTTTCGGCGAGCAAAAAAAAAGGCCTCAACATCCAAAAATTTTCCTTACCAAAAATTTTTCGGCGAGCAAAAACAAAAAAAAACGTCTCCAGTATCCAATTAGGGGGAAGGGAGCAGCCGCACTCCCTGCCTCCCCCTAACAAATTAGGGGGGGGGGGGGCAAAACATAATATTTTTTAATTTTTAAGGTTTTTGTATTAAAAATTTATTTAAATCCCCCCCCCCCCGTTCTATTGCTCAATCATATAATTAAAACTTTGATTATGCTATTGATAAAGATATTTTTCTAATTAAAAATTTAGTTAAATGATAAACCCTTATGTTTATACTAGATAAACCCGGCAAACGTTGTTTGACCATTTACCCGGGTGTATTAAATTATGTTGGAATTTTAGGGCATATATGATGATTAAGCGGTTATTGAAGTAAAAATAAAGTTTGATAATTTTTAAACAAATAGTTAAAGAAGGTCCAAGGCCCACCCAAGAGAGAAAACCTGGCCCCATGCCCCCCCCCCCCCGCCGAAGGAAAAATCTTTGGCCCCCTGGCCTTTCAATCAACTTTTTTGTTCATTTTTCTCCTTATTTAACGCGCAAAAAATGACGAAATTAGATTTTTTTAATTTATTTAGCCACGCAGGAGGAGACACGACCGTCCTCTAATAATAATAATTGATGTGAAAAATAAGCAAAAAATGACTTGGGCGTCATGCATGTCAGACACAAATGGCTAGAATTGATAAGGCTACACCAGTTCATAATATGTGGCTGTGATTCCAGCCCCTTGGAAATATGTTGGAATAGATCTCTGCATGTTGCCTAAAACAGAACAAGGCAACATTTGCATGTTGGTTGTTATTGATTCTTTTCCATTGAAATTAGTCATGATCAAAACCTAGGTCAGGTTTTCCCGAGGTCCAACCTCAGGTCGGTTTTAGGTTCAGGTTTTCAAAAACCTTATCAGGTTTATGAACACCCGAACCTTAACCTGAGGTTGATCCCGAAAATCAACCTGAAAAACGTTCAGGTCAATTTTACACCCAATTTGAAACTCCAGGTTGACCTGAGGTTAACCTAAAATCAATCTCTTGTTTTCTGCGATGAATTTAAGAATAAATGTTTTATTTTACTTTCACTATTTTCCTTTTTCAAGATGCATCAAACTTTTTAAATATTTACAATTATAAATGAATAAAAAATATTTTTTTGTTATTATTAAAAAAAAATTAATTTTTTTAATAATGATTTAAACATTGATCATGTATATATGTGGTTGGTGCCATCTATGTATTAATTAATTTTCATAAAGCGTTGGGATGCATTGCATAGGATAGCAGTGTTAGTCTTAGTAGTATATGTTGTGTTTATATGCGTATCAGGCAAACCTTACACACACCCTGTTCTCTCCCTTCCAACCTTAACCCACCCGGTTCCAACCTAAACACTCCCGGTTCCCACCTTGTTCCAACCTCCTCCCACCCCACGCAGCCTATACGCACACCTAATTCGTGCCTTAATTAACCTCCCCCCTCCCGATTGTTTGCTTGTTGTTGTTGCTGTGAAATGCAATATGCAGCATGTGCGTGTGCGAGATAAGTTTAAGAAAGGGCGCGCCGCGCATGCAATATAAGTTATTTCAATTTGAAATATCTATATATGTTTATGATCATTTATACTAGTGTTGTAAAAACGGCTGGCTGGTTTTTCCCAGCGTATTGCTAAGCTTAGTTGTTGACGTTTATTTTCACCCAGCCTTATCAGTGTTAGGTGAATTTTCTTGGGAGAGCTTTGGCGTTTGGCATTTTTGTAAAAAAGACCTAAAGCGTTCTGGGTGAATGTTTCGGGGTGACCTTTGGCGTTTAGGTTTGGGTGTATTAAACACCTAAAGGGTGTGGGTGGATAATATTATTAACCTTTTGGTTTGGTTTTGGTCGTTTGGGGTGGGGCAAGCAAATATATCAATTTTATGTAATAAACTTTTAATTTAAGAAAATATAAATAGTTATATCATGACGTCACTGAGTTTAAACTTTTCCCATTGTGACGTCATAATGAAAAGTATTATAATTTATAATCTAATCTCTAGTAAATTACAGTTAATTATTATGCTTTGCTTATGCTGCATTATAGAAGTAATGTTTTATTTATGAAAAAAAGATGGCTAAAATCTGTTTAATGATTTCAAAAATTATTTTTTAGACATGCCAAAAATTTTATAAAAATTTATAAAAGGTGGGAAATTTCGCTTTGTAGAATCTTCTATACAGATGGCTAAAATCTGTTTAATGATTTCAAAATTTATTTTTTAGACATGCCAAAAATTTTATAAAAATCTATAAAAGGTGGGAAATTTCGCTTTATAGAATATTCTATAAAGATGGCTAAAATCTGTTTAATGATTTCAAAATTTATTTTTTAGACATGCCAAAAATTTTATAAAAATCTATAAAAGGTGGGAAATTTCACTTTATAGAATATTCTATAAAGATGGCTAAAATCTGTTTAATGATTTCAAAATTTATTTTTTAGACATGCCAAAAATTTTATAAAAATTTATAAAAGGTGGGAAATTTCGCTTTGTAGAATCTTCAATATAGATGGCTAAAATCTGTTTAATGATTTCCAAATTTATTTTTTAGACATGCCAAAAATTTTATAAAAATTTATAAAAGGTGGGAAATTTCGCTTTGTAGAATCTTCTATACAGATGGCTAAAATCTGTTTAATGATTTCAAAGTTTATTTTTTGGACATGCCAAAATTTTTATAAAAATCTATAAAAGGTGGGAAATTTCGCTTTGTAGAATATTCTATATAGATTGCTAAAATCTGTTTAATGATTTCAAATTTTATTTTTTAGACATGCCAAAAATTTTATAAAAATCTATAAAAGGTGGGAAATTTCGCTTTGTGCCTCAGCTAGGTGGGAACAATTTTTTTGAACATTTTAATATGGTTTAACTTTATAATTTACACATTTGCTAAGCAGATTAATTGCGATTAATCACAAAATTTAATTTCAAATATCATAGCAACTTAACATCTATTACATGTTGCAATGTGTGTGGCACACAACACAACACAACACACACACCACCACACACTGTGTGCAATACCAGATAAACATGACACAACAAGGCAGCGTGGCGTGGGCTCGCTAGGCTCTTTATTATATCATTTCTTTTTTAACGCATAACATGTCTAATATTAATTGTTACGATTTCGACTATAACTCTAGCTCTACTATGGATGAAAATGAAAGTGATGCCTTTTCTTATGGTTATGACCAAAATTATGAGGTATACAATTTTTTACGAAATTTATAATTTATTAATAAAGAGGATAATAGATGAACCTAGAACTTCAACTCCCATACCCACAATCAATAATTCACCTTCAATTATTTTAACTCCATCTGATTCTTCTTCGAAATTTTTGTGGACCCCAACCAAGAGTCGCCGTAGATGTAGTATATGTGATAAGTTCTATAGCCGAAAAACCTCTACAAGTACATTTGTAACACAACAAATTATTTGCTAAGTATTTTATTCAAATTGCTAAGTATTTTTAAGCGTCATTGCTAAGTATTTTATTCATTTGCTAAGTATTAATTTGTTTGCTAAGTATTTAAATTAATGCTAAGTATTAAATTCAAATGCTAAGTATTTTATTCATTTGCTAAGTATTTAAATAAATTTTGCTAAGTATTTTATTGTTTTCGCGACCAGCTATAATCACCAAATTCACCATGGGGATTCCCCTATGCCCAAATATCAAATTTCTAAAATAAAAAGTTTGGGAACGGCTATGGGGTGGTCAGGAAATCAAAAAACACTAATAAATTAAATTAATTTATAGGAAATATATATACATGCCACCGTTATTATAATTATATATTGTAGTTGAATAATATCTCTATCAATTATCCTATTGGCTATTTAGATTATTTTATGGGTAGTCATTATAGAACATGAAGGGTATTTCTTCACCTACAAATAAATAATCATAATCTTTTTATTCAAATCTAAAATAAATTATTTTTTATATTATAACAATATAAAATTGAAATATGATATTTTTCAACTATAAATTTTGGTAATTCATTAAAATAATTCCCATTAAAACTTAACTTCAAATTTCAACACTTTTTTGTGTCATAAATAAAACTTTGAATTAAAAAACTTAGTATTTTAAAGTAATAACTTAGCACTTCAAAATAGAAAATCTAGCATTTTTAAAAATTAAACATTTTTTTTGAAATTATTACCATTAAAACTTTGTCCTTTTTAGCTTTAAAACCTTATTATCTTATATTTTTTTAATACCCAGCATTTTGATTTAAATTCATAATTTAGATTTTTTTAACCCTCGAGAGTATTCGTGGGGTATTTTGGTACCCCTCGCAAATTATAAATTTAAATATAAAACGCAATTTAAGTCTAACGAATTTGGTCTTTTCAGTAGCTTAATATTTTATCAAGAACTAGGTTAGGTGAAAATTTCATAGGTTTTGGCTTAATACTTTTGAAAATATAAACTCGTGGGGTATGATTATACCCCACGAATGCTCTCGCGTAAGTTTTTTTCTGTTGGAGAAAGTGTATGTATTTTTTTTTGTTTGATGATATCTTTTACAATTTTAGTTTTTAATACATTTTGAACATTCTTTTAATAAAAAATCACGTTTATTTTGATTTATTTTAACGTATATGATGTCAAGAGGTAAAATGAGGGGAAGCTCTAAAATAACCATAATAAAAATGGGGGTCCATAAAATTGTAAATAAGTTTTGTAATGTTGATTAGATTTATATCAAAATTTATACCATCAATCTTAAGACCTTTATGAACATAATGTTTAAAATTTCAAAGGTTTTAAAGGAATACTTTAAAAGTTATAAGAAGTTTTTAGCATTTAGATTAAAATACTTAGCATTTAGATTTAAATACTTAGCATAAAATACTTAGCGTTTTTAAATAAAATACTTAGCACTTTAATTAAAATACTTAGCATAAATTACTTAGCAATTTGTAATTATTTACTTAGCAGTTAAATAACACCCCATTTTTAATTTAATTTTGAATAATTTGATCTCTCTATATTTTTTGAATTAAATATCTTTTAATTTAATTTATTACCACATTTATTATTTAGTAGAAAAGTATATATAAACAGAGACATTTGACAAAATTAGTACTTTATCATTAAATTTAAGTTAATATTAACACAATTCTAAATTTAATAAGACAAATTTATTTATTATATAAAATTTAATATACTTATTTACAATTTAGTATTATATATCTCAAAATTGAAATATATTTATTTACAGTTAATTTAAATTTAGTATTATATTTCTCATATACGTAATTGACGTGTGTCAAGATAGAAAAGTATATCTGTCAGTTGATCGTGATTGACAATGTGTAAGCGCATTTTTACCTAGTTGACTTCTAAACCCTTACACCGGTATTTCTATCCACCTTTATCGTACTAGCATTATTAGTTAGGCTGTGAATAAATACTTTTCTTTGAGAAGTGAAATATTGTTACACGGTGGGCAAAAACGATGTCAAATTTAGAAAATGTGAAAATTTAAATTTTATATTAATTTACTAATTCATTTTTTGCATACTTCAACTCAACAATAACAAGAGAATACAATTCGGGAAAATAATGTTACCATTTGGTGCGTACGCCACTGATGGATCTATGTCTAATAAACTGGAGATATATAGGCAAAAAACTTTAATGTTACTTTCATAGACTAGATAGACTGCTTATCAACGCACAAATGTGTACCCTTTTTTCCGCCATCTTGAGAGTAGAGACCTGCACGGGCGGCCCGAGGCCCGGCCCGAAAAAGCCCGGGCCCGGACGAACCCGGGCCGGGCCCGGGCCCTAAATTTTCAGGCCCCGGGCTTCCGGGCCGGGCCGGGCCTAATTCATAAATAATAGGCCCGGCCCGGAATAATTTTGAGCTAGTTGCATTTTGCATAAGTACTTTGATTCTGTTTAAAAAATATATTTCAAAAAATTAATTAATTACTAGTTATTGCATCTGTTAAACATTCATTCATTTATTTCGCGCTTTTTTCAATATATTACAAACAATTGAGTATGGAACAAAGAAGAAAACTACTGCAAATAGCTGAATATATCCAGAAAGATTTTTATAAGGTAAGAGAAAATCTTCGGGGGAAGAGTGAAGTGTGGAAAAGATTCCTTTTTATCTTTGACAATATGGATATGAAGATAGATTATGTTTTCTGCAAAGCTTGCAAGAATGTATTATCTTATAATTCTTGCCAATCAGGTATTTATTAATGTTAGTTTTGTTAATGCTTAATAGGGAACACTCATCTCCAAAGGCATAAATGCTCTAAAGAAGTCCAGGAAAAGAAAAATATGGAAAAATTGGATAAATTATTTATGCAACCATCCTCAGCAAAACTAAAAAACCCTGCAATAATTAAAAAAGATCTCATATCCTCAATAGCCCATTTTTGTGGAATGGATATGAGATCTTTCAATACAATTCATGGTGATGGGTTTATACAATTAGCCCAGCATTTAATCAGATTGGGGTCTATACATGGAAGGATATTATGCCATGTCCAACAACTATATCCAGACATATGGTTAGAGCCCTGCAAAATGAAATTTCTTCGGCCCGAGCCCGGCCCGAGCCCGACTTCTCAATTTTTATTTTGCCCGAGCCCGGCCCGAGCCCAAAAGACTTTTTTATTTTAGGCCCGAGCCCGAGCCCGACCCGATTTTCTAAATAAAATTTTTTAAAAAATATATTACGGAAATTTTTTTCACCATCTAGATATAAAATGCATTACATTGTTATTACTCCTAATTTACAACTAGAATGAATTTGAAATAAAAAATCCGTTTCCACTCGTTAGAGTTTATTCAGCTAATCATTTAAAGCTAAAAATTTAACTTTATAAAATAAATTTTTAACAGTTTCAAATAAAAAACTTTTTGAAATAGTTACTTTTCTTATTTCTAAAGTTGTAACAGCTACTATGATTCTATAAAATATAATAAGATTTGCAATTCAGGTCAGTTATATTATATTAGACAAGGGAAATAGCTGAAGTTTAGAAGCTATATAATGTAGGCTGCGCGAAGATAATTATTAATATTGAGTTGAGTTGATTTAAATCCTATTTTATAAAAGATTAATTTGCTTTAATACAATTCGGGCCGGGCTCGGGCCTCAGGTCGGGCCGCCGCATCAGGCCCGACCCGAGCCCGAGGCCCGATTGTTTTATACAATTCTGCCCGAGTTCGGCCCGAAAGCCCGTCGGGCCGGGCCGGGCCTCGGACGGCCCGTGCAGGGCTCTACATATGGTTCAAACTATGGAACATGCGAGAAATAAGATATATCCCACCATTTTCAAAGCGTTTCTGAAGGATACTGCTCAGGTATAAAATTATGAATCAAACTATATAATGTATTAATAAGACACAACAGATATGTGGCATGATAGTTATAAAAAAACAACTATATTACATTGACGTTACACTATGTGATTGGTTATAAACTTTACAAAATTGTATTGTTTACAATTAAGTTTGAAGAAGACAGGAAAACTGGGGAAAATATAAGGAAGGAAATACTAAACAAATTTCTTTCTTTAGGTATTATATTATATTTAGGTTTTTATAAAATGGTTTTAAGGTTACACCCAGAAACAATTTGTAGATATGGTCATAGTTACTGATCAAGGCAGTAACATGATCAGTGCCTTTCAATGTCAAAAAAGGCTAAATTGTGCAGCTCACATGCTCAACACAATTTTACGGAACACATTTAAAAATGAGTATCTAGAGAAGACTCATCCAATTATCTTTGAGAGTATGAGTCAGTGTCAAAGCCTTATTGTAGATATGAAACGGACAGGGTAAAAAACTCAAAATTTAAATTTTTATTTATTAGGTTGGTAAATAAACTAACTCACGGCCTACATTTATGTGTGGAAACAAGATGGAATAGCCGTCTTCGAATTCTTGAAACATTCTTGAATGTTTATGGTGAATTGAAAAGCCTTCTTGAAGGCTCCACACTTCTTGATAAATTTAATGACATAAATAAATATATTCTGGAGGAACTTGTAACCTTTTTGAAGGTTTTCAAAATTGCTACTGACGAGCTAGAGGCAGATTTAAAGCCAACGTTGCATCTAGTAGGCTTGTATTATTATAAATTGGAAAAAGAGTTGGAATTATACATTAAAAAAACTACAACGATGCAAATTTTAGCATCCCGTTGTCTTGAATTTTTACATGGCAAGTTTACCCTTGATATAAATCACAAAATAGCCATATTTTTGTGCCCACAATTTAAAAGCCTGAAAATGTTGCCCTCACCAGATTTTAACATGATATGCCAAGTAGTTAAAAACCTAGTTTCTAGGGATGGGGGCAATTCATTACAATCACAACCACAAGTAACTGGTGTTAGTGCCAACAATCATACAGGTCAAGGTAATTAAATAATTCTCAAAATATAATATTTATAACTAAGTGGTGATGGTTCATCGTTTCAAGACTTTAGTACGTGGCATGAAACATCTTCTATGATGGAGGAAGATGTAGAGGAGAATGAAGTTGACAGTTACATAAATTTAAAGATCAATGAGAGAAATATAGAATTATTGGAATGGTGGAAAGACCACAATGGGCAATTTCCAGCGCTTAGCTGCCTTGCTTGTAAGATTTTTTCAACACCTGCTTCATCTGCCTCGAGTGAGAGGTGTTTTTCGTCCGCGGGCCGCATTTTTGAAGAGGAAGAACAAACTTGAACTCGGAGATTTTTGATGCTTGTATTTTTTGCATCAAAATAGTTCCATTATCGATTTATAATTTTATTATGTGCGTTTTATTTTTTAATAAATAATTTTACCAAAATTGCGTTTGATTTAATTATTAGAAATTATTAAAATTCCGGGCCGGGCCCGGGCCGGGCTCGGGCCTTATTTTTAAAGATGCTAAAATTCGGGCCCGGGCCGGGCCTCTTTTCCATTTTAAATTTCGGGCCCGGGCCGGAAAAAATCGATTTTGCAGGTCTCTAATTGAGAGGCACATTGTAAAGTGGTGATCATATAAAAATTCGTAATTTTCGCAAATTAAATAATCTTAAAAAGGTAAATAAAAAAATATTGAATTGTGTAGATATCAAAACAGCATTTAAAAAAAATATCATTAAAAAAATACATAAAAATTAAAAATGTAAAAAATGCGATTAAAGTTTGTTTAATAATATAGCGCCATCAATATTAATTGCTATTTTCTATAATATTAATTTATTGACGTTCGTTTCTTTTTATAAACTAGTGAGGAAGGTAAATTGACTGTTATAAGGCAAAATTACATGGTTAAAATATACTAGTTGCCCTCCTCAAAATGTGTGACACACAATTAACCATATGCAACATACATGAGCAGTCTATCTAGTCTATGGTTACTTTATTAAAAAGTTAAAATTCGTTTTTCCAAATATATCGAATCTTTTTAGGGTAGTAGATATCTTCATACCAGAGAGCACATTTCTATCGAAAAAATTAAATAGCATTCAACTATTTATATGTCCAGCCTCGTTATAGCCGTTCAAGCGCGTAGGGAAGGGGAGGTTTTCGGGTTTGAACCCTCCCCTTGGACCAAAAAAATTGAATTTTTTTTAATTATACGGAAAAATTCAATGATATTAATAGGAGTCTTGTTAATGTTGCACATATAGAAAATAATATTAATTAATTTGGTATTTAATTTTAGATGAAATCTACTAATTCTAACACTACTTATACAAAAATTTTCTGTCCCGAGTTAATTCTTAATTATTTTTTAACAAATTATCCCACTCAACATCTAAAATAAACAAGGAAGGTGCTAATACAAGTCTAATTTTAATAAAAATAATTATTATTTATTTTTCTAAGTATTTAACACGTGTATTTAACTTACATTAGTTCCTTGTATATAGAGATTGCGGGTATACTACTAGAGAAGAGTATAATAAGAAAATACCACTAATTAGTACTCAATTTAAATGGTAATTTTATAACGCGTTTTGATCATTTTATTCATGCATGCTTCATTTGTAAACATCAAAATTCAACTAAAAATTAATAGTCCTCATGGTTTAGTAAATTTATTTTTTAAGGTTTACTTTTTAATGATCATGATGTAGTCGCTGAAGATATTATTAATGCATTTTTTACCAAAAACTAATCATATATACTGAAAAAATACGCCCTTCGGGTGTAGGTGGGGGCTTAGCCACCCCCCCATCTCCTCGGGGGCTCCGCCCCCAAACCCTCACCTACTGGGGGCCCGCCAAATTTTTGTTTAATAGTATTATAAAATAAATTTTTTTGAAACCCCCCCCCTTGAGGCAATCCTAGCTACGCCCTTGTAGCCGTTTGATATCTATCCATAGCCAAAAATTTTAATTTTCAACAATTAGAATATGTAATTTATATTTTTCTTTGTTTAATGTTCTTTTAAAATTATTTTCGTTTTATTATCTATTTAGAATTATCTCGGCACCCTAATATTGCATTTAATGTGTTGCTAGGTGCTGGATTAATATTAACACTTCGTAGGTCGGGTGGGGTAATAATGACCCCAAGCCGTTTAAAATGTGTACAAAATAAATTAGTTTGCTCTAATTATAGGCATAAAATTTAAACCACTTGATCAAATAGGCAAACTAATATATTAATGAACGTATAAGAGTTGAAATATTATTCTTGCAAATTTGGACAAGTTTATATTATAAAATATCTAAGTTACAGCTATTTAAAGTTTGGGGTAATTATTGCCCCAAATACCATCCGTGTTAGAATTTTTGACCCAACCTCTGAAGTGTTAATATAATAAACCGAAACCAACTCGTTAATTTTTTAGCCATTGTACCTAAAGCCCTTTGACCACTTTTCGGTTTCTTCGAATACTTTCTCCCTTTTTTCCTCGCATAGTACTATATCATCGGCATATATACACCATGGCGATGGCTTTTGAATGTCCCTCGTTATCGTGTCTATAATTATATTATATAAAAAGGGACTTAAAGCAGAGCCTTGATGTAATCCAATATTAACTTGAAAAGGTTTAGAGTCTCCAACTGTGGTCCTAACGCAAGAGTTTGAGGCTTCATAAATATTTTTCATAAGCCGTATATATGCGTCAGGGATATTTTGTTTCCTCAGACACCACCATATTGAATCCGGGGGACCGTGTCATAAGCTTTCTCCAAGTCGATAAAAACCATATTTAGGTCTTTCCTCTTTTCACCATACTTAACCATCATTTGTCTTAGGGCGAAGATTGGGTCGATTGTGGATTTGCCGGCCACGAATCGGAATTGATTAGCCTATATTTCCACCTCGTTTTTCAGCCTTGTTACTAAGATCCTTTCCATAAGCTTCAAGGAGTGGCAAGTTAGCTTGATACCTCTGTAATTGCCGCAGTCCTGAGTGTCTCCTTTGCCTTTAAATAAGGGTATAATCGTGCTTGCTCTCCACTACCAATATCTTGTTATGGAGGTTCGTCATGGTGGTAATTCCTTCTTCACGACATCCGAGCAATGCTTCCATAGGTATTCCATCTGGGCCATTTGCTTTTCCTTTTTGCATCTTGTTCATTTGTGTCTTAACTTCATCCTCATGAAAGAGTTCGACCATACTTATATTTGGCTCAATTTCGGGAAGGGAATCCTTGTCATTTGCAATATTCATAAGTTTCTTAAAATATCCTTTCCACCTTGCCATCACTTCTTTCGGCTTGAATAAGGTTTGACCCTTCTCGCTTTCGACTATTTTAAGAACTCCGACATCGCGACTTTTCTTCTCCCTTATTTTGGTCAATTTGTACATAAGCCTATCCCCCCCCCTTTATGATCCAGTTTGTTTGCCATCTCGGTGTACGCGGCTTTTTTCGCTTTTGCAACGGCCTTTTTTGCGGCCCCCTTAGCGTCCCTCTACTCTTGATAATCCTCCGACTTTTTTGATTTATGCCACCGTCTATATAGATTTTTCTTCCTTTCGATGAAATCTTTAACCCATTGATCCCACCATTATAGTTCCCTATTCATAGCTTTGCCATCCTAGAACACGAATCGCTGTTTCCTTAATGTCCTTAGATAGCGTTTCCCAATCGTCGTCTACGTCCCTTTGCCTCTTCCTTGCACCCAAGAGTGAGGAGGCTTTTTGATGGTATTCTTTGTTCGAGGGTATGTTAGAACGAAATAGTTTTTTTATAATTACTTGGAAGTGAGCGGAATTGTTAAAATTAGTGAATTACCACATAAATTCATTGATTTATTTAAAATTTTGTTGAAAGGTTTACACAAAATAAGTAGTCCGTTAGGTGTTTTTAGATTCGGCTCTAAACGCTAAGTTATGTTATCTGGCTATTGAAGATGGTACAAAGTAAATTACGACATGGCCGAAGAATTATCCTGGGGCAAAAATATGGGATGCGATTTTGTTCGAAAGAATCACTACACTTGGATTAAAGAACGAGTGCAAAAGTATACTTTTTAGTTTTTACATTGTATTTTCTCCATACCCCTTTGTTTTGTTTTGACAATTCAACGCTTTCACCAATCTCGGAACGTTAGTATACTTGAATATATTTTGCGTCTAGGTTTGAATTCAACTTATTCCAATTTCATCTGCAACTTAAATTATTTTATTTGAAATATTTTGGAAAAATTCCTCTTGAACTTTGTTTTATGACATCATCTAAAAGGCATAGCTTTCAGCCAACTTAGTCCACTTCTAAATATTCCTTAGTTTTAGGTTGCTCTAGGGTCTCTAAATTTGGATTATGCCCCTTTCCCAGGAATTCTCTTCTTTGGTTTTACCTCTCTCTTGTTTATTTTTTTGTGTGTTTCAAATGCATTTTTTTTTCATTGAAGCAACGTGGATCCCTACCCATATTGTACGAAAGTGAAAACACACCCTTTGATTACGGAGTGCAGCGGCGGGAGGAAATCTTTGGCCGTTTGCAATTTGGTCAAATACGATAAACCACTTCCCCCTGAATATCAGGTATTATTGGATTGGATGTAACTGCTTTTAATCTGTTGTGGTCTTTTGTTTTTTCTTTCTATTATGTCTCGGTAAATTTGCGAATTTAGTTAGAGTTGCTGTCACAATAATCAATTTATAACCTTTTTCAATTACACTTTTTAAAATTTTACAGGGTCTATTTTTCAGGGTAATAGTCCTTCAAAAAAATTAGAATTATAGTTTCTTTACTCGAAAAGAGTTACGGGCTACGCTATAACTAACCCCCTAAAAATAATTTTTTACTTTTCCATGTATTTTTAGGGCTTTTAATAAATAAGTAGCACGCCGAATTATGAAACTTATTAGAAATTGCTAATATTATCTACTATATTTGTGTAACTTTGCGGTTTTATAATATTCCATATGTTAGTAACTAAAAACCTTCGTTAGATTAGATTCATCAAAAGCTTGACATATTTTAAAAAGAATCACCAAGTGGGGTTTTAAAAGAGTATCTTTTTTGTAACGTTAGAATTTTTTAACGATTCCCGGAGTCCAAACCAGTTCTCAGTCCATACAAAAATATGGAGGTTCTGTAGCTTTAGCCGACCTTTCGTTCAAGAATTTATCTTTAAATTGGAAAAATATTCCAGGGCTTTCGAATGTCAACATGTAGAAAATTTACCACGTAAGATCGTGTTGTTTATATAAGATTAGATTTGTATTATTTAAACGCCTTTTCATATATTTTTACGTTCTTAAAGACATTTATTTAATTATATGTTGGTTTTAGAATTATGACTATAAATTGCACTTATGTTAAATTTAACCGTATCCTTTTTACTATTATAGGGTCCATTAGTCATTGTCATTTTTTCGTTTTTTAATGACTTTTTAAAATGATAGTGAACCTAATTAGTCGTTCTGGGTAAACCTTAAGACTTTAAATCTGCCACTGCATATATCTCTGTAACTTTCGTTCAATAATAATAATATTTACCTCAAAATTGTGATCAAAACGTCGGGACCGACCTCTATTAAAAATATGACCTTCTTAGATAGAATATAAAACTTATGTGAAGCTTAGTAAGAAGAGCATAGTTAATTTTTTGTCTTGTCATTTTTAGGTCATACGGAAAATTTTGGGTTAGAATATTATGGGAATAATTCGTCATGCATGGAGCATGGTAGTAAATGGGAAAAGACGGATTGCTTTTGCATCAAATCTTGGTACCATTACGGGAGTGGATGCTACAAGGTATCATGATTAAAACTGAAAAATTTTGCCATTTTTTGAGGTGTAATGCTGTTAGTTTAATGTGTTTGTAGAAAAATATATCAAGGTTTAAGTGTTAAAAGTTAAAGCTAGTTTTATTTGAAGAAGATTTTTAATGTTGTATGTCAGGTCTGACACTATTGACCTGAAAGACTCTATGTTTTTCTTGTTTTTATAACTAAACAAATAAAGAATAATCTGAGATAACAGAAGCACACACAATCGAGTAAAAACATGAATGACCCTAAAAGTTTGAATTATAAGCCTATCCTATCCATTCTGATGTATTCAAAGGCACTTAATTATTATTTATAGTTTTATTAACAAAATATTTGTGAAAATGATAAAATGTAAAACTCGACAATTTAATAATAATTATTTTTTTAAGTAAAAGTTTTTTATTCTTTTATAATTTTTGACGTCGTAGCACACGTGTAATCAGACCGGTCTATACCTTCATGTCCTAAATTATACATTCCGTTGCGAATTTTCCGGGCAAAAAATAGCCTTTCGCATACTGCATCTGGATTGGATACACAGCGGTGCTTTAATCTGTCCCGATTGTCACGCTATCTGTCAAGTGATTTGCAATTTTAAACGTTTTAAGTCTAAAAATTTGGCTAAATTTGATATGGTGTACTATATTTCAAGCACTATTTACACACCATTTTTAAAGTCTATCATCACTCCCAAACCCATCCCGCTAAAATATTTCGCCCAGTTTCCTTAGTATTATTAAATAATAATATAAGTAGTCTCTGTGTATTTTATTATTTTATACTTATTATGTATCATTTTTAGGATGACACAGTGTGCTCGAATTTTGGGGTGGAAATTTTTAAATCTGATTACTCGAGCGACGAAATTTATATGTTGCCAGACAAATCTCTAGTCACTTGTGGCGGTGCCACTCCATTCCCCATTTTTGTCAACGTCCGTTTTTACTTAATGTTCAATGCACCGATTTACGCACTCTTTTTAGGGATGAAAATTTTGTACGTTTGATATAATGTGCGTAGACTGTACTTACTTTGCGCGTCTGTTTTTAAAGCGTTTTAAGTAAAATATGTAGTATTATAATTATGATTCCTTGAAACGAATGGTCCGAAGGTTGAATCCCCCTTACGACTATTTTTATTAGAAAATAAAATTGATAATTGTCAATACGGCTATCAGGCTTATCCGAAAAGAAAGGGATCACCAAGTCTGACAAGAAGCTGTATGGAATTTATAAGTATTTTCCCCTAAATCTATTCATGATTGGTAAATGTGTATGTAAGCTGTGCGATTTTTAATAATTATAATTTTGGTTTGATTTAATCGCGAATAAATTCATTCTTATATCTGTATATTTATCGACTTTGAATTCTCCTGCTCCGAAATTTTTAAATTGTTTTTTAAAAGCTCTGTATTTGAAAGTATACATATTTTTTCTTTTTGTAAATCATGTATCATATTTATTCTGTAATTATTCGCATATATTTGGATATTCCGCGATATTTATCTAATAAACTAGTCTTCCTTTATTTAAAAAATTGGCATGTTTTGAGTTTTATGATAAAGAGTTAAACCTAACACCCACCAGGTGCACCAATAATCGATTTGCAAATCGAAAATATTATAAAGCCTGTTGCTTGAGAGGGGCCATTTTTTGAAAGCTATTATGAAAAATTTTAAAATAATATGTATGACATGCATTTTAAAATATAAATTTGCAAAAGCAATGCCTCCCTTAAACCTTACGCACGTGCGGCCAGTAAAAGTTCGAACCCTAGCATTTAAAAACTACCCTCTTCTTCCCGATTAAGCGCCATTTCTATTTTAATTGTATTTTACATCAGAAGTCTTGCTTCTAGGGTTTACTAATGAAAAATATTAATTTAGTATTTTAGATATTGCGTTTTTTTAACCTTTTTTGTTTTACCTTTAATTAAAGTAAAACTTTAAAAAAATGTTGGTTCTACCAACAGGTTTTTTTATTTATTATTTTTCCACATAAAATAATAACGAAAATATTTTATACGAAAAGCTAAGTATGAGTGCATAACATAGGCATAGAACATAATATATATTTATCTCTTAGGATGCTTAAGGTACGGTTTTCAATAATTAAAAAAAGAATTTAGCCTTAGTTCCACCTAAAGCCCTCCACTGGCCGCCCTAAGCCCGGCGGGCAAAATTTGATAAAATAATCGAGCTCGGGTCGCCTGATGAGGCGGCCCGGCCCGAATTAGACTAAAGCAAACTGATTTATATAAACTCTGGATATTAAATAATTATCTTCGCACAGAATACATAATATGGCTTCCAAACTTCAGCTTTTCCCCTTGTCTATTTATAATATGACTGACCAAAATTGCAAATCTTACTCTAGCATTTAAATAGATTCATAGTAGCTGTTTAAAACTTTGAAAATAAGATAAGTAAATATTTCAAAAAGTTTTTTATTTGGAACTGTTAAAAATATATTTTACAAAGTTAGATTTTTAGATATGAAATATTAGCTGAATAAATTGTAACGAGGGAAAATGGATTTTTTACAAATTTATCCTAATTGAAAATTGCGAGTAATAACAATCTAATGCATTTTATATTTAGATGGCGAAATGATTTTAAAAATCAAATTTTCCAGAAATTTTATTTAAAAAATCGGATCGGGCTCGGGTCGGGCCAAAGATAAAAAAAAGTCTTTCGGGCCGGGCTCGGGCAAAATAAATTTTGAGAATTCGGGCAGAAGAAATTTTATGCAGAGCTCTAGTTCCACCACACACCTCTCTTTTTTGGGACATTCCTAGTCATTTTGTTTTCTACTTTCAACCATAATACATATATCAATATTTGGCATAAATTAAACAAGTATAAGCATCTTGGTGAGCAGGATGTTGTTCCATCTGAAAAAGTGTATTGAATTACAAAATATATCTTGGCATGAAATATACTTTATCTACTTTTATCACTTAACAACTTTATCATTAAAATTTGCATCTATTTTTAATACTTATGAACTGGTATGGTTAGGAAATTTAGCCGTCCCAGTTTAAATGTAATTTGCAAAACTTTTGATAGCAGTGCAAAATTATTATCTATATTTTAAATCTACGATTCTAAAAATTGGTATAAATGTAAACATCGATGACCATCTTGACCTTTAAAAAGTTTTTCATCTAGTTTTTAGTAGGAATTATGGTACACAAAAGGTCGCCACTTGTTAGACCAATCTCCATTTCAATGTCAGACCTTGACTCACACTGCTTGAATTTATTATATGAGATTTTAATCATCTTTAACCGAACGACAATTACTGGAAACAAGGGAAGGGTTTAAAATATATTCAGATTACTACAATGTAGTTTGGTGCTGCCTTTCAAAATTAAACTAAATGGTAAATGACAGTATAGACGCATCCTATTGACCTTTGATTTTTTGATCATACCCTTTCACTTATTGAATGACAATTCATTAAAACAATTGCTTTTTTGTGTTACCTTGAGAAGATTGTTTACATAATCGTCAAATATTTTTAAAATATTTACAAGGTGATTCTTAATTGTTTTAAACTTTGTAAGCCAATTTTGTAAAGAATTAATCTCATTTGTAAAACGTTGCTAAATCGCTCATTATATAAAGAAGGTAAAATATTATAATTGTAACATTTCAATCGTAATATCAAATAAAAACTAAAAGTTACCCAAATTAAAAAACAATTATTGCCAACCCACCATTTAAGTCCATTTAATTCTTCCCCAAATTTATTTATAAAAATATCGGGACACTCTGTTTATTTTTTAGTAAGTTTTGTGTTTATAAAAACGTATAACGAACGAAACGAAGCTCCGATTAAGCATAGTATGCTGGATCCTTTATTCAAGTTAGTTGTTATTATACTCCGAATTTTTGCACATAAGTTGTTTATAGAAAATAATATATAATGACGCATGCATGCATTTTAGCCATCCTAAATTTGCACGGTCAAATATATAAACCCAACGAACTGCACCAATGCGATAGGCGATGTAATCCAAATCAACCACCGAAACTTGTTTTTATTCTTTGGATTTAACCTACACCAGAACAATGAATCTCAATTGTGGAAAGTGTCCTAGCATTCTCGAAGATTGCTTTAATGTGGGATGTGCCGTTGCTGATGGTAGGTAGCCTTAGGCCTCTCTATATGACAAACAATCTCTTCCCTGGTCCTGAAATAAGAGTAAACCCTGCAATATTTTTTTTTGTCAAATTAAAAATCTTTATTAGGTAAAGTCTATATATATTAAAAGTATAAAACACGATCAATAAATAAATAAAAAGCGTGGCTACTCTTCATCTTCATCGAGGGCCAGAGGCCAGGTGTCGGAAAATGCTGCCTTATAATTGTATTTGGCTATTAAAATTCCTATTTTTTGGAGCAAAAGAAAACTTGCAGAGTATTTTCCTTTGGGAGATCTCTTTCCTATCAATTTTAAGAAGGCTAATGCCTGTTTGCCAAAAGTGGCGGAACTGGTCCTGAAATAAGAATAAACCCTGCAATAATTATACAACCATACTTTAAATGAAATAGTTGACATGAAGATTGGTGTGTATAAAATGGTAAATGTAAAAGGTCGAATTTAATAAAGAGATAGCTAAGAGATATATATACATTTTTCTAGGAAAAACATTACAAATGGTAGAATTTAGTCACAAAACATTTTTCCAATGGGCAAGTTCAAAAAGTGATTTTTCTTTAAAATCACCATTAAGCGCACATTTCGTTTATTAAAACCTTGTATATTTAGTATCTTCCCAGCTTTTACTATAATTCTGCCTCCATCATAATTCAAAAAATACATTTAAAGACCTTTACAGACAACCTAATTTCCAAAGACTTAGTGAAATTTTTTTATTTACACCGAATAGAGTTAAATACATAAATAATATATTTTTGAAGTAATTTGAGACTGATCCGATTTAACCCTAGCCAAGTTGCTTTTAAAGGGCACTCTTGTTCGCCCCCGAATTTGAAATGACTTATTCTCACTTTCTATTCCAGAATGTGATTTATGATGTTCTTATTAGAGGTGTGCACGGATCAATCCGATCCGACATCCGATCCGATCCATCCGAACTCGGATTGGATCGGATCAACATTTTAATTTTGGAAGTCGGATCGGATCGGATCAACATCTTATTTTAGTCGGATCGGATCGGATTTTCAAATTTAAAATAAACAATAATAAGTTCTAATTTATTAAATTAATAATTTTTAGTATACCTTTTCATAATTATTTTTGCATTCTTTTTTTACTTTACCATTTTTGATGCCCAATACAACCTCTCACCTTACCGATGAAATCTCAATTTACCTTTCGTTAACAAATGAAGATTGCAAATATGATTCAAAAAAAGATTTGCTGAAATGGTGGGTTTCATATCAAACAGTCCTGCCAAGGCTTTATAAGCTGGCAAAAAAAGTTTTAGCTATACCTGCTATCTCTACCACTTCGGAAAGAAATTTCTCGGTGGCTGGAAGAACATTAGAAGAAAAAAGAACGCGAATTAAACCAGAAAATTTAGATTCTTTATTATTTTTATATGATAATATGGAATTAGTGAAATAAAATTTTATATTTATTTCAGGTCTATTAAAATTGCTATACCTTTTTATGTATTTTGAATTTAATCATCAATAAAAAGTTCTGTTCGTAAAATTTTAATTAAAAAATTTCGGATCGGATCGGATTGAATTTAGATCTTAAAAAACTCGGATCGGATCGGATTTAGATTTTAAAAAACTCGGATCGGATCGGACGGATATAAAATTTTTCAAAAACCCCTCGGATCGGATCAAAAAAATTTGATCCGTGACATCTTATTAATACTAAAGAGAATGTCCATTCTTGCTTGACCTTAATAGAATTTAGATCAATTTTTTTATTTACGGCGGGCCGGCTGTTATATACAAATATATAGTCTTTGGGAGGAGTTAAGCAAAGCGGTGGTTAGCTCGTATCCATGTAATTGCAAACAATCTCTCTTATGTGATGTTCACTTCAACTCGTTTGTTTACATTATTATAGCATAAATTCAATAATAATTTGTATATTATAGGTATGCGAAGATGATATTTTGGTAATCAACGTCACTAACAGTCTGCTGAGTGGAGAATCATTAACTATCCATTGGCACGGTATGCATCAAAAAAGCACGCCGTTTATGGATGGCATCCCTATGATTTCTCAATGTGGAATTTTAACTGGTAACACGTTTCAGTATGTCTTTTCCGGCCGGTACTCATTTTTGGCACGGTCACGTTTCATTGCTGAGGGATCACGGTTTAGCCGGTGCATTAGTTGTTCGTCCTCGCAATCCTCTAACCCAAACTATATTAGATCCCATTCATGAGCATGATCTTAATAGAGTAGCTATGGTTCAAGACTGATCCCCAGTCTTTTATCCACCGTATTTTGTCCGAGACCCTAGGCCTCTAAATTCCATAGTGGTGAACGGCAAACAAAGCAATTCTTACTTCGTGTATCACAGACCGATATTAGGAGGGAGTCCAGCTTTTTTGCGAATAATTAGGAACGGATTTTTGTATTGTCCCATATCTCTTACCATCGACGGCCATAAGATAACTATAGTGAGGAGAGATGGACATAGCTTAGAGCCCGTCACCGTAAATCAAATGTTTATATTTGCTTCGGAACGTTATGATATATTTTTAGAGCCTTCCGAAGAAGAATCTAGATTATTATCAGAATTTTCTAAGCCAAGTGTATACGCCATGCACTGGAGGGGTGTGGGCGCTTGTGTGGAAAATGGAATCGCTTCGAATGCAACCTCGTACCTTATTATATACACACCCATCGAGCTTCAAAATATAGGATTAAGTCAAGCTTTGACTTTAATTGAGAATTATGAAGAACCCAATATCAATAGTGCTTCTCCGAGACTTTTCAACAAAAATGATGGTTTAGATTTAAGAGGTAGCGATGGGAAAAGGTCGCTTGGAGATCCCTTTAAAGTAAATAGCATTTAAAGGCATTAGAAACAGGTGTTATTTCACCTATTTTAGGTATACAACCCCGCTCATTATACTGAGTTTAGTAAAAATGAATCAATAATTAAATTAACGGACGTGCGTGCATTACCTTCTGAATATCAAAGCACATCACTTATGGGACCCAACGTACACAAGATATTTCTATTCGTTGATAGCAGTATTGGAAATGGTAAATGATATAAGTTTTACAGCACACAATTAAAAACGGTCAAATATTTATGATGTATCAATAAATATTATAATTTTTTCTATTTATTAAAGAATTGCCAAACATCAATAACATATCTTTCGCTCATCCAACATTCCCTTCGATGACTCAATTCAATGAAATCCTAAACATGAATTTTGTAATTGGGAATCCAATCCTAAATGTTCCTCTAAAAAAGTCTGTCATTGCATAAATATATATCAAGTCCGGCTCAACTCTATAGTTGAGTTAGTCATCGTTGACGAAGGTAAATTAAAATTTTGTAAAAATGCTATTATATTAAATAATTTTTAACACTTCCCATGTGTCACACACATAGACTAATAATACGATAGACTGCAAACTGCTAATTTTTGCATTAAAATTTATTAAGTAACTTAGGTCGCTTGTACTGAGGGTTTTCAATGCTCGCGCTTGTTTAATGAGAAATTTTAAAGGTTATGGAAGAAAAAAAATGAAAACGTAAAGGATTATCTTTCCATACCTAATTTTAACATTAAATTACTCAACAAAATGAATAGCGTTTAATTTGCTAAAAAATGTCTGAAACGTGGCGGCCAACACCCTTACTTGACCATGAGCTATTCCCCAGTCTCTCTATTGTATTATAGGCTATGATACACATACTTTTAGAGTAGTCTCATAAGAGTGCATCTAATAATTTGTGGGACTACTCCAATGAGCTAATGTCATCAAGCAATTAATCATGTATTTTTCTCTTGAAGGTCACAATGGCAAACGGGATACTCACACCTTTCACCTGCATGGCTATTCATTCGCGGTGTTGGCGCAAGAGAAGCTGGCTGCTAAGCTACGAGTCGACGAAGTAAGATTTTTATGTCATATAGGTAGGTGTCTGATACGTATAAATAAAATATGTTATTTAGATTAAAAACTAGATGCAATGGGTAAACTCAATAGAAATTATGATCGTCCTATATAAAGACACTGTTTTAGTTCCAGAAGGTGGCTACGCCATAGTTCGATTTAAGGCAGACAATCCATGTAACCATAATAGTTACAAACTTTACTTAATGTATATATATTAATAGGGTTTTATTTAATGCATTGCCATTTAGCTTTTCATTTATTGGGCGGGATGGCTGTCGTTTTTAAAGTTGGTGATTATGATCAAATGGTGCCTCCGCCATTCAGATTTCCAAGATGTGGTTCTTGGTATCCATATTCCAATTTGGCTCTTTAATAAAGCGTTATTTAATGATTGCTGAAACATTTTATCGCCTTAATGTCATTAAGGTGTAATTTAGACAAATAATTTATAATATATTAAACGCTGTATGATGTTACATTATTTCCACATGTTTGAGTGGAATTTAGGTATAAAGTACTTTGCTTGAATGCTAAATTTGTATTAAAAATGCGAATATATAATATAAATATTGTTGGTGAATTGTTTTACATTACGGAACCAATCAAAATAATTTCAAATGTCAATAACCTTTCATCAAAAAGTCAACCGTCTTTCATTATAATTTTTCCCTATCATTTGAGAGTAATGATAATAAGCATTGTTAAGCACGCGTTAAATTAACCGCTTTAGGTTATAAAGTATATGACGTAAAAACTTAAACAAATCTACATAGCTTTTATCTTTATAGAATTAAAGGGAGAATTTTCCAAATTCTGTAAGTTTTCAATATTTGAAGGTAAAGATTTTGTCGACTTCTTTTTACAGGATGAACAACTACATTAAAAATAGGAAATGCTCTCTTTTATCCAAATGTAATACCGATCTATTTTTAAAATAAAATTAATAAATGGTTTGATTCGTAGCTGATGATAAAATAATATTTTATGTTTAATTTACTACTAAATTGTAATCATAGAATAATTAATTAGACTTTTACCATCATATGTTTAAGTCATGTAGCATTGTATAATCGTCTTTTAGGAAATGTTTTAAAATAAAATTTTAAATTTTTAAACTTTTGTAAAGAGTTCCTCCCCTCATAATGCAAAATTTTAAAAAGTATAATGAAAACTCGATTTAATTATTAATAATTATTTTGTCACTTCGTTCTTAGATTATTAATTGTATTTAAAATCAAGATAAGCATAATTTTGATCGTAAAAATATAAATTTAGGTTTTAAGCGTCAGTCATTAAATTAAATTTGGTCCTTCTAATATTTTTTGTAGAAATCTTTCTTATATTTTTATTGATATTTTTGCATGATGCTTAACATATAAATAAACAATTGCTTATATTATTATTACACATCATAAATTTATCATTTTTATTTCAGAATAATTATATCATTGAAATGTAATTAAGCTGTAATTTTTTTATTTTTGTTGTATCCGGAGATTTTTCCAAACCCCCCATCAAAAGTTAAAAATTCATTGATTACAAGATTCTTTTGATCTTACGCGCCGCGCCATACGTATTTCCATCACTATTCTTTTACATTTAATTTCTAGTACGCGCATGTTAATTCCCTCCTACGCGAATATACGGTTTTGTTATTTGTATCAATACGCATCTGTGATTTTGATATACGCGTCGAGAACTTTATATAGATCATTAATTCTTGTAAATTTCGGTGATTTTCTTAATAAAAAATATATATACAGGATGTAAAGAGAGACTAAAAAGGAAGTCTCCCTCTGGGGGAGGCAAGGATTAACCTATACCAGCCCAAATCCTAAATTATCTATCCCCCTTTCCTAAATTATCCCAATTCATTCCTGTGTTCGTATCCCTTCAAATAGTTTTTATTCATATCCTTCTTTTATTAAGGATATAAAATTTATGTCATAGAAGATAAAAATCCCACACCCTCGGATATTCCTATATCATATATAAAATCGCATCCTGCACAAATTTAAATTTCATCTGTTTAAAGAAATCATGAATTATTCAACAAGAAGAAAAGAAATAATTAATACGGAAAAATTAATTTGAAATTCAATGCCCCCCCCCTTCTTCTGAATAGAATGAATCATATTGTGGAAATAAAATTCTTATATCACCTGATTGCTTCAAGACTAAGGGAAAACGAAATCGTACTCAAGCGTCAGCCATATTAGTGCTAATAAAGCTATAAATAGGATCGGATCTATGCCTATGACCATAATTGTCAAGGGCAGGTGTTCCTTAATTTTCAGATGAGGGCAAGATTTTAACGAGACTAGTTCCTCATGTATGGAGGTAAAGGCATATTAAAAATGCTGAGAATTCCTCATTTAAGATATATCATACATAGGACAAGAGTATTCGATAACAGATGGCAACACGCACCGCATGAAAGAAAAATGTTTAGGATTCACAGAGCAGGGATTAGTTTACCGATTTTAAGAGCAAGGAAAAAAATTATTATTGGATTATTCCATGAGTATTCCCAGAAGCCATAAATGAGGTAATTATAAATATATCCCGTTGTCCATGAATACTTAATTCTTCACTTCATTGAAGGTTACACTTGTCGTATATAATAAAATGTTGTATAGTTAGTATAATATTTTTGATATATTATATTTTTACTATTAATATTGTAAACCATAATCAGAACGTTGTTGATAAAAACCATCCAATTGAATTATATCAATTATTCTTTTGTTTACCCCTGGTCCTAAATTTTTGAAAAAGGGAAGGTGTTGTATCCGGAGATTTTTCCCAACCCCCCATCAAAGATTAAAAGTTCACTGATTACAAGATTCTTTTGATCTTACGCGCCGCGCCGTACGTATTTCCATCACTATTCTTTTACATTTGATTTCTAGTACACGCATGTTAATTCCCCCCTGTGCGAATATACGGTTATGTTATTTCTATCAATACGCATCTGTGATTTTGATATACGCGTCGAAAACTTTATATAGATTAACAATTCTTGTAAATTTCGGTGATTTTCTTAATAAAATATATATATACAGGATGTAAAGAAAGATTAAAAAGGAAGTCTCCCTTTGGGGGAGACAAGGATTAACCTATACCAGCCCAAATCCTAAATTACCTATCCCCCTTTCCTAAATTATCCCAATTCATTCCTGTGTGCGTATCCCTTCAAATAGTTTTTATTCATATCCTTCTTTTATTAAGGATATAAAAATTTTTATGAACTCATGACTAATTTTATTGTAGAGCAAAGTATTTTCCAAATTTAAAATTTAATGTTAAAATACAAGGATCTTAGATAGTATGTATGTTATGCCGTATAAAATTAAAATATCATAGTACCTTAAAGATTTTTTGTAAATGACAGATAAGTTAATAATAATGAGCACAATAAGAATAACATGAACGATCATCATGATGCAGGTTGTGTACAATTTTAAAAATCCTCATGCCCTAAACTTTGATCTAGCCCTATTTTAAAGGACATTTGTAAAAGTAGAAAACAAAATTTGGTCTACCAGAAATAATCTGTTCAGGATAACTATAGGGTTACCTAAATGGTTTGGATATTCACACTCCTTCTTACTTGATTTGAATACACACTATTCAGACTCCTTCTTACTCGATTTGAATACACACTATTCATACTCCTCCTTATTTTATTCACAATCATTATAATTTGAATAACCCCCAATTACCTTACGAGTTATTCATATTAACCTATAGTATTATCGTTATGATTTGAATATCACTTTATTTACACTCCTTCTTACTCTATTTGAATACACACTATTCATATTCTTCCTTATTTTATTCACACTCATTATAATTTGAATAGCCCCCAACTACCTTACGAGTTATTCATATTAACCTCTGTAAAAGGCTATATAAGCCAATATGTAATGATAGATTATGATCTTGTGGTTATTTATTAATAAACTTACTTTATTGTAGGCTTAAACCCCTACAATAACTATAAATTAAATTATCATAAAGAAACAAAACACCATTGAATATCGTCACAATAAACAAATAATGAATTTTCTCATATAACGACACTTAATCTACAATTTTATTTGATTAAAATAATGTAAAAGACTTTTTAAATAAAGTTTTTCCATACGGGTTTTTTTAGTTGTTTACCTACACAGCGCTGAAAATGAGCTCATTTGTGGATCGATAGACAGGCCAATATGTAAAAGTCGGCATATAAGCGAATGGCTCTATTATAAACGTAAAAAGTGATAGTTTCTTGTCGTGTTTCGCGTGTTTCGCATAAAACGTTGGATAAACTTTTAAAATAACTAAAAATATAAAAAAATTAAGTTTATGGCATAATGACTAAAGTAATCATAGAAACCATATTCAAAGTTAATGAGATTTTTTATTTACAATTTGTATATTGCTTCTTGCTCCAAAAAGTCGAGGCCGTACTTATTTGCACCTAGACCAAAACAGTTATAAAAAGTTTTTGTGAACCAGGCTATGTATTTTCGATTTTGAGTGATAAATAACAAAACGTAAAACTCATTTCTTAAACGTTCCATTCCCGAGCGCAATCAACGCGTTCAAATTTGTGTGTTATTGTTTAAAAATAATCCTTTCAAGTCAAAATTATCTTTAAGGGACTGGGTTAAGGTTTGGGGTTAGGGTTTTAGGTCAGCGTTTTAGGTTAGGGTTAGGGTTAGGATTAGATGCAATGGAACGTTTAAGAAATGCGTTTTACGTTTTGTTATTTATCACCCAAAATCGAGAATACATAGCCTAGGCCAAGTTTTTGTGATACAAACAGCTGAGTTTAAAAAATGATGTTGAATTTTTGACTAAATAGTTTAGTCATATTGAAATGGCGTTAGGATAAAAAAACTATAAATTTATTGGCGATACATAGCCTAGGCCTTGAACCGATACCTTGAGAAATTGGATGATGAGACGAGACCTTCTCGAGGGCTTCCCCAAGTAAATTTATAAACTTAAATTTTTTAGGATGCTTCGCAATAAATATGCAAATTGCCTTCTTTGTTTGTATATGAGACCTTGTATGAGGAAAAAAGTAAAAGCGTCAAGAGGCTGATTCAGGGGAGATATTGGATAAGCAAAGGCATCACTTCTTTTGATAAATATACTTATATGGTTACATCCATATCAGGTTATCAACAATATTTAACTTTTATTCATTTTGTAAGTTTATGATTTCTAATTAATCCAGAAGTGGATATACTCTATTTTATAAAATCAATAATATGCTTATTTATCACTATGTTGATAATAATTTAGTTTAATATTCATATATATATAATTTACAAATATAATAGTTACTTTTATCAATTATATACTAATGGACCCAAAACTCAAACCTAATAATTTCAATGTTCCAGATTAACTGATTTTCAAATTTCAATCTTGCAAACCTATCAGACCAAAGTTATTTTTTTGGCAAAATAATTTGATAAAAAGGTTAAGTTTTAATTTTGTATCTAGAGCATTTTGCTGCACAAACTCATTGTATATATATCCAAATTCATTTTTAACTTTAAAACTTTTAAAAACAATTTTTTAAATAAACTATAATTTAAATTTGCTAACTTTAAGATTCATATTTGATGGTGGTGAAGCTACAACTTGCTTCTTATATGTAGATTAGGATTGAGTTATTAACATTTAGTATGAAAAGGAATAACAAAATTTATCTTATGTTTTTTTGTTTATAATGTTTTACCAGAATTAATCCTTTTTAGTTAATTATTGTATATGCTTTGTTTATTTAACTCTTATGACTACAATATAAACAGATATTGTTGACAACTATATTTTAAGCTTGGAAGATTGAACCTACTTGACAATCCCTCAAATGCACATAGCATGTTTAAATTAGTTAAATCGCTCTCTTAATTCGTTCCCTTAAATATGTTTAATATTGTGTTATGAATAATAAAAATTGCTTAAACTTCCCATCGCATATGCAGAGTAATATTTCTTATAAAAAGCTTTGTAGCCATTTCCCTTTTAACACTCCGTTGGCTAGGTGGGGTCTCACAAGACCCCAAGCGGTTTATAAATGTTGTACAAATTAAGTTAGTGATTGTTATAATTTCATTTTTTCAGTAGCTTAATAAAATTTATCCTAGAATATCTCTGCAAAATTTGGCTTGTTTTTATCCAGTAGTTTTTAAGATACGGCGTGTTTTAGATGCCCGGGGTCGTCCAGGACCCCACGTTCCACAATAGGAAAAAAAAAATTTTTTCCAAAATTTTTTTTTTAAATATAATATTAAAAAGCATTATTATAAACCTATTTGTGAAAAAAAATTTTATAAACATTTTATTTTCTTCGAGATATTTACATTTTAAACTCAGATTTTAACATGTTTATTTTTCCTCGTGGTATTTCAATGTGCTAATTTGTGTAAATTTTCCTGTGCACTTAGATATTTCAACATGTCTAACATTAAAAAGTGCTATATATATATTATTTTTTGTCTGAAAATGGTATATAAATATAAAAATATAACATTTTATCATGTTGTCATAAATAAATAATCATATATTAGTTTAAGGAGTTTATACCTATAGTAATTATTATTGTAGCTTAGGATTAAATAGACTAAAAGATCATAAATAATAAATGTCTGTTTATAAAGTAACTGAATTAAAACTTTCCAAATCATATTTGATATTTCATATGTGTATGAAGTGTCATTTTATGAAAAATTGACTGTTTTTATAGCCCTACATAATGTTTGTTTTAAGATACTACATGAAGATTAATTTCATATTCTCAAATTTAACCTTCTAAGATTTATTTCTATTGTAAAAATATAAAACTAGTTGAAAAATTATTTAAAAAATGTATCAATAAGAATAGAAAACTTTCTGTATCAAAAAAAAGGGTCAAAATTTGCTTTAGTTTAGACAACTCTATTTTTTATTTTTAGGTTTTTTTTTAAGCCAAATGTAAAAAATCATAAACTTTTATTACCAATGTTCATTTATAAACTAACTTTTTTAAACTTTATCTTTTCAAACTAAAAATTTTTTTAATTTTAAACTAACAAAACATGTAGGAAATCTCATTTTTTACACAAAATTCACTATTTTTAAAGCCTCATAAAATTTTTGTTTTAAGATTTTACAATTAGATTTTTTTCCTATTCTTAATTCTAACCTTCTATAATGAATTTCTATTAAAAAAAATTTAATTGAAGTCCAAAAATTAGAAAAATAATGGCTTAGAACAGTAGTAACTTTTTGCCCTAAAAAAACGTAGGGCCAAAAATTCCCTAAGTTTGGACATCTCTATTATTTTTGTTTTTAGGTTTTTTTATGCCAAATTTTTTATAGTTTTAGCTCCAACCTTATTTTATATGATCTTATAAATTAAATTATGGAATTGGAGAAAAAAATTTGTTATGAATAAATATAGTCACATAGGGGGAAATTTTGGGGGTTGCACTAATTGTAATTATAAAATTATAATCCCTTGTTCAAATACCCAAAGTAATATATCAATTTACAGATAAGAGTTGTAGTATTATGCTTTTAAAATTTGAAACGTTTATATTACAATACAACCAAGTTATAGCTATTTAAAAGTTTGGGGCTTTTAAGACCCCCTTTACCATCCGTGTTAGGATTTTAGCCTGGCCAACGGAGTGTTAAAATAAACAACCCTTGTTTAATTCTAACTTATTTTTCCCCTCCTGTCTAAATGAAAGATAGCATGATGCATAAGACCACCCACTTACTTGTTAAATTGCCCTCCCTCCCTCGTATATAATACTTGTTCCTTAAAAATTTAAGAGTGTAAGCAGATCTCCGTATAATAACGTCTCATTTCATTATTGCCTCCCCGGTCTAATATTTGCCTGGCGCCGTCGTTCTAAAAATAAACTCTTGAGCTTCCAACGTAAACATACTATTGGCGTTATTGCTGTTAATTGGCGTTATTGCTGTTACCCCTGACCCCGCCCCCGTTCTATCTCACCAAATATATTATTCCCCTTATCGCCTTCCTTTATTGTTATTTGTCTGGCGCTGCCGTTCATACCCTGAACTTCCAGAATATCATCATATATCTCGAAGCATGCGAGCGCAGTGCAGTCGGAAGTGCAACCCCCCCTTACAATCCTTTATTTAACATTAAACTCCTCTCTCCCTGTCTCAAATCTAAAATATATCTTCCCTTCGTCCTGCCTCTCCCTCCCAAAGAGTGCAGTTAATGCGAACTGTCTTATAGAACTTAAGAGCTTGCGTCTAGGTTATGGCTGTTAATTTATATAATATTTTTCTCTTTACCCTTTCCCCCCTCCCCCACCTAGCGTCTACCATCCAGAGGTATGCAACCAATCATGACCCACTGTCCGAATTTCAGAGCTCCCCCTGACTTATAAATATGTATATATATTTTATATGTTTTATAACTAATATTTTTCCACTTATATATATTTTATATGTATTTAAATTATTAAAAGAAACACACCCAAATTTTATTTTTTATTGGTATGGTATATAATTATATATGTAAAAATTTCGAAATGATTCTCGGAGGCAAGTATATATATTCTATATAAAGACGATTTTTGTTCGGGGGTAAATATAAAGACCAGTTTTTATATTGTATATTGGCTACATAAATGATTATATTGAAAACGGCCGCTGTTATTAGACAATCTTTTTCGTTGCCCCAATTGCCCCATTTCAACTTATTTTCATTAATAATATATGTTTCTATGGAATCCGGGTATAGCAATGCGTTAACCACAGGTATATCAATCTTTCTGGCCTGCTCAAAAATATATCTTCGTAGGGTGAGATGCTCCTCTTGGCTACCATAAATTGCCTGGCTTAAACAGCGAAAAAAACAATTCCCATCTGTCCCGATGTTTATTATTTCAAATCCTGGTAAGAGAGGTTTTTGTATAGTACAATCACTCGGATCCACAACATGTCCTTTTCCCATTCTAAAGTCTTATTTAAAGAAAATATGATATAAATTACCTTAGCATCAAATCATGTTTCCATCGCGTGCTAGGGGGATTAAAGTTCTTAGGGCCACTATTTGACCCAATATTAATACCAAAATCGTTGTAGATAACTAAGTTTTTTAAAACGTAAAATTAATATAAGTACTTCTTCTTAGAGGTAGGTGAATGGTGCTCTTCTTTAAATTCCTTCTGATTACTCCCGTGATATTTTTTTTAGAGGTATTGGTGAATGGTGCTCTTCTTCTTTAAACTTCTTTAAATTACTCCCGTGATATTTTGTTTTCAATATAGTGTTATCTAGAGTTTTAAGGGTGTGGGTACCTGTTATTTAATAAATTAAAGAAGCAAAATAATTATTAAACCCTTAAACCCGTCTCCTGAGATAATATATGGTCCGTACCATAAAGGGGCTGTTTTATCGCCCTTTCTATCGGACCGACGCATATTGTATGCCAAAACTTTATCTCCTTCTTTAAAATGACACTTTGAACTATTATGTCTCCTTTCATAATATTTTTTTTGACAATTCTGGGCTATTTCAATATTTTCTATAAGTGACACATTAGTTACAGTAATTAAAAATAATACCCAAAGCGCACTCATTTACGAGCCTAGCTTTTTCGGCAACAACCTCCACATTAATGTCATCGACAACTTCCGTGTTATCCTTTATTTTTATGTTTTGAAATGGGTCCAGCGGTTCTCGATTGTACATCAAATACCATGGGGTAAACTTAGTGGAACGTTGAACACTTGTACGCAGGGCATATAAAACCCCTGGTAAAGCTTCGTTCCACTCCCCAAGGTTATCCCCCGTGGCTTTTACTAACGTCGAGACCAACGTTCTATTAACCCGCTCAACCAACCCATTCGCTTGGGGGTGGTAGGCCGAAGTTATGCAATGCTTTGTTCCAGTTTTCAGGAAAAAGAATTCTGTTATTTGATTAACAAATTCTCTTCACTGATCCGAAACTATTTCCTAAATATAAACGATATATAAATAATGGCATAAAAATTACCTTAGGGAATCCAAATAGACAACATGTTTTAAATAATCGTTTCGCAACTTCCGCTGCGGTATGTGAAAGCATCGGAACTGCATGGACCCATTTTGAGAAATAATCAATCATTACCAGCATACAACAATGCCCATCCTTTGTCATGGGCATGTTGCATAAATCTATGCCTATTTTGCACCATGGCACCATAGGGACTTCTATGGGATGCATTGTAGGTGTACCTTTGTCCAATTTAGGACAAAATGTTTGGCAGATGTGACATGATGTCACATATTTATTTATGTCTGCCGACATATTTGGCCACCAATATCTCGATAAAAATATATTATAAATAAGAAATAATTGTACTTTTCAGATATTTTAATCCTTGTACGATTAATGCCCATATGACCCCCAAGACTTCTTGCCTCCAAAGAATCTGAGGGTCCATCATGGTAAGTCTTTAAAATTGTTCCCTTCTCTTCCTCTGTTCGAACAACTTTCAAAAATTTATCTAAATGAATTATAAATAATTAATTATTTATAATGTACCTGTAGACTCACCACATTTTGTTTTCACCTTAGTGTAGTACAAAATGTCATTATTTAAAAAAAATTCCCTTGTTCTTCTCTTAAAATAACATTTTTGTTGATGGCCAAGGTTATCAGGTACGATGTTATTGGCCAAATATTGATAAATATCATCAACAGTAAAATTAGACATGACTTTCAGTAGCAGTTTTGTACTAAATAAAATATTACTAAATTTAATTTTATGAATAAAAGTTGAAGATAAAAATTTTAATACCTTAATTATCTATACACAATTAATAAATTATCCACATCATGTATAATTAACTGACAAAATAATATTCTTCTAGACTTTTTTTGGTTCAAAAATATAACTATTAGCCAATTAAAACTAGTATTATAAAATAGAATAATGTAGATATAAATTTTACTATTTCTAAATATTGGCTTTAAAATAAAAATCTATACAACTAAAGACCTATGATGTTTTAATTTGAAATAAATAAACTTACTAGTATCAAAAGTTTGTAACAATACAAAATACAAATTTAGATTGGAATAAAATGACCTATGTAAAGAATTTAGTGTGATGTTTTAATTTAAAATAAATAAACTTACTAGTATCAAAGGTTTGTAACAATATAAAATACAAATCTAGATTGGAATAAAATGACCTATGTAAAGAATTTAGTGTGATGTTTTAATTTAAAATAAATAAACTTACTAGTATCAAAGGTTTGTAACAATACAAAATACAAATCTAGATTGGAATAAAATGACCTATGTAAAGAATTTAGTGTGATGTTTTAATTTAAAATAAATAAACTTACTAGTATCAAAGGTTTGTAACAATACAAAATACAAATCTAGATTGGAATAAAATGACCTATGTAAAGAATTTAGTGTGATGTTTTAATTTAAAATAAATAAACTTACTAGTATCAAAGGTTTGTAACAATACAAAATACAAATTTAGATTGGAATAAAATGACCTATGTAAAGAATTTAGTGTGATGTTTAAATTTAAAATAAATAAACTTACTAGTATCAAAGGTTTGTAACAATACAAAATACAAATCTAGATTGGAATAAAATGACCTATGTAAAGAATTTAGTGTGATGTTTTAATTTAAAATAAATAAACTTACTAGTATCAAAGGTTTGTAACAATACAAAATACAAATCTAGATTGGAATAAAATGACCTATGTAAAGAATTTAGTGTGATGTTTTAATTTAAAATAAATAAACTTACTAGTATCAAAGGTTTGTAACAATACAAAATACAAATTTAGATTGGAATAAAATGACCTATGTAAAGAATTTAGTGTGATGTTTAAATTTAAAATAAATAAACTTACTAGTATCAAAGGTTTGTAACAATACAAAATACAAATCTAGATTGGAATAAAATGACCTATGTAAAGAATTTAGTGTGATGTTTTAATTTAAAATAAATAAACTTACTAATATCAAAGGTTTGTAACAATACAAAATACAAATTTAGATTGGAATAAAATGACCTATGTAAAGAATTTAGTGTGATGTTTTAATTAAAGATAAATAAACTTACTAGTATCAAAAGTTTGTAACAATACAAAATACAAATCTAGAGCAATAAAATGACCTATGTAAAAAATTTAGTGTGATGTTTTAATTAAAGATAAATAAACTTACTAGATTGAAAAGTAAGGCAAAATGTTGATGGAATAAATTCTGTATATATTCTATATTCACCTATTTAGAGATTTTAGATAATTTTTATATATTACTTATGGAGATTGGAACGTTGGAGAATGAAATAATATCCAAATCCTATGTTGAGATTTGTAATGACCTTATTGACTCAGAAATATCATGCGTTTTTTTACGTTTAAAATTTGGCGTTAAAACACTTTTAACCAATGGCTATCTGGCGAAAATCACGTGATCTTGTTTACTTTTACGCTTGTAGCCAATTCGTGCGCTTTATTGCTATGATAAATTTTATTATTGTTGAATTATATAACCTTACACCGGGCTTTAAGGACGGGCTCGTGCCGGGCCTAGCCATAAACAGGCCCGGCATCGGCCAGCATAAAATGCTGTGTTTTTATGACGCTTACAAATTTTTTTATTATACAATTTTTACAATAATGATTTGACAGCTCGTGATTTTAAATAAGTGAGACGCAAAATTTAATTCTTTAATAAGGTTGAAATTTTACAAAAAAAAACAAGGTAAGTTTTGTTAATAAAATGAACTTTGGATGGAGTTGCTTTGCAAAGTATTAGGGGTCTGGGCTCGTGCCTATAATCTGTTATTAATGGACCCGGACCCGGCATAGCCTTTTAAAATTTTATGTACTGGGGGGGGCCAAAGTTTAAACAATGCTCCTTGGCCTATTTGAAAAAATTGAAAGGAGTCTATTGCAAATTGCGTTCTTGGAAGAATGACCACAAGCGAAATTAATATATCATTTTAACTGTTATTGTTAACTACAAACATAATGCATTTTCTACAAAAACCCATCGTAGATATTAAATGTAAACATGATTTTAATTAATTATATTTAATCTAAGTTTTTGACACTTAACTACTCCCCTTCCCCTGGAAAATCCTCCCTAAACCACTTATAAATACTTATTTTTGTTTAATAATGTTAACGTTTCTGTTCAGACTAAAAGCTGATCATTTCATAAGCTAATATAAAATGCTTGATGTCTTGTGGGGTCAGGGTTTTTAGGGTGAGGGTTAGGGTTCTCAATTAGATTTGCTTGGCTTTTTTATTGAATAAGAATCAATGTTAATTATCAAAATTTCCTAAAACCCCCCCCCCTTTAGGCAATCCTGCGTACGCCACTGCACTGACTCCGACACACTAATTTATCCTAAATTTTGACCACCAAAATTATTTGAACGGTGCTATAAAAATGAATATATATCCTTAAATCCCAAATCTTATATTTAATTTGCTCATCTTGCTTGGAAAAAAATCAAAACAAACTATTATAGTTTGTGTTTAGGATGAACTTTAATTATTCCACACCCTTATTGAACCATCGGTTTAGCCAGGATTGAGATAATTCTTTGAAATTTTAGCCATAATTATATTAAAATTAAAGGAATTTTTGGATTTAGAGGGGAGCAGCCGTCCTACCACCCCCTGGTTACATCTTTGTATTATATAGAAAAAGCTCAAACATTATAATAATATATTGAATACTTCCTAGCCTAAGTAAAAGTTCAACTAAGGAAATAAATACGAGATAAAATTGGATTTTAGCGCCCAACAAATGTAATTTTTGAAATGAATTCCAGTTTATTGCTGATTCAAAATTTACTTAGTCTTCTCTGCTTGTTTGAATAGCTTATAAATAGAGCAGTTAAGGTTCGTCTTGAATAAAAACGAATAGAACCCTGTTTAACTTTTCAAAAAACTACAAATTTTTTGAATTTCAGTTTTGCTAAATTTTAGGATATTACCAACCCCATACTTTTTTAAACGAACTACCCCTGTAGTAACTGTAATAAAATTATTAGAGCCCTACTAAAGGACTTTGTATTCATTGTTTTTTTTGGGGTCTCATTAATAAGTAGAGAATTGTTTTATTATAAAGATAAAGTCTCACTTAAGGTGCAGAGCAGACCTTTGCTCTATGCCCACAATAACAGTTGTCTATCAAGCAAATTTTTTATACAAAAATTTAACTAAAATCTATTTTATTAGAAATTAGATAATAAATTGCTGTTTTTTTATAGTAATCAGAAGAAAGGGGGCATTATTATCTTCTGATTTATTATCAAAAAAAATCTATTTGTTGGAAAATTATATTAAGAAATTTTGCTCTTCATAAATATGCCAGTAAACGAGTGGTTATTGTAAATTGCGTTTGGCAATAAGTTGCTTGCTTGATAAAGTTATTTTTACATTGTAATTTTTAGGTTAACAATTTAGAATTGGTCATGGGCGTAGCCAGGTTTTGCATTAGGGGGGGGGGTGGCAAAACGTTTAAAAGTTCAATTAGGGACGGGCAAAACATAATTTTATTTTAGTTTTTAAGGGTTTTTACATTAATTTTGCCCCCCCCCGTCCCCCTGACTACGCCCATGGAATCGGTTTTAAGTAATTTAAATTAAATCACCCATCTATTTTTACTACAATATATAAACATTAGTATCAAATTTTATGTTGTTGTGTTTATTTTTAATTGCACATACCTGCATTGCATAGCAATTAATTAGAAAAAATCTCTAAGGAGGACGTTATCATTGTTAATTATGACCTCTATTTAATTTTGTCCTAAAACTTAATTATAAGATTATTGTTATTTATAAAATCATTTTTATTTTTTTGCCATTTGTCGTTACTTTGAAATAAATGGCGTAATAAATTAGGAAACTACTTAAATTAAATTAATGAGTCATCGCTTAATTTAATGTTATAGACACCTTAAAATTCCTTTTAGATATATTTTGAAATATTGTTTAAACATATTATTAGTCATAGAATATTAAGTTAAACAAGGAACAAATTATTATGCTAAACAAAGCCCTCAGGACTTGCCCAGACAGATGTATAAGTTGATGTATATATAACATAATGGAATATCTATTTATTTTGAACCCAGGATAAAAGCCAGTTTTTTATAATTTATTTAAATATCGCACTTGTTTAAATGAAATTTAACACGCTATTGGCATTAATATCGTATTTAATAAAATCCGCATCAGCAGGTAAGGTTTTTAAAAATATTAATATTATTGAATATAATAAGTTTTTTTTGTCTGCTTATTTTTTTTTTAAATTAAATATTCAATTTAATTTAAATGAAACTATATACTACTATAAAAATTATATGCGAGGTAAACATTCAAAAATTGCGATCGCGTTGAAATGACAAATTAAAATTCCCATTTTCTGTTTTAAGAAAAAAGTTTCCCTATTGACAAGGGTATTGGCAGCTATACGGCGTCCCAATTCTTTCAGGAGGGCTTGGGTTTTAGGACCTATTGTTGTAAGGGTAGTCGTCACAATAGGGGAAAAAAGGAGTGAGGAATTAAGTTCTGCGTATTTAGCGGACTTTAATCTTTCTGAATCGACAAGGGGGTCTTTGTTTTGGTTTGAGGGTGCAAAGGCATCCGGACAAGTATAGTCCCATGCTAGGCATAGCCCTTTTGCCCATGGGATGAGGGTCTGTCCATCAGGTCTCTTCTTGTCGCCAAGGCAAAGACCATTAGGCTCCAATTAGAAGGAAAAGCCCGCCTTATTGAATGTCTTCTGTAGAAGAGCATTAACTGATGTATGTCGTATAAATTAATAATTAATTAATAATTTTGCATTTTATACCCCCCTTTCTCGCCCTTTCCCACCTTTCTCGCCCATAAATTGCATAGCAAGTATGCTACGTTTATACGGAGTATATATGAGTTTCGTTCCCCCTTCCCTTCCCCCCCCCCTCGCTTCCCCTACTCTCCTTCCCCACTCCCCCTTCCCACGAGGGCCGAAGTCCAGAATTTTATCTATTATTTATCGAAAACCTCAAAACTTTTACGTTCCGATTTCAGTAACACTGCTACTTTTATTGGTGTTTCTACAACTTTGTAATATGTGCGACTGATTACTTATGTTATGAATAACAATATAATACAAATGGGATAAATATTTTGGAAAGAACTGATGACGGCAGACGGCTAAGATGCATGTCTTAAATATTTATCTAACGATGTTACACATTTTTGCTAATGTTGACTGGGATAGTTTAAATATGTTAATGACATGTTTATTAATGTTTTTAATAAAAGAAATTAAACAAAAATTTGATTTTCTAATTATATAAATAAAAAAGGGGGGAAACTTTGATAGCTTAAATATTTTTCAAAAGTGGAGGCGAAATCGAGATATTTGTAGGCCGAGACGAGACGAGAGATCAAAAGACTAAAAAAGTCAAACAGCGGGTTGCCTGTTGGGAGAAATAAAAAGTCGGTGAGATTGAGAATTGTAATTACGAGTAAGCAACAACCGTACGAGAGGTTTTCATCAAGACCAGCCTGTCTCTAAATTAATGATATATAAAGATGTGTTGTCAATTTAGACAAGCACACTATTTTATAACAACCAACACAAGTTTGAGAAGGAAGCTGTGATCGGTTACAAACTTTCTCCGATTAAATGATGATGTAATAATACGTCGTCAAGCCGACGTGTATGTTATCACTACATTACTATGAGAAAGAAATTAGGTCATAACATGTTTTCTCTTTCTTCAAATTGCGCGATGCAGACAGTCAGTGATTATGTCAACTAAAAAAAGAAGACGATATAATAGGCCGTAATTATTCGCAAGATTGCTTTATATTAAACTAGCTGACCCGGCAAACGTTGTTTTGCCATATACATTATGTCTGGCAAATTAACTAACTTATTATAAGTGTATGGGGATATTTTTTTCTGAAGTTTTACCTAATTTCTATTGTTATTTTTACAATCGATTGAAAGTACGTAAATAACTAATTGCAGGCAAGGAGTTTGTCGGGGAATGCAGGGGAGAGAAAAATTTTTATTCTTTTTTTTCCTGGAGGGTTATTGGTCTACAGGTTATATTTTCTTAACCACTCTTAAAAAATACCTTTTTATCATTCGCATCACTTTGCTATATATGGATAAATTAAGACAGGATTAGGGTGACAGCTTAAGCGCCATCTGTACATACTATAAAAATATTTAAAAATAATTTGAAAAAAAATTAAAAAATTTAAAACTACCAAAAAAAATTTAAAAACTCAACTAAAAAAAACTGGCAACAAAATTAATGAGCTGCCATTATTAGTACATGACCATAGAAGCATGTAATTTATTTGGGGACACAACCTTGCATAAGTTATGTAATAACAAAGCACATTATAAGAACGTATTATATAAAAAGATACAAATGTCACTAGTATAGGGGCGATGTGGGATCCATATTCTGGGTCATCAGGGACGGGAAGGCGAGGAGGTAAAACGTGGCCTAGGCTAGGGATAGTTTTTCCCGAAAGGCCTTTTGAGTGGAAGCTGGGTAAAAATATTTTAGTGGATTTGAGAGTTAAATACTGATGGTAGTTTCCAATACGGGACTCTGGGAATATGCATTTCGATGTAGCAAAAAATATAACGCGTAAGGTACCCGGTACCCCCTGGTTTGAAACGAAGAAGCGGTTCCTTGGTTCAAGTGGTAATATGGCATTAAATGCCATCGCCCGATCATTGTAAGGCCATAGGATATACAACATTTGTGGTTTTACTCTCCGGCGCGAAAATAAACAGGTTGCTAGGTGTGCCTACACGGGAGCAGGCTACATATAGTTGGCCATGCAAAAAGCATGGATTTTCTAGATTTAAGCCAACAACAGTCAATGATTGTCCCTGGGCTTTATTGATTGTCTTGCAAATGCTAGGCGTACAGGGAACTGTACGCGCTTGAATTCAAAAGGCACATCGGTGGGGATGCGTGGGATCAGCACGTCCTCGCCTTTATACGTTCCGCTGATTATAGTAGCCGCAATGACGTTTGGAAGTAGTTGTTTTACGGCGGGTCTGGTGCCATTACACAACCTCGGAGGATGTAAGTTACGCAGGAGTATTATAGGGCACCCAGGCTTCAAGGTTAATTTATGTGGTGGGAGACCCAATGGTGTTAACGAATTCAAAAATTCAACTGGATAATTTACAGTTTGATCGGTTTCTATAACACAATCTATAGAGCTGTAAGTAAAGGGATCACCTGGAATGTGCTTTTGAATACGATCATTCATACGGGTGATGGCTTCATTTGTTGGCGCTAATATTGCGCGTTCCCGGAGCCATGTGTGTTCGGTGTAATGCCTTGCAATGTCGGGGAACACCATAGTTTCAACCGCCTCAGGCGATGGCAGTAGGTGACAAAAGGTTGTTGGAAAGGTGATTTTACTTGGAGACGGGGTAAATGGAAAGGTACCGTTCCCCAAAGCTAGAAGTTATTGTGCAAATAAGGACGTATCCGGGAGTAAATGCACGCGCATGTTGGTAGTAAGCGTGAGGATCATAAACTTCCACCAAAGATGTGACGCCTTCAGGCAGGCATCCAGCTCATCAGCCAGTGTTGCTCTTGGGATAACAGGTAATGTTTGTCGAAAATCACCGGCTAGCAACAATAAGGCCCCCCCCATAGGGAAGTCAATTTTCCGCAAATCACTGAGAGTACGATCTAGTGCCTCGAGCGCTTTTTTATGCGCCATCGTACATTCATCCCAAAGTATGATTGAGCATATCTTTAGGACTGCCCAATTCCCGAGTTCCGACTGATATTACAGGTAGGTTTTTCAATCTGATGCAGATTTAGAGGGAGCTGGGAAGTAGAATGCGCCGTGCGGCCTCCATTGAGTAACGTCGCCGCTATACCCGATGATGCGACGGCTAGGGCTAGCTCGTTATTGGCGCGAAATTTTGCCAGTAAAAGATTAAGGGGAAAAGTTTTACAGGTGCCGCCGGGAGCATCAAGGAAAAGCAGACCGCCTTTACCGGTTGGGGCGATATTAATTTTGACAAATAAATTTATTAGTTTATATTTTTCTAAGGGAATTTACAGTATGGAACCTTTTCCCTCAAAAATTATTCAGGAATTCAGGGATAAATTTACGACAACATATTACCGTTTAACAATTCATCGGCCAACTAAACAACATAAATAACCTAAAGGTAATAATTCTATGATTGTTTAACTTAATCGATTCTTTTAGATAACTTTATAAAATATTCAGCAAAAAAACATCATTTTATCCCATCTGTTGCCAAAAAAGAAATATTTTTAATATTGACAATTTATTTATGATTTCCCGATCAGATTCGGTAAAATTGCTTGTTTGTAGGGGAAAAAGTACCGACACGAAAATAAATATAAACAACCCCAACGACCTGTGTAACAAAGCAATGCTAACTCGTGGCAATTTGTGTGACATAAAAGTTCTCCGGGCTCAGTATAAAGCCGTTTGCCAAAACCACTGAAAATCTCTGCCAATCATTTCATGTAATACTAACTGGCGGGAACCCCTCTAAATCCCGAAACGCCATAATCCCGAAACTACGATTTGGCCACGACTACGATTTCAAATTTTCATATGTAGGATTTCAAAATTCCATATTTCTGTTTTTTTATTCAATATTAAACTTTTAAGGTTTATAATAAATTATAAGATGGTTCAACATGAAGTTTATGCTTGGTATATTGGACTCAATCCAAAAAGTAAAGAAACTTCATGATAAATGTTAATATATAGAACTGTTTCTGTTTTTTTATTCAATATTAAACTTTTAAGGTTTATAGTAAATTATAAGATGGTTCAACATCAAGTTTATGCTTGGTATATTGGACTCAATCCAAAAAGTAACACTTCATGTTAAATGTTAATATATAGAACTTTATATGATTCCAATCAATCCAAAAATAAAGAAACTCCATGATAATGTTAATATATAGAACTGTTTCTGTTTTTTTATTCAATATTAAACTTTTAAGGTTTATAGTAAATTATAATATGGTTCAACATCAAGTTTATGCTTGTTATATTGGACTCAATCTAAAAAGTAAAGACACTTCATGATAAATGTTAATATATAGAACTTTATATGATTCCAATCAATCCAAAAAATAAAGAAACTTCATGATAAATGTTAATATATAGAACTTTACATGATTTTAATCAATCCAAAAAATAAAGAAACTTCATGACAAATGTTGTTAATATATAGAAATTTATATAATTCAAATGAAATAGCATGTTTAACTTTAATGTGAATGTTTTAATTAATAATTAAGTTTACCACACAAATATTTATAATAAATAATAAAATTCAAAATTAAAGAAACTTTATGATTAATGTTGTTAATATTTAGGACTATATATTTAAAATAATGAAGTAGTTAGATATTCATAAATTACAACACAAATAAATATATTAAATATTTTATTTTTACATTTGTAATACACATATGTATTACACATATTATAAATTTTAAAAAATGTGGTGTACCAAATATAAACAATCTATTATCAATATTCTCCACTAAGAATGGAGTTCCATTTTTAAGGTAGTGGCAATCTCAAGGGAGAATTATATCTTCAATTGTTTGAGGTATTTTAGGCCTGTTTTTATGAACAATTCTATTCAGTGTTTTGATCACGGATTTCAAAGACGGCAGAGCATGTGGGTATTGCCAAATATCCTCAACTTCTTCCCTTCTTTGGTAAATCACATCATTGTATACCTAAATAGATCAATTATTATAAGACCAAAGACATATATTTACCTTTGTAATTGATTCCCTGAGACTATTTTGCATAGCCTTCTTTAAATTACTTTTTGTCAGAAGGCAATGATACTCATCAGGTTCATGGTTATGATTTTTTTTATTTTTGCTAAATTCTCAGAAAATATTAGTTACAAGGACATTTTGAATGCCTGCATCAATAATAAGTGCAAGTTTTTGTAGATTTGTCAACTACATAAAGATAGTTATTAAGGACTAAAATGTTTTTCCCTTTTTGGGATGGCAAGAATGTTATATCTAAATTATAGTGTGGTTACATAAACTAAATATAAAATGAATTTACTTTGGGTATTAACACGTGGTGTTCAGGCCTGTTCAATGACATCTAAAGCATCATTGTTGGAATCTATTTATAAATAAGATAGTTAAACATTAACTATGTGACATTGAATTATGTAAAATTACTTGCTACAATATCATTTGGTGAGTTTAATGTGGCATCTTGACTTGAATCTAAAATAAATAAGGATTTTAAAAAATATACTCAAATCTCTTACTTCCATTAACATCTGTTATAAGGGCTTGTTAAATATAATCTAATGAGTTCAATAAAATTGCTTCTTGACTTAAATCTAAAAAAAATTCAAAAAAAATACTAAAATCTTTTACTTTCTTGATCCTCTATGGGTATGGAGATATTTTCTACAACTAAATACTTAATTTAAATTATAGATTTCTTACTTTGCTGACTAGTTCTGATGTTATTTGACAATTATTAGATTTAAGCACAACCCTTCCTGGGCATTGAAATTTACTGTACTTGCTGCACTTATAATACATTTCTTCATTTTTTCCCTCTTTAACATTGATATAATCATCATAGTTAAAGAGGGTTAAAATGTAATGTTTTCTCTTTGGTTTTTTAAACCTTACAACAATATATTTACACTTGAATACTAATGCTTACATATATTTTCTTTGTTTTGAAGATTTTGCGTCAAAAAGATTCCCACGTTTTCATGATATTAAGTACAATTTAACATATGTTAAATTTGGCGCGTAGTAATATTTTCGGGATTCTGGCGTTTCGGGATTTTGGGGGGGAATCCTAACTGGCACCACTTAACTTTAACAAACCTTTAAAAAATCATTTAAACAAAAATGTATTTGTTTGTTATCTGTATCTAACTTTAACGCGGTTACGGCAACAACTATAGCATGAGTTTGTTATTGGCTAATATTACATTATTTGGAACTAGCTTTCAATTTTCGATTTAGGCCCCGACCGAGGAGATTAGACATTATAAAGAAGATCGGTCAAAGAGCCAAGCACAAAAAAAATCGAAAATCTATTGTATACTCCCCCTAAAGAAAAGTCATATTGAAAGCGTACGTAACTATCATCAATGAATTTATTGCCTCGACAGTATGTGTAAACTAAGCTGGTAAACAAAAATGTTTTATAAGCGTTTTATGTATGGGTTATAAAGAATAATAATGATGGTAAAAATGAGATACATACATATCGAATGTAATAATACGTCCATACGTACATATATACATACGACGTAGTATGTACGTATCTATGTACGTATGTATGTACGCATACGCAAATGTACGCATACGTATATACATACGTACATACATACGTACGTACGTAACAGATTATTAGGTTCTATATATGTCGATCTCTCCGAAGAGAGCCGATTTTCGGACTATTTGAGGATATTCCTCTCCAGCATTGGATGGCTGGACAAGAGTTGTGTTAATACCCATAATGTTGATTAGTATTTTTGTCCTTGTTTCTTTTTTCTTCTTCGGTATGCAATTACCCATCTAGTAAAAAATTAATAAATTTTTATATAAAAATAAAATATATAGTTAACTTACTTGTTAATATAATTAATAGAATATAATGGTAATTTAGGATTGTTGGTATTACATAATTATATGATAATTAATAATACACTATTTTTAAGTTGATTGTTAAATTATTAAAATGCACAATATTTAAAGTTAAACAATGGCTAGAGGTTAGGTTTAAATTTAAGTTTAGTTTTATTTTTTAAGGAATATTAAATAATAATTTTCAAATAATTACAAAAGCAAACAAATATTGCTTAATTGTTATTTTAACCTACCCCTATATAAATACCCATATAAACTTTATTTTATTCATATAAATACTTACTAAATAAGATGATGTTTGTAATATCTTTAATCCTTTACAGAATAAAAGCGATAGTTGCTATTATAATTCTTATTTGAATTTAAAACATTAAAACCATTGTTATTATCTTTATATCTTGTTCCAGTTGGCTTAATGATTGTTGTCTTATAATTAATATAATAGCATATATCGCTTATTATTCTGTAAAGGATTAAAGATATTACAAACATCATCTTATTTAGTAAGTATTTATATGAATAAAATAAAGTTTATATGGGTATTTATATAGGGGTAGGTTAAAATAACAATTAAGCAATATTTGTTTGCTTTTGTAATTATTTGAAAATTATTATTTAATATTCCTTAAAAAATAAAACTAAACTTAAATTTAAACCTAACCTCTAGCCATTGTTTAACTTTAAATATTGTGCATTTTAATAATTTAACAATCAACTTAAAAATAGTGTATTATTAATTATCATATAATTATGTAATACCAACAATCCTAAATTACCATTATATTCTATTAATTATTTTAACAAGTAAGTTAATCTATATATTTTATTTTTATATAAAAATTTATTAATTTTTTACTAGTTGGGTAATTGCATACCGAAGAAAAAAAAAGAAACAAGGACAAAAATACTAATCAACATTATGGGTATTAACACAACTCTTGTCCAGCCATCCAATGCTGGAGAGGAATATCCTCAAATAGTCCGAAAATCGGCTCTCTTCGGAGAGATCGACATATATAGAACCTAATAATCTGTTACGTACGTACGTATGTATGTACGTATGTATATACGTATGCGTACATTATGTGCGTATGCGTACATACAGACGTACATACATACGTACATACGTACATACATACATACTACGTCGTATGTATATATGTACGTATGGACGTATTATTACATTCGATATGTATGTATCTCATTTTTACCATCATTATTATTCTTTATAACCCATACATAAAACGCTTATAAAACATTTTTGTTTACCAGCTTAGTTTACACATACTGTCGAGGCAATAAATTCATTGATGATAGTTACGTACGCTTTCAATATGACTTTTCTTTAGTGGGAGTATACAATAGATTTTCGATTTTTTTGTGCTTCTTTGACCGATCTTCGTTATAATGTCTAATCTCCTCGGTCGGGGCCTAAATCGAAAATTGAAAGCTAGTTCTAAATAATGTAATATTAGCCAATAACAAACTCATGCTATAGTTGTTGCCGTAACCGCGTTAAAGTTAGATACAGATAACAAACAAATACATTTTTGTTTAAATGATTTTTTAAAGGATTGTTAAAGTTAAGTGGTGCCAGTTAGTATTACATGAAATGATTGGCAGAGATTTTCCGTGGTTTTGGCAAACGGCTTTATACTGAGCCCGGAGAACTTTTATACAAATTGCCACGAGTTAGCATTGCTTTGTTACACAGGTCGTTGGGGTTGTTTATATTTATTTTCGTGTCGGTACTTTTTCCCCTACAAACATGCAATTTTACCGAATCTGATCGGGAAATCATCAATAAATTGTCAATATTAAAAATATTTCTTTTTTGGCAACAGATGGGATAAAATGATGTTTTTTGCTGAATATTTTATAAAGTTATCTAGTAAATTTATCCCTGAATTCCTGAATAATTTTTGAGGGAAAAGGTTCCATACTGTAAATTCCCTTAGAAAAATATAAACTTATAAATTTATTTGTCAAAATTAATATCGCACCCAACCGGTAAAGGCGGTCTGCTTTTCCTTGATGCTCCCGGCGGCACCTGTAAAACTTTTCCCCTTAATCTTTTACTGGCAAAATTTCGCGCCAATAACGAGCTAGCCCTAGCCGTCGCATCATCGGGTATAGCGGCGACGTTACTCAATGGAGGCCGCACGGTATTACAAAAATAAAAAATAAAACTACCAATTAATATCTATATGTTCTACTTTTTACATTTTTTAAAACTTACATAAACGATGAAAATAAATTCTTTATGCGCCCGCCATCTTTCCTCTCCACGTCAATAAAAATACCTTTGAAAAAGCTTCCAACGCTTGAATGTTAGCTTTAAATTGATTTGAATTACTTCCGTTTTTCATATTAGTTAAATAGAAATATTGGTTATAAATTCGGTATCAAATAAGTGTAGAGAATCTATTTGTTCTAGAAACTTTTTAAGTGTATCTAATGACTGTAGACTTACACTTTATGAATAATTGACTAAAAACAAAATATTCATAACGCAGTACAGTATAGATATAACCCAAATAAGTTTATCCAATAATATAATTTACACGGAAAAGCATCTTTTATCATATTATGTAATTAATTGGTAAAGAGCATATTAAAACTTATTAACCCCTCAAAAACTACTGGACCGATTTGGCTTGAACAAATTTTAAAACATACTCCGGAGTATAGGGAATAAAGTATGAAATTTTAAGCGAAATCGGTCCAGTAGTTTTTGAGGGACGTCTTTATTAAGTGTCAAAACGTATAAAACAAAAAAACGTGACCCCTCGAAAACTACGGGACCGATTGGGTTCGAACAAATCTTAAAACATGCTCCGAAGTATGGGGAATAAAGTATGAAATTTTGAGCCAAATCGGTTTAGTAGTTTTCGAGGGTAACCCAAATAAGTTTATCCAATAATATAATTTACACGGAAAAGCATCTTTTATCATATGGAATAAAAAGCATATATGTAATTATTTGGTAAAGAGTATATTAAAATTTATTAACTCCTCAAAAACTACTGGACCGATTTGGCTTGAACAAATTTTAAAACATGCTCCGGAGTATAGGGAATAAAGTATGCAATTTTGAGCCAAATCGGACCAGTAGTTTTTGAGGGACGTCTCTATTAAGTGTCAAAACGTATAAACCAACGTATAAAACAAAAAATCGTGACCCCTCGAAAACTACTGGACCGATTTGGCTCAAACAAATCTTAAAACATGCTCCGAAGTATGGGGAATAAAGTATGAAATGAGCCAAATCGGTCGAGTAGTTTTTGAGGGACGTCTTTATTAAGTGTCAAAACGTATAAACCAACGTATAAAACAAAAAAACGTAACCCCTCGAAAACTACTGGACCGATTTGGCTCGAACAAATCTTAAAACATGCTCCGAAGTATAGGGAATAAACTGTGAAATTTTGAGCCAAATCGGTCTAGTAGTTTTTGAGGGACGTCTTTATTAAGTGCCAAAATGTATAAAGCAAAAGAACGTGACCCCTCAAAAACTACTGGACCGATTTGGCTCAAACAAATCTTAAAACATGCTCCAGAGTATGGGGAATAAACTGTGAAATTTTGAGCCAAATCGGTCTGTTAGTTTTCTAAATTTGGTGGTGGCATAGATACAAACAAACACAATCAAACAAACATACATACATACATAGTTTCATTTTTATATATAAGACTAGCTGACCCGGCAAACGTTGTTTTGCCATATACATTATGTCTGGCAAATTAACTAACTTATTATAAGTGTATGGGGATATTTTTTTCTGAAGTTTTACCTAATTTCTATTGTTATTTTTACAATCGATGGAAAGTACGTAAATAACTAATTGCAGGCAAGGAGTTTGTCGGGGAATGCAGGGGAGAGAAAAATTTTTATTCTTTTTTTTCCTGGAGGGTTGTTGGTCTACAGGTTATATTTTCTTAACCACTCTTAAAAAATATCTTTTTATCATTCGCATCACTTTGCTATATATGGATAAATTAAGACAGGATTAGGGTGACAGCTTAAGCGCCATCTGTACATACTATAAAAATTTTTAAAAATAATTTGAAAAAAAATTTAAAACTACCAAAAAAAATTTAAAAACTCAACTAAAAAAAACTGGCAACAAAATTAACGAGCTGCCATTATTAGTACATGGCCATAGAAGCATGTAATTTATTTGGGGACACAACCTTGCATAAGTTATGTAATAACAAAGCACATTATAAGAACGTATTATATAAAAAGATACAAATGTCACTAGTATAGGGGCGATGTGGGATCCATATTTCGGGTCATCAGGGATGGGAAGGCGAGGAGGTAAAACGTGGCCTAGGCTAGGGATAGTTTTTCCCGAAAGGCCGTTTGAGTGGAAGCTGGGTAAAAATATTTTAGTGAATTGGAGAGATAAATACTGATGGTAGTTTCCAATACGGGACTCTGGGAATATGCATTTCGATGTAGCAAAAAATATAACGCGTAAGGTACCCGGTACCGCCTGGTTTGAAACGAAGAAGCGGTTCCTTGGTTCAAGTGGTAATATGGCATTAAATGCCATCGCCCGATCATTGTAAGGCCATAGGATATACAACATTTGTGGTTTTACTCTCCGGCGCGAAAATAAACAGGTTGCTAGGTGTGCCTACACGGGAGCAGGCTACATATAGTTGGCCATGCAAAAAGCATGGATTTTCTAGATTTAAGCCAACAACAGTCAATGATTGTCCCTGGGCTTTATTGATTGTCTTGCAAATGCTAGGCGTACAGGGTACTGTACGCGCTTGAATTCAAAAGGCACATCGGTGGGGATGCGTGGGATCAGCACGTCCTCGCCTTTATACGTTCCGCTGATTATAGTAGCCGCAATGACGTTTGGAAGTAGTTGTTTTACGGCGGGTCTGGTGCCATTACACAACCTCGGAGGATGTAAGTTACGCAGGAGTATTATAGGGCACCCAGGCTTCAAGGTTAATTTATGTGGTGGGAGACTCAATGGTGTTAACAAATTCAAAAATTCAACTGGATAATTTACAGTTTGATCGGTTTCTATAACAGAATCTATAGAGCTGTAGGTAAAGGGATCACCTGGAATGTGCACTTGAATACGATCATTCATACGGGTGATGGCTTCATTTGTTGGCGCTAATATTGCGCGTTCCCGGAGCCATGTGTGTTCGGTGTAATGCCTTGCAATGTCGGGGAACACCATAGTTTCAACCGCCTCAGGCGATGGCAGTAGGTGACAAAAGGTTGTTGGAAAGGTGATTTTACTTGGAGACGGGGTTGGAAAGGTACCGTTCCCCAAAGCTAGAAGTTATTGTGCAAATAAGGACGTATCCGGGAGTAAATGCACGCGCATGTTGGTAGTAAGCGTGAGGATCATAAACTTCCACCAAAGATGTGACGCCTTCAGGCAGGCATCCAGCTCATCAGCCAGTGTTGCTCTTGGGATAACAGGTAATGTTTGTCGAAAATCACCGGCTAGCAACAATAAGGCCCCCCCCATAGGGAAGTCAATTTTCCGCAAATCACTGAGAGTACGATCTAGTACCTCGAGCGCTTTTTTATGCGCCATCGTACATTCATCCCAAAGTATGATTGAGCATATCTTTAGGACTGCCCAATTCCCGAGTTCCGACTGATATTACAGGTAGGTTTTTCAATCTGACGCAGATTTAGAGGGAGCTGTAAAGCAGAATGCGCCGTGCGGCCTCCATTGAGTAACGTCGCCGCTATACCCGATGATGCGACGGCTAGGGCTAGCTCGTTATTGGCGCGAAATTTTGCCAGTAAAAGATTAAGGGGAAAAGTTTTACAGGTGCCGCCGGGAGCATCAAGGAAAAGCAGACCGCCTTTACCGGTTGGTTGCGATATTAATTTTGACGAATAAATTTATTAGTTTATATTTTTCTAAGGGAATTTACAGTATGGAACCTTTTCCCTCAAAAATTATTCAGGAATTCAGTAAATTTACGACAACATATTACCGTTTAACAATTCATCGGCCAACTAAACAACATAAATAACCTAAAGGTAATAATTCTATGATTGTTTAACTTAATCTATTTTTTTAGATAACTTTATAAAATTTTCAGCAAAAAAACATCATTTTATCCCATCTGTTGCCAAAAAAGAAATATTTTTAATATTGACAATTTATTGATGATTTCCCGATCAGATTCGGTAAAATTGCATGTTTGTAGGGGAAAAAGTACCGACACGAAAATAAATATAAACAACCCCAACGACCTGTGTAACAAAGCAATGCTAACTCGTGGCAATTTGTGTGACATAAAAGTTCTCCGGGCTCAGTATAAAGCCGTTTGCCAAAACCACGGAAAATCTCTGCCAATCATTTCATGTAATACTAACTGGCACCACTTAACTTTAACAAACCTTTAAAATCATTTAAACAAAAATGTATTTGTTTGTTATCTGTATCTAACTTTAACGCGGTTACGGCAACAACTATAGCATGAGTTTGTTATTGGCTAATATTACATTATTTGGAACTAGCTTTCAATTTTCGATTTAGGCCCCGACCGAGGAGATTAGACATTATAACGAAGATCAGTCAAAGAGCCAAGCACAAAAAAAAACGAAAATCTATTGTATACTCCCCCTAAAGAAATGTCATATTGAAAGCGTACGTAACTATCATCAATGAATTTATTGCCTCCACAGTATGTGTAAACTAAGCTGGTAAACAAAAATGTTTTATAAGCGTTTCATGTATGGGTTATAAAGAATAAAGGGAAATTGCAAATGTGTAATGATGGTAAAAATGAGATACATACATATCGAATGTAATAATACGTCCATACGTACATATATACATACGACGTAGTATGTATGTATGTACGTATGTACGTATCTATGTACGTATGTATGTACGCATACGCACATAATGTACGCATACGTATATACATACATACGTACGTACGTAACATATTATTACGTTCTATTTGTCTGTATAGTTATGTCCACTAATATCACCGATTGTCGAATGATAGGGGGTATCCGTTTACCACATTGCATTCCAAAATGTCAACTCGGGCAAATATTTTCCTCTCTGTCCGCTTTCTGCATTTTTTGGGAATGCAGCAAAGGTTTCCCATATTAATCGTCTTGAAATAAACTTTTTAACGATTAAATTGATAATTAATACAACTATCATACATTAAAGCTCTAATCAGCAAATTAATGTCATTGTTGGTTATGAAAGAGTAATATATTATACCTCATTAAACGATGAATATAATATAATTAGATCCAACAATCTTATTTTTAATACACATTTATTACAGAGTTATTTATATAAATTTCTAGCTAGTTTATATTGTAAAGATAATTTGGTGAAATAATGTGTTGTAATTTCAGATTTAATTAAGTCTTTTCTAAAATTATGAATAATTTTAGTATTAAAAATGTTATTAGGAAAAGTAATGTTATTAATAAAATTAGGTATTAAATTTAGTTTTAAGCAGGTTTTTAAAAAGTAGATTTTGTTATGAACAATATAAATTTTAAATAAAGAATTTATAAAATCATAAAATAAATTCTTACCTTGAGTTAATTATTTTCATCTTACAATAATTCACTTACTTTCCAATCACAACAAAGGATAATAAATAGACTTACAATTTTTGACTAATTTACTTTAGTAGACACTTAAAAATTATGAAACATTAATTGAATGAATACATTTCATCGTCAGACCCGCTTTCGTATAATATTTCTTCGCTCGGTTTTTCCTTCAATTCCTTCTCATACATGGCAAATTCTTTCTCATGATCTCGGTCCTTTTCTATTTTAGCCAGTTTCGCCGTTATTTCTATAGAATCCAAATAAAAATATAATCTCCTCCTTTTAAATTTTAATGATTAATTTCAAAAAAAAATATTAATGTAACCTATGGCGACAAACATAAGCTTTTTAAAAAATCCCTTAAAAAACAAGCTTGGAAAAAAGGTACTCACTCGTTTCCAAAAGCTAGCTCAGGAGCCTTTAAATTAAAAAATCTTATATTTAACACTACCCCTCGCTAAATCAGTGCAAAGTAACTCAGTATTCCAAACTTTTCGTATTCCCAATGATGGTTCCCCGTTTAAATGCGGAAATTTTTCGGATCCTTTCTAACATAGGGGCAAAACTTGTAATTGGTTTTTTTAAATCGATAGGAAAGAGATCCCCCGAAGCCAAATACTCACCCAGCTTGATTTTAGGTCAAAAAATTGGGATTTTAATAGGGAAATACAATTATAAATCTTTATCAGACACATGGCCCTTGGCTGTTACGAAACTGAAGAATAGTTTTTATTTATATAAAGATTTCTTATACTCGTTTATAGTAAATATATCTAATGTATTATTTTCACTTAATAAGAGTGTTTTAATATTAACAAAAAAAATTATCAAGATTTTTATAATGTCCAAAAATTATCGCTAACAGAAGGAGTGAAACTTGATGCAAAATATAAAAAATTATTTTTACCCAATAAAAGCATTTAAATGTGTAAAAAATTATCAAGCCAAAACTGACGTTAGATGAAATCTTCTCTAACAAAGTAAGCATCAAAACTTGTAAAAATTACCTTGTTTGCAGGGTTGAAAAATCCGAATGTTTGGCGTCCACAAACGAACGAAGCATCTACTACATTTCTTGTGCCTCTCCAGGGCGCAAGCTTCGCAAAAGTAATGCTTGCTTACACTTCGTAACCACCGGCTGCTGCATTACGAGAAAAAAAATATCAATACAAAAACTTTGAAAATAACATTTTTTTATCTTTTGCCCCCCTCCAATTGACCTTCCCAATCCAAAACCTGGCTACGCCCATGGGACTCACCTAAACCTTATGCTCTAAACATTTTCAACGACGCCTCCCGTCCCTTATTGAAATAAGGTTTTAAGTTTTCTCGTAAATTTTAAAAATTTTAAAAGTCGACTAATTTTTAAGTGGGCATCGTAAAACTATAAATATTTTTTTAAATTGATTACAAATTTATAAAATCTCCCTCTCTAAATATAACGCACCTTTGTGCTCCCATTTCAAATCATGTCTATGCCCAAAATTGGGTCTCATTAAGACCGAATGATTACAGTTATACATTGCTAAATCAAGTGACAATTCTATATTTTGAGGGAATTTCACTACTAAAAAGTGTTATTGTTTGACGCTGTATTGGCGATAGATATTTTTTTCCGCAATATCATGACTACGGGTTTCAAAAGTGTAATAGGTATTAAAGGTTTTTAGTTCTAATTTATAGTAGCTGGGGTTTTATGATTGCGAGAAACAGCTTTTTGTCAAGCTAAAATCCTTAAAGTAAAAATCACGAAAAATAAGCCAAGTTTATCCTCAAAACTCTCTCTACAAGTTTAATAGGTGGATTTGGCTATTTTTTATGCTTATTTTTAAATTTTACTACAAATTTCTAAAATGCCTTGTTATTGTATAGACTTTCTCAAGATATCTTTCGTAATCTCAAGACTTAGCCTCTAATATTTTATACATTACTCTGCTATTAATCATATGCAGGGTTATTTTATTACTTAAGGTAGTATTAAGGAGTGATTTGTAAGTTTTTTAAATTAAACTAATTAAAATTATACAATACGCTCCCTTTTCCCGTCGTCAGTTAGACCAGTTCAGCCACCTGGACGCACCACTAGGAGGACCCACATCTTCCGAGCGCTTCTTGACTAAATTTTTAACCTTTATAGAGGAAATTAAACCCACACTACTAAAACTTACCCCTCACCACGCTTTCTTTTTGGCAAAAAACTTCCTTTTAATCCCTAAAATTAACCACGCCCTGCGTGCATCCCCTATCTTCAGGTGCCCCGAGCAACTCAACCTCATCGAACGGAGCATGCAAAATCTTTTCGAAACCTGCCTCAACCTTAAATTTAGACCCTTACAATGGCTTCAGGCATCCCTTCCCTCAAAAACAGGGGGAATCGGGATTACATCCCCACGACAGATTGCACTAGCGGGATTTATTTCATCTCGTATGAGTACCGACGGTCTAATCTCAGAGTAACATCCCTCCCAGACCCGCACCTTCAAGAGGCTCTTAACATGTGGGATGCGGACACGCACGAGTCGGCCGAACGTCCAGTTGGAGCGACCCAAAAGGAATGGGACCTTCCCCTAATAGCACGTTCCGTAGCTTTCCTCTCCTCGAACGAACTATGCCAGGGAAAACTCCTTTTCAAATGGGCCTCCTCCAACAGCGGTTACGAATGGCTCGAAGCGATCCCGAGCAGGAATTTGGGTCTTCATATGTCTGGTGAAGAGCTACGCATCGCCATAGGCCTCCGCCTCGGCTGCGACATCGTTTCCCCATATATGTGCGAGGTCTGCAAACAGCCGGTCCAACCCAATGGACACCATCCTCTTCACTGCAAATACAGCAAAGGCCGTAACCCCAGACATGCGGGAATCAACAAAATCATAGGCCAATACCTTCGTAAAGCCGGTTATCCCAATACCCTAGAGCCTGTCGGCCTCAGTACGACCGACAGGAAAAGACCAGACGGGCTAACGCACATACCTTGGTCCCGCGGGCTAAATCTCACTTGGGATTTTACTACGGTCGACATCTTCGCCCCATCAAACTCTTCCCCCGACCTTATAATCAAGGCAGAGAGGAAAAAGGCCGAAAAATATACCACTCTCACCAATACAGTTTTCATCCCCGTGGTGGCTACCACTATTGGCAACCTAGGTTCAGAGGCTCTCGCTTTCCTCAAACAAATCGGGAAAGCGATGACGAATTCTTCTTTAGAACCTAAGGAATTCTTCTACATCGGGCAAAAGATCACTATGGAAATCGTCAAATCCGACACGATTTCCATACATGGATCAATGCCATCCAATTAGTTTTTAACGCGTTTTCTTTTGTAGTATTCTATTTACCAATGTTTTTTATCCATGTAATATTTTTTTTATATATTAAATAAAATCTAGATCATTAAAAAAAAAATAGTAATGTAATAGTAGCTCAACAGTTAATATTTTTAAAAGAACTTTGACGTTTTTCCCCCTATAGATTTACAAAGATTGTATCAAAGATTCGTTCACTATGGTACATAATGTGCCTTTGGGTGGTATAAAAGCGTTAAAATTTTTCCCCTACGAGGGAGGATGTGCTAGGGATCGGGCACACAAACGGCTTCTCCAACATAATAATTCCAGGTAATTGCACTGCACCCTATCAATAAAATTGATGTTGCATGATATGGCTTTATTAAAGCTAACTTATATTTGATAATATTACTACGGGAGGGAGACCGTGAATGGTTATGTAACCCTGTTTGTTGGTAGTGCTTATCGCCATTTAGCGGACGAGAGATACAACTTTTTTACACTTATTTATTATTATGGTGCTACCTTTTCACGATTGCTTTGTTGTTTGTGTCTCAATTTTTTACTCAACTACGCCCGTTTTTTTTACAATATATCAGCCTGTGACAAATAAATATTATTGATACCCTAAAACAACCATTTTCTTAAATAAAAAAACGCGCGCTTTTGCAAACATTCTTACATTTCGTTCTTTTTTCGTATTTACGAAGTTCGGTATACAAGTACAAAAACATAACTTTAACGTTAAGATGATAAATGCAGACAATAGAATATGTAATGTTCCAGTTATAAACGAAGTCACAATTGTTATAGTTGGGGATTAATTTAAATTGAGAGAGATTATGCTTGCATAGATGCAACGATGATTTGACACAAGTTGCGGACACTCATCGATACTATGACCCCGACCTATTCATTACATTTACAAGCAATCCTTCTTAGCGCAATGCACATGAGCTTTTATTTCATGGCCAATTACCAGTCGATAAGCGCAGCACGCGTTTGCCAACGATTATCTCATTGTTAAGCATAAGGTCTTTGGCTCTGTGCGTTGGTGGATGTACTCTGTGGAATGGCAAAGAGAGGTTTACTGCATGCCTATACGCACATATGACTATATAACCACCTCCAAACGAGATCGACGATGTAATATGAGGTGAAATACCTTATCTTAAACTAGATTAGGATTTTTACAAAATTGTTACAAAAACTATGGATGAGTGATATTTGGTAAGGGCATAAAGCGATATCCTCGAGACTTGGTATGCAATAAAAATACCGGTAGTAATGGATATCATTTGTAAAAATAAAGATCAACAAAAGATTGTGGGTAACATGGTATCCATTCAACTTCGCATCGAGGGGGTAACCGCTGGGCTGTTTTATATTGTCCTCTGCTATCAAAATTATGCAAAGCACACATTAATGTTCAATATTGTAATTAGGTTAACAGTTTTTAGCGTTCAACCAGATATCACTGCGTTTATAGCGAGTCTTCACATCGATGAAATCGCTTAGTATCAGGCTGGAAGATATATAAGCAGTAAGAAGCTATATGGCGTATTCTATCCTTTCCTATGCAGTACGCAGTCCTGCTATGGTTCCCTTAGGTCTAGAAAATGGGCAACGAGTTTATTTTACAAATGCAAATGTCAACAAACTAGCCTTAAATTCCCCAGGTACAATGATAACTGCGTTCTGCAGGCTATGTCAACACGATGATTTTGCGCAAAAGCTGCAATATTGCGAAGTGCCTAAGTCTTGCACATGGAATTCGCGCAGCATGCGATAGGCCAACTACACACTATTCATTCCAATCAAGATGAGTGTTTCTTTCTTCGCATGACATCCCTGACCCAACGTTTTTCCAGCAGTTAAAGGTGGTCATCGGCGTTGCACATTCCACTTTCCGCAGTGCATGTCAAGCCATGTATTTATTAGAGCATAATGATCATTGGTATGAAGGAATTAGTGGCACGTGATATAATTCGCATCCAAAACAAATTCGTGTTTTATTGATCTCCTGTTCTCCATGTCCGACTTACCGATAACTATTGTCTTTTAAAGCTGATCGATAAAACGCGCGCTTCAAGAAATGTCAAATTCTTAACATTCAATTTTGGACATAAGCATTCTTTACCTTTGGAATTCGAAATGAATCTATAAGAAGACATATTATTAATTATCCAATCCATCATTGTTACCTAATATCTATCCACTAATCCCACATCTATCCACTAATCCCACATTAAGACATATCACTCTTTAAGCATGAAGAATATTAACCAGACTAATAGAAGCATGCTTAGTTTGTGCAATCTTTTACACCAACCTTAGGAAAATATCTGCTTTTCAGGCAATATCCAATTATTTATTCTCACAAATAAACCCTGATCCCCCTGGATAAAAGGTTTAATTTTTTTTAAACAGATATCAAAATCTGAGTTTTATTCATGCAATATACAATTTTACTGTGATCATTTATGAACTCCCTGATCTCACCTTAATTAACTTTATATTGCATAACAACTTCTTACTTTAGCTGTATACCACCTAATCTGAGAATATACAGACCTATGCTATTGCATCACTTTTTACTAAAGGCATAATATCAATTAAACTCATACCCTGAAAATACCAAACTTACACGTTTAAAATTACACCCATGGCAGCACTTAAATCAGAGAACCTTAACTGAAAGAATTAAAGAACACAAAGCCCCGCTGACACGATGCGCGACCCACTCCGCCGTAGCAGAGCACTCTCTACAAAACCAGCATACCATCGACTGGGACAACCCGACTGTCCTCTACCGATCTCAATATAACAATGAAAGAAAATTCATCGAAAGCGTTCTAATCGACCGCCTCAAGCCCCAAATCAATTACCAACCAGGACAATGGAGAAATTACAAGCACATACACCCACACCTACCTCTATAATACCTATTACCATTATACACACCCTATTGTCTTTTTCTTTCCCCTATTGTTTCATAACCACCTTGTTTACTACTTATGCCTTATTTTGTAATTGCCATTGTCAATACTATTCTTATAATTGCTATTGCTTCATGTTTTATAACCCCTTTTGTATTTTACCATATCCTTTATCTTAAGTTGTTTACCCCACTATTTCAATAAGTGTTAACTCTCTTGTTCCAACCAGTCTTCGCTATTATTCACCCTCCTGTTTCAACTGGTTTTTATTTATTTTTTTATTATTTTTATATTTATATATATATATTTTTTAAATTAAATCTTGTCGACACTGTAATTTCCCTTCTTTTTAATTTAACCTCGTCATTCGTCCTTTATTTGTAATCTTTCACTTGTAATCTACTTTTTTTTAAATTATTGATAATGGTTGCTGGACAACCGAAATATCTAAACCCTTTTCCACCCTCGCATTTTATCAATCCTAAATTACCATTATACGAAACAAATTCTATATTACAAAAGAATTTGATCTTAAAAATTTTTTAACCCCCCCCCCCCCTTGAGGAAATCCTACTTACGCCTATTCAAATAGCCATAATTATTGTTGAACAACAGAATGTACTGTGTTAAAACAAAGCACCCTTTAACTATAACATTATCATAATAGATATGAGATGCTATGAGCAGTTTAGAGAAACTGCTTGCTCATAGCATTTGCTCATATCAAATCTGTTAATTAACTTATAATGGTGCTCAGGCACACAGCTCTATACATGAGTTACTTATTGCTACTACCCCTTCGCCTCTTGAGCATTTTCATCTGATACTGTATCCTACTCATGAGTAGAGTAGGATACACAGTGCGTGTGAGGGGAGAGAGCTCACAGTGACCAATGCTCACAGGAGCAAATTAACATCGGTGGGGGGGGGGGGGGGGGGGGCAGCCGCCCCCCCGGCTAACCCCCAGGTGTTATTCTAATTTAAAATATTTTAAATGCTTTGTGTATTATCATTTATTATTTTTATAAAGAGAATTACATATTTTGTGAAGGTGAGATAAATAAATTAAAAAATTAAGAATCGTAGATATTGGGAAACATTCGGTTATGGCTAATGAATTATATTTACAGATGGTTATGGCGATTTTCTGTCGTATAAAAAATGATTCGCGATTATCATGGGATAGCAATGAAATTTGTTTCCCTATTTTTTTAAAAAGTTGTAAGGCTAGGGGGCCAAAGGTTGTTAGTGTAGTTGTCGCAATGGAACAAAGTATTATAGTAGTGTTGTTAATATCTGAGTATTTTGAAATTTTAAGAGCCTCGGCTGAGGACAAGGGATCTTTGTTATGATTAGATGGGGCAAATACGTCAGTACATGTATAATCCCATGCTAAACTGAGTCCTTTTTCCCAAGCACCTAAAGTTTGACCATCGGGTCGTTTGTTGCCATCACAGAGGCCTATGGGTTCGAGAATTGAGGGGAAACCAGCTTTGGTGAAATAGTTATGTATTAGTTTATTAACCGCGGTATGTCGAAAGTACCGGGCTTTGTTGCGATTACAGTGAAGGCCATGGTGGCCATTAGATTTTACGGAATTATTGCAAAGCGAACAAGTGTGTTCAGCAACAATATTGCATCCTAATCTTAGGCCTACTGCGAAGCGGAATTCGGTGTTGGATAAGAGAAGACCAAGGTTACGGCTTGGGAAAGCCTCGAGCCATTCGTGACCCGAGCGTGAAGCAAAGCTCCTAAGCGCTGGAAGTTCCTCTGCCGAAGCGCCATTAATGAGAGACTTAAAGTGGCACTCGGACAGGGGACCAATCCAGCACTTTTGGGAGTTTACTTCAGGTTGATAAATATTATATATATTAAAAATCGTATATACAATATGTAATATAAAAATAAATACATTATATTATAAATTGTAAATACGAACTAACTTACATAATAATATAAATAAGTGGCGGTGGAAATTTGAATGAATGAATCAATGAAAAAATAAATTAGAAGCAATTAAGTAAAATTTAATTTAAAAAGTATATAGATATACAGCTCTAGCAAATATAATATTTGTAAAAAAAGTTTCAAGTATCGGTATCGGTACGATTAATAACCAATACCGATATCGTTAAAAATCGTGGTATCGGTTCGGTGCAGCCCTACTTTAATGTAATACACTAATATTTTAACACGAAATTATACACTTTTATACTTATCGTTCTACATGGGCGTACGCAGGTTTTTGAATTGGGGGGGGGGGGCAGAATTGAAAATAATATTTCCTTACCAAAATTTTTCGGCGAGCAAAAAAAAAGGCCTCAACATCCAAAAATTTTCCTTACCAAAAATTTTTCGGCGAGCAAAAACAAAAAAAACGTCTCCAGTATCCAATTAGGGGGAAGGGAGCAGCCGCACTCCCTGCCTCCCCCTAACAAATTAGGGGGGGGGGGGGGCAAAACATAATATTTTTTAATTTTTAAGGTTTTTGTATTAAAAATTTTTTTAAATCCCCCCCCCGTTCTATTGCTCAATCATATAATTAAAACTTTGATCATGCTATTGATAAAGATATTTTTCTAATTAAAAATTTAGTTAAATGATAAACCCTTATGTTTATACTAGATAAACCCCGCAAACGTTGTTTGACCATTTACCCGGGTGTATTAAATTATGTTGGAATTTTAGGGCATATATGATGATTAAGCGGTTATTGAAGTAAAAATAAAGTTTGATAATTTTTAAACAAATAGTTAAAGAAGGTCCAAGGCCCACCCAAGAGAGAAAACCTGGCCCCATGCCCCCCCCCCCCGCCGAAGGAAAAATCTTTGGCCCCCTGGCCTTTCAATCAACTTTTTTGTTCATTTTTCTCCTTATTTAACGCGCAAAAAATGACGAAATTAGATTTTTTTAATTTATTTAGCCACGCAGGAGGAGACACGACCGTCCTCTAATAATAATAATTGATGTGAAAAATAAGCAAAAAATGACTTGGGCGTCATGCATGTCAGACACAAATGGCTAGAATTGATAAGGCTACACCAGTTCATAATATGTGGCTGTGATTCCAGCCCCTTGGAAATATGTTGGAATAGATCTCTGCATGTTGCCTAAAACAGAACAAGGCAACATTTGCATGTTGGTTGTTATTGATTCTTTTCCATTGAAATTAGTCATGATCAAAACCTAGGTCAGGTTTTCCCGAGGTCCAACCTCAGGTCGGTTTTAGGTTCAGGTTTTCAAAAACCTTATCAGGTTTATGAACACCCGAACCTTAACCTGAGGTTGATCCCGAAAATCAACCTGAAAAACGTTCAGGTCAATTTTACACCCAATTTGAAACTCCAGGTTGACCTGAGGTTAACCTAAAATCAATCTCTTGTTTTCTGCGATGAATTTAAGAATAAATGTTTTATTTTACTTTCACTATTTTCCTTTTTCAAGATGCATCAAACTTTTTAAATATTTACAATTATAAATGAATAAAAAATATTTTTTTGTTATTATTAAAAAAAAATTAATTTTTTTAATAATGATTTAAACATTGATCATGTATATATGTGGTTGGTGCCATCTATGTATTAATTAATTTTCATAAAGCGTTGGGATGCATTGCATAGGATAGCAGTGTTAGTCTTAGTAGTATATGTTGTGTTTATATGCGTATCAGGCAAACCTTACACACACCCTGTTCTCTCCCTTCCAACCTTAACCCACCCGGTTCCAACCTAAACACTCCCGGTTCCCACCTTGTTCCAACCTCCTCCCACCCCACGCAGCCTATACGCACACCTAATTCGTGCCTTAATTAACCTCCCCCCTCCCGATTGTTTGCTTGTTGTTGTTGCTGTGAAATGCAATATGCAGCATGTGCGTGTGCGAGATAAGTTTAAGAAAGGGCGCGCCGCGCATGCAATATAAGTTATTTCAATTTGAAATATCTATATATGTTTATGATCATTTATACTAGTGTTGTAAAAACGGCTGGCTGGTTTTTCCCAGCGTATTGCTAAGCTTAGTTGTTGACGTTTATTTTCACCCAGCCTTATCAGTGTTAGGTGAATTTTCTTGGGAGAGCTTTGGCGTTTGGCGTTTTTGTAAAAAAGACCTAAAGCGTTCTGGGTGAATGTTTCGGGGTGACCTTTGGCGTTTAGGTTTGGGTGTATTAAACACCTAAAGGGTGTGGGTGGATAATATTATTAACCTTTTGGTTTGGTTTTGGTCGTTTGGGGTGGGGCAAGCAAATATATCAATTTTATGTAATAAACTTTTAATTTAAGAAAATATAAATAGTTATATCATGACGTCACTGAGTTTAAACTTTTCCCATTGTGACGTCATAATGAAAAGTATTATAATTTATAATCTAATCTCTAGTAAATTACAGTTAATTATTATGCTTTGCTTATGCTGCATTATAGAAGTAATGTTTTATTTATGAAAAAAAGATGGCTAAAATCTGTTTAATGATTTCAAAAATTATTTTTTAGACATGCCAAAAATTTTATAAAAATTTATAAAAGGTGGGAAATTTCGCTTTGTAGAATCTTCTATACAGATGGCTAAAATCTGTTTAATGATTTCAAAATTTATTTTTTAGACATGCCAAAAATTTTATAAAAATCTATAAAAGGTGGGAAATTTCGCTTTATAGAATATTCTATAAAGATGGCTAAAATCTGTTTAATGATTTCAAAAATTATTTTTTAGACATGCCAAAAATTTTATAAAAATCTATAAAAGGTGGAAAATTTCGCTTTATAGAATATTCTATAAAGATGGCTAAAATCTGTTTAATGATTTCAAAATTTATTTTTTAGACATGCCAAAAATTTTATAAAAATCTATAAAAGGTGGGAAATTTCGCTTTATAGAATATTCTATAAAGATGGCTAAAATCTGTTTAATGATTTCAAAATTTATTTTTTAGACATGCCAAAAATTTTATAAAAATCTATAAAAGGTGGGAAATTTCACTTTATAGAATATTCTATAAAGATGGCTAAAATCTGTTTAATGATTTCAAAATTTATTTTTTAGACATGCCAAAAATTTTATAAAAATTTATAAAAGGTGGGAAATTTCGCTTTGTAGAATCTTCAATATAGATGGCTAAAATCTGTTTAATTATTTCCAAATTTATTTTTTAGACATGCCAAAAATTTTATAAAAATTTATAAAAGGTGGGAAATTTCGCTTTGTAGAATCTTCTATACAGATGGCTAAAATCTGTTTAATGATTTCAAAGTTTATTTTTTGGACATGCCAAAATTTTTATAAAAATCTATAAAAGGTGGGAAATTTCGCTTTGTAGAATATTCTATATAGATTGCTAAAATCTGTTTAATGATTTCAAAATTTATTTTTTAGACATGCCAAAAATTTTATAAAAATCTATAAAAGGTGGGAAATTTCGCTTTGTGCCTCAGCTAGGTGGGAACAATTTTTTTGAACATTTTAATATGGTTTAACTTTATAATTTACACATTTGCTAAGCAGATTAATTGCGATTAATCACAAAATTTAATTTCAAATATCATAGCAACTTAACATCTATTACATGTTGCAATGTGTGTGGCACACAACACAACACAACACACACACCACCACACACTGTGTGCAATACCAGATAAACATGACACAACAAGGCAGCGTGGCGTGGGCTCGCTAGGCTCTTTATTATATCATTTCTTTTTTAACGCATAACATGTCTAATATTAATTGTTACGATTTCGACTATAACTCTAGCTCTACTATGGATGAAAATGAAAGTGATGCCTTTTCTTATGGTTATGACCAAAATTATGAGGTATACAATTTTTTACGAAATTTATAATTTATTAATAAAGAGGATAATAGATGAACCTAGAACTTCAACTCCCATACCCACAATCAATAATTCACCTTCAATTATTTTAACTCCATCTGATTCTTCTTCGAAATTTTTGTGGACCCCAACCAAGAGTCGCCGTAGATGTAGTATATGTGATAAGTTCTATAGCCGAAAAACCTCTACAAGTACATTTGTAACACAACAAATTATTTGCTAAGTATTTTATTCAAATTGCTAAGTATTTTTAAGCGTCATTGCTAAGTATTTTATTCATTTGCTAAGTATTAATTTGTTTGCTAAGTATTTAAATTAATGCTAAGTATTAAATTCAAATGCTAAGTATTTTATTCATTTGCTAAGTATTTAAATAAATTTTGCTAAGTATTTTATTGTTTTCGCGACCAGCTATAATCACCAAATTCACCATGGGGATTCCCCTATGACCAAATATCAAATTTCTAAAATAAAAAGTTTGGGAACGGCTATGGGGTGGTCAGGAAATCAAAAAACACTAATAAATTAAATTAATTTATAGGAAATATATATACATGCCACCGTTATTATAATTATATATTGTAGTTGAATAATATCTCTATCAATTATCCTATTGGCTATTTAGATTATTTTATGGGTAGTCATTATAGAACATGAAGGGTATTTCTTCACCTACAAATAAATAATCATAATCTTTTTATTCAAATCTAAAATAAATTATTTTTTATATTATAACAATATAAAATTGAAATATGATATTTTTCAACTATAAATTTTGGTAATTCATTAAAATAATTCCCATTAAAACTTAACTTCAAATTTCAACACTTTTTTGTGTCATAAATAAAACTTTGAATTAAAAAACTTAGTATTTTAAGGTAATAACTTAGCACTTCAAAATAGAAAATCTAGCATTTTTAAAAATTAAACATTTTTTTTGAAATTATTACCATTAAAACTTTGTCCTTTTTAGCTTTAAAACCTTATTATCTTATATTTTTTTAATACCCAGCATTTTGATTTAAATTCATAATTTAGATTTTTTTAACCCTCGAGAGTATTCGTGGGGTATTTTGGTACCCCTCGCAAATTATAAATTTAAATATAAAACGCAATTTAAGTCTAACGAATTTGGTCTTTTCAGTAGCTTAATATTTTATCAAGAACTAGGTTAGGTGAAAATTTCATAGGTTTTGGCTTAATACTTTTGAAAATATAAACTCGTGGGGTATGATTATACCCCACGAATGCTCTCGCGTAAGTTTTTTTCTGTTGGAGAAAGTGTATGTATTTTTTTTTGTTTGATGATATCTTTTACAATTTTAGTTTTTAATACATTTTGAACATTCTTTTAATAAAAAATCACGTTTATTTTGATTTATTTTAACGTATATGATGTCAAGAGGTAAAATGAGGGGAAGCTCTAAAATAACCATAATAAAAATGGGGGTCCATAAAATTGTAAATAAGTTTTGTAATGTTGATTAGATTTATATCAAAATTTATACCATCAATCTTAAGACCTTTATGAACATAATGTTTAAAATTTCAAAGGTTTTAAAGGAATACTTTAAAAGTTATAAGAAGTTTTTAGCATTTAGATTAAAATACTTAGCATTTAGATTTAAATACTTAGCATAAAATACTTAGCGTTTTTAAATAAAATACTTAGCACTTTAATTAAAATACTTAGCATAAATTACTTAGCAATTTGTAATTATTTACTTAGCAGTTAAATAACACCCCATTTTTAATTTAATTTTGAATAATTTGATCTCTCTATATTTTTTGAATTAAATATCTTTTAATTTAATTTATTACCACATTTATTATTTAGTAGAAAAGTATATATAAACAGAGACATATGACAAAATTAGTACTTTATCATTAAATTTAAGTTAATATTAACACAATTCTAAATTTAATAAGACAAATTTATTTATTATATAAAATTTAATATACTTATTTACAATTTAGTATTATATATCTCAAAATTGAAATATATTTATTTACAGTTAATTTAAATTTAGTATTATATTTCTCATATACGTAATTGACGTGTGTCAAGATAGAAAAGTATATCTGTCAGTTGATCGTGATTGACAATGTGTAAGCGCATTTTTACCTAGTTGACTTCTAAACCCTTACACCGGTATTTCTATCCACCTTTATCGTACTAGCATTATTAGTTAGGCTGTGAATAAATACTTTTCTTTGAGAAGTGAAATATTGTTACACGGTGGGCAAAAACGATGTCAAATTTAGAAAATGTGAAAATTTAAATTTTATATTAATTTACTAATTCATTTTTTGCATACTTCAACTCAACAATAACAAGAGAATACAATTCGGGAAAATAATGTTACCATTTGGTGCGTACGCCATTGATGGATCTATGTCTAATAAACTGGAGATATATAGGCAAAAAACTTTAATGTTACTTTCATAGACTAGATAGACTGCTTATCAACGCACAAATGTGTACCCTTTTTTCCGCCATCTTGAGAGTAGAGACCTGCACGGGCGGCCCGAGGCCCGGCCCGAAAAAGCCCGGGCCCGGGCCGGGCCCGGGCCCTAAATTTTCAGGCCCCGGGCTTCCGGGCCGGGCCTAATTCATAAATAATAGGCCCGGCCCGGAATAATTTTGAGCTAGTTGCATTTTGCATAAGTACTTTGATTCTGTTTAAAAAATATATTTCAAAAAATTAATTAATTACTAGTTATTGCATCTGTTAAACATTCATTCATTTATTTCGCGCTTTTTTCAATATATTACAAACAATTGAGTATGGAACAAAGAAGAAAACTACTGCAAATAGCTGAATATATCCAGAAAGATTTTTATAAGGTAAGAGAAAATCTTCGGGGGAAGAGTGAAGTGTGGAAAAGATTCCTTTTTATCTTTGACAATATGGATATGAAGATAGATTATGTTTTCTGCAAAGCTTGCAAGAATGTATTATCTTATAATTCTTGCCAATCAGGTATTTATTAATGTTAGTTTTGTTAATGCTTAATAGGGAACACTCATCTCCAAAGGCATAAATGCTCTAAAGAAGTCCAGGAAAAGAAAAATATGGAAAAATTGGACAATTATTTATGCAACCATCCTCAGCAAAACTAAAAAACCCTGCAATAATTAAAAAAGATCTCATATCCTCAATAGCCCATTTTTGTGGAATGGATATGAGATCTTTCAATACAATTCATGGTGATGGGTTTATACAATTAGCCCAGCATTTAATCAGATTGGGGTCTATACATGGAAGGATATTATGCCATGTCCAACAACTATATCCAGACATATGGTTAGAGCCCTGCAAAATGAAATTTCTTCGGCCCGAGCCCGGCCCGAGCCCGACTTCTCAATTTTTATTTTGCCCGAGCCCGGCCCGAGCCCGAAAGACTTTTTTATTTTAGGCCCGAGCCCGAGCCCGACCCGATTTTCTAAATAAAATTTTTTAAAAAATATATTACGGAAATTTTTTTCACCATCTAGATATAAAATGCATTACATTGTTATTACTCCTAATTTACAACTAGAATGAATTTGAAATAAAAAATCCGTTTCCACTCGTTAGAGTTTATTCAGCTAATCATTTAAAGCTAAAAATTTAACTTTATAAAATAAATTTTTAACAGTTTCAAATAAAAAACTTTTTGAAATAGTTACTTTTCTTATTTCTAAAGTTGTAACAGCTACTATGATTCTATAAAATATAATAAGATTTGCAATTCAGGTCAGTTATATTATATTAGACAAGGGAAATAGCTGAAGTTTAGAAGCTATATAATGTAGGCTGCGCGAAGATAATTATTAATATTGAGTTGAGTTGATTTAAATCCTATTTTATAAAAGATTAATTTGCTTTAATTCAATTCGGGCCGGGCTCGGGCCTCAGGTCGGGCCGCCGCATCAGGCCCGACCCGAGCCCGAGGCCCGATTGTTTTATACAATTCTGCCCGAGTTCGGCCCGAAAGCCCGTCGGGCCGGGCCGGGCCTCGGACGGCCCGTGCAGGGCTCTACATATGGTTCAAACTATGGAACATGCGAGAAATAAGATATATCCCACCATTTTCAAAGCGTTTCTGAAGGATACTGCTCAGGTATAAAATTATGAATCAAACTATATAATGTATTAATAAGACACAACAGATATGTGGCATGATAGTTATAAAAAAACAACTATATTACATTGACGTTACACTATGTGATTGGTTATAAACTTTACAAAATTGTATTGTTTACAATTAAGTTTGAAGAAGACAGGAAAACTGGGGAAAATATAAGGAAGGAAATTCTAAACAAATTTCTTTCTTTAGGTATTATATTATATTTAGGTTTTTATAAAATGGTTTTAAGGTTACACCCAGAAACAATTTGTAGATATGGTCATAGTTACTGATCAAGGCAGTAACATGATCAGTGCCTTTCAATGTCAAAAAAGGCTAAATTGTGCAGCTCACATGCTCAACACAATTTTACGGAACACATTTAAAAATGAGTATCTAGAGAAGACTCATCCAATTATCTTTGAGAGTATGAGTCAGTGTCAAAGCCTTATTGTAGATATGAAACGGACAGGGTAAAAAACTCAAAATTTAAATTTTTATTTATTAGGTTGGTAAATAAACTAACTCACGGCCTACATTTATGTGTGGAAACAAGATGGAATAGCCGTCTTCGAATTCTTGAAACATTCTTGAATGTTTATGGTGAATTGAAAAGCCTTCTTGAAGGCTCCACACTTCTTGATAAATTTAATGACATAAATAAATATATTCTGGAGGAACTTGTAACCTTTTTGAAGGTTTTCAAAATTGCTACTGACGAGCTAGAGGCAGATTTAAAGCCAACGTTGCATCTAGTAGGCTTGTATTATTATAAATTGGAAAAAGAGTTGGAATTATACATTAAAAAAACTACAACGATGCAAATTTTAGCATCCCGTTGTCTTGAATTTTTACATGGCAAGTTTACCCTTGATATAAATCACAAAATAGCCATATTTTTGTGCCCACAATTTAAAAGCCTGAAAATGTTGCCCTCACCAGATTTTAACATGATATGCCAAGTAGTTAAAAACCTAGTTTCTAGGGATGGGGGCAATTCATTACAATCACAACCACAAGTAACTGGTGTTAGTGCCAACAATCATACAGGTCAAGGTAATTAAATAATTCTCAAAATATAATATTTATAACTAGGTGGTGATGGTTCATCGTTTCAAGACTTTAGTACGTGGCATGAAACATCTTCTATGATGGAGGAAGATGTAGAGGAGAATGAAGTTGACAGTTACATAAATTTAAAGATCAATGAGAGAAATATAGAATTATTGGAATGGTGGAAAGACCACAATGGGCAATTTCCAGCGCTTAGCTGCCTTGCTTGTAAGATTTTTTCAACACCTGCTTCATCTGCCTCGAGTGAGAGGTGTTTTTCGTCCGCGGGCCGCATTTTTGAAGAGGAAGAACAAACTTGAACTCGGAGATTTTTGATGCTTGTATTTTTTTGCATCAAAATAGTTCCATTATCGATTTATAATTTTATTAGGTGCGTTTTATTTTTTAATAAATAATTTTACCAAAATTGCGTTTGATTTAATTATTAGAAATTATTAAAATTCCGGGCCCGGGCCGGGCTCGGGCCTTATTTTTAAAGATGCTAAAATTCGGGCCCGGGCCGGAAAAAATCGATTTTGCAGGTCTCTACTTGAGAGGCACATTGTAAAGTGGTGATCATATAAAAATTCGTAATTTTCGCAAATTAAATAATCTTAAAAAGGTAAATAAAAAAATATTGAATTGTGTAGATATCAAAACAGCATTTAAAAAAAATATCATTAAAAAAATACATAAAAATTAAAAATGTAAAAAATGCGATTAAAGTTTGTTTAATAATATAGCGCCATCAATATTAATTGCTATTTTCTATAATATTAATTTATTGACGTTCGTTTCTTTTTATAAACTAGTGAGGAAGGTAAATTGACTGTTATAAGGCAAAATTACATGGTTAAAATATACTAGTTGCCCTCCTCAAAATGTGTGACACACAATTAACCATATGCAACATACATGAGCAGTCTATCTAGTCTATGGTTACTTTATTAAAAAGTTAAAATTCGTTTTTCTAAATATATCGAATCTTTTTAGGGTAGTAGATACTCTTCATACCAGAGAGCACATTTCTATCGAAAAAATTAAATAGCATTCAACTATTTATATGTCCAGCCTCGTTATAGCCGTTCAAGCGCGTAGGGAAGGGGAGGTTTTCGGGTTTGAACTCTCCCCTTGGACCAAAAAAATTGAATTTTTTTTAATTATACGGAAAAATTCAATGATATTAATAGGAGTCTTGTTAATGTTGCACATATAGAAAATAATATTAATTAATTTGGTATTTAATTTTAGATGAAATCTACTAATTCTAACACTACTTATACAAAAATTTTCTGTCCCGAGTTAATTCTTAATTATTTTTTAACAAATTATCCCACTCAACATCTAAAATAAACAAGGAAGGTGCTAATACAAGTCTAATTTTAATAAAAATAATTATTATTTATTTTTCTAAGTATTTAACACGTGTATTTAACTTACATTAGTTCCTTGTATATAGAGATTGCGGGTATACTACTAGAGAAGAGTATAATAAGAAAATACCACTAATTAGTACTCAATTTAAATGGTAATTTTATAACGCGTTTTGATCATTTTATTCATGCATGCTTCATTTGTAAACATCAAAATTCAACTAAAAATTAATAGTCCTCATGGTTTAGTAAATTTATTTTTTAAGGTTTACTTTTTAATGATCATGATGTAGTCGCTGAAGATATTATTAATGCATTTTTTACCAAAAACTAATCATATATACTGAAAAAATACGCCCTTCGGGTGTAGGTGGGGGCTTAGCCACCCCCCCATCTCCTCGGGGGCTCCGCCCCCAAACCCTCACCTACTGGGGGCCCGCCAAATTTTTGTTTAATAGTATTATAAAATAAATTTTTTTGAAACCCCCCCTTGAGGCAATCCTAGCTACGCCCTTGTAGCCGTTTGATATCTATCCATAGCCAAAAATTTTAATTTTCAACAATTAGAATATGTAATTTATATTTTTCTTTGTTTAATGTTCTTTTAAAATTATTTTCGTTTTATTATCTATTTAGAATTATCTCGGCACCCTAATATTGCATTTAATGTGTTGCTAGGTGCTGGATTAATATTAACACTTCGTAGGTCGGGTGGGGTAATAATGACCCCAAGCCGTTTAAAATGTGTACAAAATAAATTAGTTTGCTCTAATTATAGGCATAAAATTTAAACCACTTGATCAAATAGGCAAACTAATATATTAATGAACGTATAAGAGTTGAAATATTATTCTTGCAAATTTGGACAAGTTTATATTATAAAATATCTAAGTTACAGCTATTTAAAGTTTGGGGTAATTATTGCCCCAAATACCATCCGTGTTAGAATTTTTGACCCAACCTCTGAAGTGTTAATATAATAAACCGAAACCAACTCGTTAATTTTTTAGCCATTGTACCTAAAGCCCTTTGACCACTTTTCGGTTTCTTCGAATACTTTCTCCCTTTTTTCCTCGCATAGTACTATATCATCGGCATATATACACCATGGCGATGGCTTTTGAATGTCCCTCGTTATCGTGTCTATAATTATATTATATAAAAAGGGACTTAAAGCAGAGCCTTGATGTAATCCAATATTAACTTGAAAAGGTTTAGAGTCTCCAACTGTGGTCCTAACGCAAGAGTTTGAGGCTTCATAAATATTTTTCATAAGCCGTATATATGCGTCAGGGATATTTTGTTTCCTCAGACACCACCATATTGAATCCGGGGGACCGTGTCATAAGCTTTCTCCAAGTCGATAAAAACCATATTTAGGTCTTTCCTCTTTTCACCATACTTAACCATCATTTGTCTTAGGGCGAAGATTGGGTCGATTGTGGATTTGCCGGCCACGAATCGGAATTGATTAGCCTATATTTCCACCTCGTTTTTCAGCCTTGTTACTAAGATCCTTTCCATAAGCTTCAAGGAGTGGCAAGTTAGCTTGATACCTCTGTAATTGCCGCAGTCCTGAGTGTCTCCTTTGCCTTTAAATAAGGGTATAATCGTGCTTGCTCTCCACTACCAATATCTTGTTATGGAGGTTCGTCATGGTGGTAATTCCTTCTTCACGACATCCGAGCAATGCTTCCATAGGTATTCCATCTGGGCCATTTGCTTTTCCTTTTTGCATCTTGTTCATTTGTGTCTTAACTTCATCCTCATGAAAGAGTTCGACCATACTTATATTTGGCTCAATTTCGGGAAGGGAATCCTTGTCATTTGCAATATTCATAAGTTTCTTAAAATATCCTTTCCACCTTGCCATCACTTCTTTCGGCTTGAATAAGGTTTGACCCTTCTCGCTTTCGACTATTTTAAGAACTCCGACATCGCGACTTTTCTTCTCCCTTATTTTGGTCAATTTGTACATAAGCCTATCCCCCCCCCCTTTATGATCCAGTTTGTTTGCCATCTCGGTGTACGCGGCTTTTTTCGCTTTTGCAACGGCCTTTTTTGCGGCCCCCTTAGCGTCCCTCTACTCTTGATAATCCTCCGACTTTTTTGATTTATGCCACCGTCTATATAGATTTTTCTTCCTTTCGATGAAATCTTTAACCCATTGATCCCACCATTATAGTTCCCTATTCATAGCTTTGCCATCCTAGAACACGAATCGCTGTTTCCTTAATGTCCTTAGATAGCGTTTCCCAATCGTCGTCTACGTCCCTTTGCCTCTTCCTTGCACCCAAGAGTGAGGAGGCTTTTTGATGGTATTCTTTGTTCGAGGGTATGTTAGAACGAAATAGTTTTTTTATAATTACTTGGAAGTGAGCGGAATTGTTAAAATTAGTGAATTACCACATAAATTCATTGATTTATTTAAAATTTTGTTGAAAGGTTTACACAAAATAAGTAGTCCGTTAGGTGTTTTTAGATTCGGCTCTAAACGCTAAGTTATGTTATCTGGCTATTGAAGATGGTACAAAGTAAATTACGACATGGCCGAAGAATTATCCTGGGGCAAAAATATGGGATGCGATTTTGTTCGAAAGAATCACTACACTTGGATTAAAGAACGAGTGCAAAAGTATACTTTTTAGTTTTTACATTGTATTTTCTCCATACCCCTTTGTTTTGTTTTGACAATTCAACGCTTTCACCAATCTCGGAACGTTAGTATACTTGAATATATTTTGCGTCTAGGTTTGAATTCAACTTATTCCAATTTCATCTGCAACTTAAATTATTTTATTTGAAATATTTTGGAAAAATTCCTCTTGAACTTTGTTTTATGACATCATCTAAAAGGCATAGCTTTCAGCCAACTTAGTCCACTTCTAAATATTCCTTAGTTTTAGGTTGCTCTAGGGTCTCTAAATTTGGATTATGCCCCTTTCCCAGGAATTCTCTTCTTTGGTTTTACCTCTCTCTTGTTTATTTTTTTGTGTGTTTCAAATGCATTTTTTTTTCATTGAAGCAACGTGGATCCCTACCCATATTGTACGAAAGTGAAAACACACCCTTTGATTACGGAGTGCAGCGGCGGGAGGAAATCTTTGGCCGTTTGCAATTTGGTCAAATACGATAAACCACTTCCCCCTGAATATCAGGTATTATTGGATTGGATGTAACTGCTTTTAATCTGTTGTGGTCTTTTGTTTTTTCTTTCTATTATGTCTCGGTAAATTTGCGAATTTAGTTAGAGTTGCTGTCACAATAATCAATTTATAACCTTTTTCAATTACACTTTTTAAAATTTTACAGGGTCTATTTTTCAGGGTAATAGTCCTTCAAAAAAATTAGAATTATAGTTTCTTTACTCGAAAAGAGTTACGGGCTACGCTATAACTAACCCCCTAAAAATAATTTTTTACTTTTCCATGTATTTTTAGGGCTTTTAATAAATAAGTAGCAAGCCGAATTATGAAACTTATTAGAAATTGCTAATATTATCTACTATATTTGTGTAACTTTGCGGTTTTATAATATTCCATATGTAAGTAACTAAAAACCTTCGTTAGATTAGATTCATCAAAAGCTTGACATATTTTAAAAAGAATCACCAAGTGGGGTTTTAAAAGAGTATCTTTTTTGTAACGTTAGAATTTTTTAACGATTCCCGGAGTCCAAACCAGTTCTCAGTCCATACAAAAATATGGAGGTTCTGTAGCTTTAGCCGACCTTTCGTTCAAGAATTTATCTTTAAATTGGAAAAATATTCCAGGGCTTTCGAATGTCAACATGTAGAAAATTTACCACGTAAGATCGTGTTGTTTATATAAGATTAGATTTGTATTATTTAAACGCCTTTTCATTTATTTTTACGTTCTTAAAGACATTTATTTAATTATAAGTTGGTTTTAGAATTATGACTATAAATTGCACTTATGTTAAATTTAACCGTATCCTTTTTACTATTATAGGGTCCATTAGTCATTGTCATTTTTTCGTTTTTTAATGACATTTTAAAATGATAGTGAACCTAATTAGTCGTTCTGGGTAAACCTTAAGACTTTAAATCTGCCACTGCATATATCTCTGTAACTTTCGTTCAATAATAATAATATTTACCTCAAAATTGTGATCAAAACGTCGGGACCGACCTCTATTAAAAATATGACCTTCTTAGATAGAATATAAAACTTATGTGAAGCTTAGTAAGAAGAGCATAGTTAATTTTTTGTCTTGTCATTTTTAGGTCATACGGAAAATTTTGGGTTAGAATATTATGGGAATAATTCGTCATGCATGGAGCATGGGAGTAAATGGGAAAAGACGGATTGCTTTCGCATCAAATCTTGGTACCATTACGGGAGTGGATGCTACAAGGTATCATGGTTAAAACTGAAAAATTTTGCCATTTTTTGAGGTGTAATGCTGTTAGTTTAATGTGTTTGTAAAAAATATATCAAGGTTTAAGTGTTAAAATTAAAAGCTAGTTTTATTTGAAGAAGATTTTTAACGTTGTATGTCAGGTCTGACACTATTGACCTGAAAGACTCTATGTTTTTCTTGTTTTTATAACTAAACAAATAAAGAATAATCTGAGATAACAGAAGCACACACAATCGAGTAAAAACATGAATGACCCTAAAAGTTTGAATTATAAGCCTATCCTATCCATTCTGATGTATTCAAAGGCACTTAATTATTATTTATAGTTTTATTTACAAAATTTTTGTGAAAATGATAAAATTTAAAACTCGACAATTTAATAATAATTATTTTTTTAAGTAAAAGTTTTTTATTCTTTTATAATTTTTGACGTCGTAGCACACGTGTAATCAGACCTGTCTATACCTTCATGTCCTAAATTATACATTCCGTTGCGAATTTTCCGGGCAAAAAATAGCCTTTCGCATACTGCATCTGGATTGGATACACAGCGGTGCTTTAATCTGTCCCGATTGTCACGCTATCTGTCAAGTGATTTGCAATTTTAAACGTTTTAAGTCTAAAAATTTGCCTAATTTGATATGGTGTACTATATTTCAAGCACTATTTACACACCATTTTTAAAGTCTACCATCACTCCCAAAACCATCCCGCTAAAATATTTCGCCCAGTTTCCTTAGTATTATTAAATAATAATATAAGTAGTCTCTGTGTATTTTATTATTTTATACATGTATCATTTTTAGGATGACACAGTGTGCTCGAATTTTGGGGTGGAAATTTTTAAATCTGATTACTCGAGCGACGAAATTTATATGTTGCCAGACAAATCTCTAGTCACTTGTGGCGGTGCCACTCCATTCCCCATTTTTGTCAACGTCCGTTTTTACTTAATGTTCAATGCACCGATTTACGCACTCTTTTTATGGATGAAAATTTTGTACGTTTGATATAATGTGCGTAGACTGTACTTACTTTGCGCGTCTGTTTTTAAAGCGTTTTAAGTAAAATATGTAGTATTATAATTATGATTCCTTGAAACGAATGGTCCGAAGGTTGAATCCCCCTTACGACTATTTTTATTAGAAAATAAAATTGATAATTGTCAATACGGCTATCAGGCTTATCCAAAAAGAAAGGGATCACCAAGTCTGACAAGAAGCTGTATGGAATTTATAAGTATTTTCCCCTAAATCTATTCATGATTGGTAAATGTGTATGTAAGCTGTGCGATTTTTAATAATTATAATTTTAGTTTGATTTAATCGCGAATAAATTCATTCTTATATCTGTATATTTATCGACTTTGAATTCTCCTGCTCCGAACTTTTTAAATTGTTTTTTAAAAGCTCTGTATTTGAAAGTATACATATTTTTTCTTTTTGTAAATCATGTATCATATTTATTCTGTAATTTTTCGCATATATTTGGATATTCCGCGATATTTATCTAATAAACTAGTCTTCCTTTATTTAAAAAATTGGCATGTTTTGAGTTTTATGATAAAGAGTTAAACCTAACACCGACCAGGTGCACCAATCGATTTACAAATCGAAAATATTATAAAGCCTGTTGCTTTAGAGGGGCTATTTTTTGAAAGCTATTATGAAAAATTTTAAAATAATATGTATGACATGCATTTTAAAATATAAATTTGCAAAAGCAATGCCTCCCTTAAACCTTACGCACGTGCGGCCAGTAAAAGTTCGAACCCTAGCATTTAAAAATTACCCTCTTCTTCCCGATTAAGCGCCATTTCTATTTTAATTGTATTTTACATCAGAAGTCTTGCTTCTAGGGTTTACTAATGAAAAATATTAATTTAGTATTTTAGATATTGCGTTTTTTTAACCTTTTTTGTTTTACCTTTAATTAAAGTAAAACTTTAAAAAATGTTGGTTCTACCAACAGGTTTTTTTATTTATTATTTTTCCACATAAAATAATAACGAAAATATTTTATACGAAAAGCTAAGTATGAGTGCATAACATAGGCATAGAACATAATATATATTTATCTCTTAGGATGCTTAAGGTACGGTTTTCAATAATTAAAACAAGAATTTAGCCTTAGTTCCACCTAAAGCCCTCCACTGGCCGCCCTAAGCCCGGCGGGTAAAATTTGATAAAATAATCGAGCTCGGGTCGCCTGATGAGGCGGCCCGGCCCGAATTAGACTAAAGCAAACTGATTTATATAAACTCTGGATATTAAATAATTATCTTCGCACAGAATACATAATATGGCTTCCAAACTTCAGCTTTTCCCCTTGTCTATTTATAATATGACTGACCAAAATTGCAAATCTTACTCTAGCATTTAAATAGATTCATAGTAGCTGTTTAAAACTTTGAAAATAAGATAAGTAAATATTTCAAAAAGTTTTTTATTTGGAACTGTTAAAAATATATTTTACAAAGTTAGATTTTTAGATATGAAATATTAGCTGAATAAATTGTAACGAGGGAAAATGGATTTTTTACAAATTTATCCTAATTGAAAATTGCGAGTAATAACAATCTAATGCATTTTATATTTAGATGGCGAAATAATTTTAAAAATCAAATTTTCCAGAAATTTTATTTAAAAAATCGGATCGGGCTCGGGTCGGGCCAAAGATAAAAAAAAGTCTTTCGGGCCGGGCTCGGGCAAAATAAATTTTGAGAATTCGGGCAGAAGAAATTTTATGCAGAGCTCTAGTTCCACCACACACCTCTCTTTTTTGGGACATTCCTAGTCATTTTGTTTTCTACTTTCAACCATAATACATATATCAATATTTGGCATAAATTAAACAAGTATAAGCATCTTGGTGAGCAGGATGTTGTTCCATCTGAAAAAGTGTATTGAATTACAAAATATATCTTGGCATGAAATATACTTTATCTACTTTTATCACTTAACAACTTTATCATTAAAATTTGCATCTATTTTTAATACTTATGAACTGGTATGGTTAGGAAATTTAGCCGTCCCAGTTTAAATGTAATTTGCAAAATTTTTGATAGCAGTGCAAAATTATTATCTATATTTTAAATCTACGATTCTAAAAATTGGTATAAATGTAAACATCGATGACCATCTTGACCTTTAAAAAGTTTTTCATCTAGTTTTTAGTAGGAATTATGGTACACAAAAGGTCGCCACTTGTTAGACCAATCTCCATTTCAATGTCAGACCTTGACTCACACTGCTTGAATTTATTATACGAGATTTTAATCATCTTTAACCGAACGACAATTACTGGAAACAAGGGAAGGGTTTATAATATATTCAGATTACTACAATGTAGTTTGGTGCTGCCTTTCAAAATTAAACTAAATGGTAAATGACAGTATAGACGCATCCTATTGACCTTTGATTTTTTGATCATACCCTTTCACTTATTGAATGACAATTCATTAAAACAATTGCTTTTTTGTGTTACCTTGAGAAGATTGTTTACATAATCGTCAAATATTTTTAAAATATTTACAAGGTGATTCTTAATTGTTTCAAACTTTGTAAGCCAATTTTGTAAAGAATTAATCTCATTTGTAAAACGTTGCTAAATCGCTCATTATATAAAGAAGGTAAAATATTATAATTGTAACCTTTCAATCGTAATATCAAATAAAAACTAAAAGTTACCCAAATTAAAAAACAACTATTGCCAACCCACCATTTAAGTCCATTTAATTCTTCCCCAAATTTATTTATAAAAATATCGGGTCACTCTGTTTATTTTTTAGTAAGTTTTGTGTTTATAAAAACGTATAACGAACGAAACGAAGCTCCGATTAAGCATAGTATGCTGGATCCTTTATTCAAGTTAGTTGTTATTATACTCCGAATTTTTGCACATAAGTTGTTTATAGAAAATAATATATATTGACGCATGCATGCATTTTAGCCATCCTAAATTTGCACGGTCAAATATATAAACCCAACGAACTGCACCAATGCGATAGGCGATGTAATCCAAATCAACCACCGAAAACTTGTTTTTATTCTTTGGATTTAACCTACACCAGAACAATGAATCTGAATTGTGGAAAGTGTCCTAGCATTCTCGAAGATTGCTTTAATGTGGGATGTGCCGTTGCTGATGGTAGGTAGCCTTAGGCCTCTCTATATGACAAACAATCTTTTCCCTGGTCCTGAAATAAGAGTAAACCCTGCAATATTTTTTTTTGTCAAATTAAAAATCTTTATTAGGTAAAGTCTATATATATTAAAAGTATAAAACACGATCAATAAATAAATAAAAAGCGTGGCTCATCTTCATCGAGGGCCAGAGGCCAGGTGTCGGAAAATGCTGCCTTATAATTGTATTTGGCTATTAAAATTCTTATTTTTTGGAGCAAAAGAAAACTTGCAGAGTATTTTCCTTTGGGAGATCTCTTTCCTATCAATTTTAAGAAGGCTAATGCCTGTTTGCCAAAAGTGGCGGAACTGGTCCTGAAATAAGAATAAACCCTGCAATAATTATACAACCATACTTTAAATGAAATAGTTGACATGAAGATTGGTGTGTATAAAATGGTAAATGTAAAAGGTCGAATTTAATAAAGAGATAGCTAAGAGATATATATACATTTTTCTAGGAAAAACATTACAAATGGTAGAATTTAGTCACAAAACATTTTTCCAATGGGCAAGTTCAAAAAGTGATTTTTCTTTAAAATCACCATTAAGCGCACATTTCGTTTATTAAAACCTTGTATATTTAGTACCTTCCCAGCTTTTACTATAATTCTGCCTCCATCATAATTCAAAAAATACATTTAAAGACCTTTACAGACAACCTAATTTCCAAAGACTTAGTGTAATTTTTTTATTTACACCGAATAGAGTTAAATACATAAATAATATATTTTTGAAGTAGTTTGAGCCTGATCCGATTTAACCCTAGCCAAGTTGCTTTTAAAGGGCACTCTTGTTCGCCCCCGAATTTGAAATGACTTATTCTCACTTTCTATTCCAGAATGTGATTTATGATGTTCTTATTAGAGGTGTGCACGGATTAATCCGATCCGACATCCGATCCGATCCATCCGAACTCGGATTGGATCGGATCAACATTTTAATTTTGGAAGTCGGATCGGATCGGATCAACATCTTATTTTAGTCGGATCGGATCGGATTTTCAAATTTAAAATAAACAATAATAAGTTCTAATTTATTAAATTAATAATTTTTAGTATACCTTTTCATAATTATTTTTGCATTCTTTTTTTACTTTACCATTTTTGATGCCCAATACAACCTCTCACCTTACCGATGAAATCTCAATTTACCTTTCGTTAACAAATGAAGATTGCAAATATGATTCAAAAAAAGATTTGCTGAAATGGTGGGTTTCATATCAAACAGTCCTGCCAAGGCTTTATAAGCTGGCAAATAAAGTTTTAGCTATACCTGCTATCTCTACCACTTCGGAAAGAAATTTCTCGGTGGCTGGAAGAACATTAGAAGAAAAAAGAACGCGAGTTAAACCAGAAAATTTAGATTCTTTATTATTTTTATATGATAATATGGAATTAGTGAAATAAAATTTTATATTTATTTCAGGTCTATTAAAATTGCTATACCTTTTTATGTATTTTGAATTTAATCATCAATAAAAAGTTCTGTTCGTAAAATTTTAATTTAAAAATTTCGGATCGGATCGGATCGAATTTAGATCTTAAAAAACTCGGATCGGATCGGATTTAGATTTTAAAAAACTCGGATCGGATCGGACGGATATAAAATTTTTCAAAAACCCCTCGGATCGGATCAAAAAAATTTGATCCGTGCAGATCTTATTAATACTAAAGAGAATGTCCATTCTTGCTTGACCTTAATAGAATTTAGATCAGTTTTTTTATTTACGGCGGGCCGGCTGTTATATACAAATATATAGTCTTTGGGAGGAGTTAAGCAAAGCGGTGGTTAGCTCGTATCCATGTAATTGCAAACAATCTCTCTTATGTGATGTTCACTTCAACTCGTTTGTTTACATTATTATAGCATAAATTCAATAATAATTTGAATATTATAGGTATGCAAAGATGATATTTTGGTAATCAACGTCACTAACAGTCTGCTGAGTGGAGAATCATTAACTATCCATTGGCACGGTATGCATCAAAAAAGCACGCCGTTTATGGGTGGCATCCCTATGATTTCTCAATGTGGAATTTTAACTGGTAACACGTTTCAGTATGTCTTTAGGGCAAGTCCGGCCGGTGTAATATCCATTTCCACGACGCTCAAAAAAATCGACATGCCAATCAAAAATTTTTCTTAAAACTTGAAATTAAATTTCTATGGGCTAAGACAAACGTAAATCAACAGATGTTTTTAGTTACTAACCCACATTGGCGTATACAAGGGTATGATTTAAGGTTGTAACACTACCCATGAGTTTCAAATAATAAAATTTTTATATTGTATTTGCACACAAATATTACTGATAATTATAATTATAAATATTTTGGAAGTGTTATTAAGGTTTTCGTTGCTTTTTCTATTTTTATATGTTCAAAATTTATAAATTTTATTCGAAATTTAAATTTTAGATAAATAGCTCCCATCTCATCCAATTTCCGAAATTTTAATATGAAACGCCAACAATATCCTTCCATTTATATACTTCCCTAAAAAAATTAACTTTTCCAACGAGAAAAGTAGCAGCCAGGGTAATTTACAAATTATTATAATTCACTCTAGATTCTAGAATTTAATTTAGAAAATGTTAGTACTAGTACTAATTCAGTAGGAGAAGAAGAGGAACATAGAGCAAGATCAAGGATATGTCAGCAAAGGGGATGTTTGAAGTTGTGATGCAGACTCTTAAAGGTCTAAAAATTGACATTACAAAACTTAGAGGGCAGGGTTATGATGGAGCCCCAGTGATGAGTGGCTCTAAAAACGGGTTGCAGACTTTGTTTAAGAATGTGTGCCCTAAGGCTATATATATTCATTGTGCATCGCACAATCTAAATTTGGCAATTAAAGATTCTTGCAAGATTTCCAACATTAGGAATTGTATGGGTAAGATTATGATTGTTTTTATATTTAATTTGTTTTTTATAAAAGGTGTTATTAAAAAGATTACGGATTTTATAACTTCGCCAAAAAAATTGAATCTATTAAACTCTGTATTGCTATCTTTGTCAACCAATCCAAAATCCTCTAAATTAACGACACTTTGTGAAACAAGGTGGACCCAAAAGCATAATGCTGTCAAGAGATTTTATGAATTTAAAGAAGCCATTTTTACTACACTTGAAAAGATTTGTGAATGGGATGATGTAGAATCATCATCGAGTGCAACGATTCTACTTTCATCATTGAAACAAGGCCAATTTTGGTTGTCTCTTTATATGTTGCACCAAGTATTTTCTTATACAATACATCTAAGCAACTATTTGCAAACGATCAACATTGATCTATCACAGGCAATGTATGCCGCCCAAAATGCTCTTTGCCAAATTAAAGAATTGCGTGAAAATTCAGAAGAGGGGTTTCAAACTATTTTTACCAATGTTTCAACATTTGGAAAGAGTCATGATTTTTTCATCAATATCCCTAGAAGGACGTCCCTTCAAACAAGGTCCAATATAGAGACAACATGCCCTGAAGTCTATTACAGGATCTCATTGTACAATCCCTTTTTGGATTCTGTTTTAGCTGAATTAGATGAACGATTCATTAAAAACCAACAAATACTTATGGGATTTGATACCCTCTTTATTAAAGACCCCGTTCAGCTCACCCCTCAAATATTAAATAATTTTTTAATATTAGCTAAATTTTATGAAGATGATCTTGAAGGATCAGAAGAGCAGTTTAAATCCGATATTAAATCGTGGTATTCATCTTTTAAAAACTCCAATTCAGATACATTACCTAGGAATGCATTGGATACCTTATCCAATCATGCCTCCAAACTAGATCTTTATCCTAATATTAAAATTCTTTACCATATATTAGCAACTTTACCTGTGACAACGTGCTCTAATGAGCGGTGTTTTACAGTGCTAAAAAGACTTAAAACATATCTTAACAATTGGACAAGAAAGGTAAACTAAATGGTTTTATTATTAATTTTTAATTTCAGGCTTACCGGATTAACGTTGCTCTATGTACACAGGCAATATACTCCTGAAACTAAAGATGTTGTAAATGCGTTTCTATCTAATAATCGTCGATATTGATATTCAATTTATATCATTTTTATATTGTTATTGAATATTAATAAATATTTGTCTGAATTTTACTTTTAGTATTTTATTATTTTTACGCTATAGTCACTTTAAACTTTTAGAAAAAAATCATTTTTTAAAAAAAATATTTACAAAAAAATTTTGCCTTAAAAATTTTCTAACACTACCCATGAGTAAATCCTAGATACGCCTATGCTAACCCATAAAATTCACAAAAAATATTGATTATAATTCAACCATGGTTTACAAGATTAATTAAAATTTATCATATTTGTAATTAAAATTTTTCATATTTAGCATTCTGCATTTACTTCTTTTGATATGTATTTTTGAGCTTGAGCTGATGATCATTGATCTATGTTTATAATTCCTTTTAAATGGCTGATATAATTTATAAAGTCAATATTGTATTTGGTACATTTAATAACCTAAGGTATATTTGAGTGAGTATTTAAATACATTAGCTAATGATCATTATATCTGATCTATGTTTATAAGCCTATCCTTTTAATTGTAAAGCTAATTGATGAACTCAATATTGTATTTGGTACATTTATAATAACCTAAGGGATATCTGTTGAGCTTGAGCTAATGATCATTATATCTGATCTATGTTTATAAGCCTATCCTTTTAATTGTAATTTTGGTAGGGCTAATTGATGAACTCAATTTTGTATTTGGTATATTTATAATAACCTAAGGGATATCTGTTGGAGCTAATGATCATTATATCTGATCTATGTTTATAAGCCTATCCTTTTCATTGTAATTTTGGTAGGGCTAATTGATGAACTCAATTTTGTATTTGGTACATTTATAATAACCTAAGGAATAGCTGAGTTAGTACTTGAATACATTGAGCTTGAGCTAGTGATCATTATATCTAATCTATGTTTATAAGCCTATCCTATTAATTATTTTTATTGTCTATAAGCTTAAAACTAAGGTAAAGTTTATAACTTAGACTAATAAAGTAAAAGATTTAATAAGCTTCAAATGATTATGTGCATTTTTATACAAAACTAGAGATGAAAATACAAATGCTTGAGCTTGACTAAACTGATATTCATAATTTTCTTGATTTAACCTAAATTTATAAAATACATGTGAAAAAAAAGATTTGATAATATACTTAAATGGCTAAATTGATAGTTTGTTAGTGATTCTCTAAATTTTAATTTATAATTTAGATAATTATGCATAGTAATTATTTGAAATATTTTGAAAGTCTTGTGTCGTCATTTTAGTGTCTTCAAAAAAAATACATGTTTTTGTGCCAAAACTAACCTATTGAGCTTTTAGGAAGATCACGTGATATAGCATATAACTCGTTATTATGCCATATTAACCAATAGGAATGTTCAACTGAGCGTCGTCGTTTTTTAAATGTCGACGTTTCAGATCATTACAGCCTGTAGATCTGAAACGTCGACATTTAAAAACGACGACGCTCAGTTGAACATTCCTATTGGTTAATATGGCATAATAACGAGTTATATGCCATATCACGTGATCTTCCTAAAAGCTCAATAGGTTAGTTTTGGCACAAAAACATGTATTTTTTTTGAAGACACTAAAATGACGACACAAGACTTTCAAAATATTTCAAATAATTACTATGCATAATTATCTAAATTATAAATTAAAATTTAGAGAATCACTAACAAACTATCAATTTAGCCATTTAAGTATATTATCAAATCTTTTTTTTCACATGTATTTTATAAATTTAGGTTAAATCAAGAAAATTATGAATATCAGTTTAGTCAAGCTCAAGCATTTGTATTTTCATCTCTAGTTTTGTATAAAAATGCACATAATCATTTGAAGCTTATTAAAAAATCTTTTACTTTATTAGTCTAAGTTATAAACTTTACCTTAGTTTTAAGCTTATAGACAATAAAAATAATTAATAGGATAGGCTTATAAACATAGATTAGATATAATGATCATTAGCTCAAGCTCAATGTATTCAAGTACTAATTCAGCTATTCCTTAGGTTTATAAATGTACCAAATACAATATTGAGTTTATCATTTAGCTTCACCAAAATTACAATTAAAAGGATAGGCTTATAAACATAGATCAGTTATAATGATCATTAGCTCAAGCTCAACAGATATCCCTTAGGTTATTATAAATATACCAAATACAAAATTGAGTTCATCAATTAGCCCTACCAAAATTACAATGAAAAGGATAGGCTTATAAACATAGATCAGATATAATGATCATTAGCTCAAGCTCAACAGATATCCCTTAGGTTATTATAAATATACCAAATACAAAATTGAGTTCATCAATCACCCCCTACCAAAATTACAATTAAAAGGATAGGCTTATAAACATAGATCAGATATAATGATCATTAGCTCAAGCTCAACAGATATCCCTTAGGTTATTATAAATGTACCAAATACAATATTGAGTTCATCAATTAGCTTTACAATTAAAAGGATAGGCTTATAAACATAGATCAGATATAATGATCATTAGCTAATGTATTTAAATACTCACTCAAATATACCTTAGGTTATTAAATGTACCAAATACAATATTGACTTTATAAATTATATCAGCCATTTAAAAGGAATTATAAACATAGATCAATGATCATCAGCTCAAGCTCAAAAATACATATCAAAAGAAGTAAATGCAGAATGCTAAATATGAAAAATTTTAATTACAAATATGATAAATTTTAATTAATCTTGTAAACCATGGTTGAATTATAATCAATATTTTTTGTGAATTTTATGGGTTAGCATAGGCGTATCTAGGATTTACTCATGGGTAGTGTTAGAAAATTTTTAAGGCAAAATTTTTTTGTAAATATTTTTTTTAAAAAATGATTTTTTTCTAAAAGTTTAAAGTGACTATAGCGTAAAAATAATAAAATACTAAAAGTAAAATTCAGACAAATATTTATTAATATTCAATAACAATATAAAAATGATATAAATTGAATATCAATATCGACGATTATTAGATAGAAACGCATTTACAACATCTTTAGTTTCAGGAGTATATTGCCTGTGTACATAGAGCAACGTTAATCCGGTAAGCCTGAAATTAAAAATTAATAATAAAACCATTTAGTTTACCTTTCTTGTCCAATTGTTAAGATATGTTTTAAGTCTTTTTAGCACTGTAAAACACCGCTCATTAGAGCACGTTGTCACAGGTAAAGTTGCTAATATATGGTAAAGAATTTTAATATTAGGATAAAGATCTAGTTTGGAGGCATGATTGGATAAGGTATCCAATGCATTCCTAGGTAATGTATCTGAATTGGAGTTTTTAAAAGATGAATACCACGATTTAATATCGGATTTAAACTGCTCTTCTGATCCTTCAAGATCATCTTCATAAAATTTAGCTAATATTAAAAAATTATTTAATATTTGAGGGGTGAGCTGAACGGGGTCTTTAATAAAGAGGGTATCAAATCCCATAAGTATTTGTTGGTTTTTAATGAATCGTTCATCTAATTCAGCTAAAACAGAATCCAAAAAGGGATTGTACAATGAGATCCTGTAATAGACTTCAGGGCATGTTGTCTCTATATTGGACCTTGTTTGAAGGGACGTCCTTCTAGGGATATTGATGAAAAAATCATGACTCTTTCCAAATGTTGAAACATTGGTAAAAATAGTTTGAAACCCCTCTTCTGAATTTTCACGCAATTCTTTAATTTGGCAAAGAGCATTTTGGGCGGCATACATTGCCTGTGATAGATCAATGTTGATCGTTTGCAAATAGTTGCTTAGATGTATTGTATAAGAAAATACTTGGTGCAACATATAAAGAGACAACCAAAATTGGCCTTGTTTCAATGATGAAAGTAGAATCGTTGCACTCGATGATGATTCTACATCATCCCATTCACAAATCTTTTCAAGTGTAGTAAAAATGGCTTCTTTAAATTCATAAAATCTCTTGACAGCATTATGCTTTTGGGTCCACCTTGTTTCACAAAGTGTCGTTAATTTAGAGGATTTTGGATTGGTTGACAAAGATAGCAATACAGAGTTTAATAGATTCAATTTTTTTGGCGAAGTTATAAAATCCGTAATCTTTTTAATAACACCTTTTATAAAAAACAAATTAAATATAAAAACAATCATAATCTTACCCATACAATTCCTAATGTTGGAAATCTTGCAAGAATCTTTAATTGCCAAATTTAGATTGTGCGATGCACAATGAATATATATAGCCTTAGGGCACACATTCTTAAACAAAGTCTGCAACCCGTTTTTAGAGCCACTCATCACTGGGGCTCCATCATAACCCTGCCCTCTAAGTTTTGTAATGTCAATTTTTAGACCTTTAAGAGTCTGCATCACAACTTCAAACATCCCCTTTGCTGACATATCCTTGATCTTGCTCTATGTTCCTCTTCTTCTCCTACTGAATTAGTACTAGTACTAACATTTTCTAAATTAAATTCTAGAATCTAGAGTGAATTATAATAATTTGTAAATTACCCTGGCTGCTACTTTTCTCGTTGGAAAAGTTAATTTTTTTAGGGAAGTATATAAATGGAAGGATATTGTTGGCGTTTCATATTAAAATTTCGGAAATTGGATGAGATGGGAGCTATTTATCTAAAATTTAAATTTCGAATAAAATTTATAAATTTTGAACATATAAAAATAGAAAAAGCAACGAAAACCTTAATAACACTTCCAAAATATTTATAATTATAATTATCAGTAATATTTGTGTGCAAATACAATATAAAAATTTTATTATTTGAAACTCATGGGTAGTGTTACAACCTTAAATCATACCCTTGTATACGCCAATGTGGGTTAGTAACTAAAAACATCTGTTGATTTACGTTTGTCTTAGCCCATAGAAATTTAATTTCAAGTTTTAAGAAAAATTTTTGATTGGCATGTCGATTTTTTTGAGCGTCGTGGAAATGGATATTACACCGGCCGGACTTGCCCTAAAGACATACTGAAACGTGTTACCAGTTAAAATTCCACATTGAGAAATCATAGGGATGCCACCCATAAACGGCGTGCTTTTTTGATGCATACCGTGCCAATGGATAGTTAATGATTCTCCACTCAGCAGACTGTTAGTGACGTTGATTACCAAAATATCATCTTTGCATACCTATAATATTCAAATTATTATTGAATTTATGCTATAATAATGTAAACAAACGAGTTGAAGTGAACATCACATAAGAGAGATTGTTTGCAATTACATGGATACGAGCTAACCACCGCTTTGCTTAACTCCTCCCAAAGACTATATATTTGTATATAACAGCCGGCCCGCCGTAAATAAAAAAACTGATCTAAATTCTATTAAGGTCAAGCAAGAATGGACATTCTCTTTAGTATTAATAAGATCTGCACGGATCAAATTTTTTTGATCCGATCCGAGGGGTTTTTGAAAAATTTTATATCCGTCCGATCCGATCCGAGTTTTTTAAAATCTAAATCCGATCCGATCCGAGTTTTTTAAGATCTAAATTCGATCCGATCCGATCCGAAATTTTTAAATTAAAATTTTACGAACAGAACTTTTTATTGATGATTAAATTCAAAATACATAAAAAGGTATAGCAATTTTAATAGACCTGAAATAAATATAAAATTTTATTTCACTAATTCCATATTATCATATAAAAATAATAAAGAATCTAAATTTTCTGGTTTAACTCGCGTTCTTTTTTCTTCTAATGTTCTTCCAGCCACCGAGAAATTTCTTTCCGAAGTGGTAGAGATAGCAGGTATAGCTAAAACTTTATTTGCCAGCTTATAAAGCCTTGGCAGGACTGTTTGATATGAAACCCACCATTTCAGCAAATCTTTTTTTGAATCATATTTGCAATCTTCATTTGTTAACGAAAGGTAAATTGAGATTTCATCGGTAAGGTGAGAGGTTGTATTGGGCATCAAAAATGGTAAAGTAAAAAAAGAATGCAAAAATAATTATGAAAAGGTATACTAAAAATTATTAATTTAATAAATTAGAACTTATTATTGTTTATTTTAAATTTGAAAATCCGATCCGATCCGACTAAAATAAGATGTTGATCCGATCCGATCCGACTTCCAAAATTAAAATGTTGATCCGATCCAATCCGAGTTCGGATGGATCGGATCGGATGTCGGATCGGATTAATCCGTGCACACCTCTAATAAGAACATCATAAATCACATTCTGGAATAGAAAGTGAGAATAAGTCATTTCAAATTCGGGGGCGAACAAGAGTGCCCTTTAAAAGCAACTTGGCTAGGGTTAAATCGGATCAGGCTCAAACTACTTCAAAAATATATTATTTATGTATTTAACTCTATTCGGTGTAAATAAAAAAATTACACTAAGTCTTTGGAAATTAGGTTGTCTGTAAAGGTCTTTAAATGTATTTTTTGAATTATGATGGAGGCAGAATTATAGTAAAAGCTGGGAAGGTACTAAATATACAAGGTTTTAATAAACGAAATGTGCGCTTAATGGTGATTTTAAAGAAAAATCACTTTTTGAACTTGCCCATTGGAAAAATGTTTTGTGACTAAATTCTACCATTTGTAATGTTTTTCCTAGAAAAATGTATATATATCTCTTAGCTATCTCTTTATTAAATTCGACCTTTTACATTTACCATTTTATACACACCAATCTTCATGTCAACTATTTCATTTAAAGTATGGTTGTATAATTATTGCAGGGTTTATTCTTATTTCAGGACCAGTTCCGCCACTTTTGGCAAACAGGCATTAGCCTTCTTAAAATTGATAGGAAAGAGATCTCCCAAAGGAAAATACTCTGCAAGTTTTCTTTTGCTCCAAAAAATAAGAATTTTAATAGCCAAATACAATTATAAGGCAGCATTTTCCGACACCTGGCCTCTGGCCCTCGATGAAGATGAGCCACGCTTTTTATTTATTTATTGATCGTGTTTTATACTTTTAATATATATAGACTTTACCTAATAAAGATTTTTAATTTGACAAAAAAAAATATTGCAGGGTTTACTCTTATTTCAGGACCAGGGAAAAGATTGTTTGTCATATAGAGAGGCCTAAGGCTACCTACCATCAGCAACGGCACATCCCACATTAAAGCAATCTTCGAGAATGCTAGGACACTTTCCACAATTCAGATTCATTGTTCTGGTGTAGGTTAAATCCAAAGAATAAAAACAAGTTTTCGGTGGTTGATTTGGATTACATCGCCTATCGCATTGGTGCAGTTCGTTGGGTTTATATATTTGACCGTGCAAATTTAGGATGGCTAAAATGCATGCATGCGTCAATATATATTATTTTCTATAAACAACTTATGTGCAAAAATTCGGAGTATAATAACAACTAACTTGAATAAAGGATCCAGCATACTATGCTTAATCGGAGCTTCGTTTCGTTCGTTATACGTTTTTATAAACACAAAACTTACTAAAAAATAAACAGAGTGACCCGATATTTTTATAAATAAATTTGGGGAAGAATTAAATGGACTTAAATGGTGGGTTGGCAATAGTTGTTTTTTAATTTGGGTAACTTTTAGTTTTTATTTGATATTACGATTGAAAGGTTACAATTATAATATTTTACCTTCTTTATATAATGAGCGATTTAGCAACGTTTTACAAATGAGATTAATTCTTTACAAAATTGGCTTACAAAGTTTGAAACAATTAAGAATCACCTTGTAAATATTTTAAAAATATTTGACGATTATGTAAACAATCTTCTCAAGGTAACACAAAAAAGCAATTGTTTTAATGAATTGTCATTCAATAAGTGAAAGGGTATGATCAAAAAATCAAAGGTCAATAGGATGCGTCTATACTGTCATTTACCATTTAGTTTAATTTTGAAAGGCAGCACCAAACTACATTGTAGTAATCTGAATATATTATAAACCCTTCCCTTGTTTCCAGTAATTGTCGTTCGGTTAAAGATGATTAAAATCTCGTATAATAAATTCAAGCAGTGTGAGTCAAGGTCTGACATTGAAATGGAGATTGGTCTAACAAGTGGCGACCTTTTGTGTACCATAATTCCTACTAAAAACTAGATGAAAAACTTTTTAAAGGTCAAGATGGTCATCGATGTTTACATTTATACCAATTTTTAGAATCGTAGATTTAAAATATAGATAATAATTTTGCACTGCTATCAAAAATTTTGCAAATTACATTTAAACTGGGACGGCTAAATTTCCTAACCATACCAGTTCATAAGTATTAAAAATAGATGCAAATTTTAATGATAAAGTTGTTAAGTGATAAAAGTAGATAAAGTATATTTCATGCCAAGATATATTTTGTAATTCAATACACTTTTTCAGATGGAACAACATCCTGCTCACCAAGATGCTTATACTTGTTTAATTTATGCCAAATATTGATATATGTATTATGGTTGAAAGTAGAAAACAAAATGACTAGGAATGTCCCAAAAAAGAGAGGTGTGTGGTGGAACTAGAGCTCTGCATAAAATTTCTTCTGCCCGAATTCTCAAAATTTATTTTGCCCGAGCCCGGCCCGAAAGACTTTTTTTTATCTTTGGCCCGACCCGAGCCCGATCCGATTTTTTAAATAAAATTTCTGGAAAATTTGATTTTTAAAATTATTTCGCCATCTAAATATAAAATGCATTAGATTGTTATTACTCGCAATTTTCAATTAGGATAAATTTGTAAAAAATCCATTTTCCCTCGTTACAATTTATTCAGCTAATATTTCATATCTAAAAATCTAACTTTGTAAAATATATTTTTAACAGTTCCAAATAAAAAACTTTTTGAAATATTTACTTATCTTATTTTCAAAGTTTTAAACAGCTACTATGAATCTATTTAAATGCTAGAGTAAGATTTGCAATTTTGGTCAGTCATATTATAAATAGACAAGGGGAAAAGCTGAAGTTTGGAAGCCATATTATGTATTCTGTGCGAAGATAATTATTTAATATCCAGAGTTTATATAAATCAGTTTGCTTTAGTCTAATTCGGGCCGGGCCGCCTCATCAGGCGACCCGAGCTCGATTATTTTATCAAATTTTGCCCGCCGGGCTTAGGGCGGCCAGTGGAGGGCTTTAGGTGGAACTAAGGCTAAATTCTTGTTTTAATTATTGAAAACCGTACCTTAAGCATCCTAAGAGATAAATATATATTATGTTCTATGCCTATGTTATGCACTCATACTTAGCTTTTCGTATAAAATATTTTCGTTATTATTTTATGTGGAAAAATAATAAATAAAAAAACCTGTTGGTAGAACCAACATTTTTTAAAGTTTTACTTTAATTAAAGGTAAAACAAAAAAGGTTAAAAAAACGCAATATCTAAAATACTAAATTAATATTTTTCATTAGTAAACCCTAGAAGCAAGACTTCTGATGTAAAATACAATTAAAATAGAAATGGCGCTTAATCGGGAAGAAGAGGGTAATTTTTAAATGCTAGGGTTCGAACTTTTACTGGCCGCACGTGCGTAAGGTTTAAGGGAGGCATTGCTTTTGCAAATTTATATTTTAAAATGCATGTCATACATATTATTTTAAAATTTTTCATAATAGCTTTCAAAAAATAGCCCCTCTAAAGCAACAGGCTTTATAATATTTTCGATTTGTAAATCGATTGGTGCACCTGGTCGGTGTTAGGTTTAACTCTTTATCATAAAACTCAAAACATGCCAATTTTTTAAATAAAGGAAGACTAGTTTATTAGATAAATATCGCGGAATATCCAAATATATGCGAAAAATTACAGAATAAATATGATACATGATTTACAAAAAGAAAAAATATGTATACTTTCAAATACAGAGCTTTTAAAAAACAATTTAAAAAGTTCGGAGCAGGAGAATTCAAAGTCGATAAATATACAGATATAAGAATGAATTTATTCGCGATTAAATCAAACTAAAATTATAATTATTAAAAATCGCACAGCTTACATACACATTTACCAATCATGAATAGATTTAGGGGAAAATACTTATAAATTCCATACAGCTTCTTGTCAGACTTGGTGATCCCTTTCTTTTTGGATAAGCCTGATAGCCGTATTGACAATTATCAATTTTATTTTCTAATAAAAATAGTCGTAAGGGGGATTCAACCTTCGGACCATTCGTTTCAAGGAATCATAATTATAATACTACATATTTTACTTAAAACGCTTTAAAAACAGACGCGCAAAGTAAGTACAGTCTACGCACATTATATCAAACGTACAAAATTTTCATCCATAAAAAGAGTGCGTAAATCGGTGCATTGAACATTAAGTAAAAACGGACGTTGACAAAAATGGGGAATGGAGTGGCACCGCCACAAGTGACTAGAGATTTGTCTGGCAACATATAAATTTCGTCGCTCGAGTAATCAGATTTAAAAATTTCCACCCCAAAATTCGAGCACACTGTGTCATCCTAAAAATGATACATGTATAAAATAATAAAATACACAGAGACTACTTATATTATTATTTAATAATACTAAGGAAACTGGGCGAAATATTTTAGCGGGATGGTTTTGGGAGTGATGGTAGACTTTAAAAATGGTGTGTAAATAGTGCTTGAAATATAGTACACCATATCAAATTAGGCAAATTTTTAGACTTAAAACGTTTAAAATTGCAAATCACTTGACAGATAGCGTGACAATCGGGACAGATTAAAGCACCGCTGTGTATCCAATCCAGATGCAGTATGCGAAAGGCTATTTTTTGCCCGGAAAATTCGCAACGGAATGTATAATTTAGGACATGAAGGTATAGACAGGTCTGATTACACGTGTGCTACGACGTCAAAAATTATAAAAGAATAAAAAACTTTTACTTAAAAAAATAATTATTATTAAATTGTCGAGTTTTAAATTTTATCATTTTCACAAAAATTTTGTAAATAAAACTATAAATAATAATTAAGTGCCTTTGAATACATCAGAATGGATAGGATAGGCTTATAATTCAAACTTTTAGGGTCATTCATGTTTTTACTCGATTGTGTGTGCTTCTGTTATCTCAGATTATTCTTTATTTGTTTAGTTATAAAAACAAGAAAAACATAGAGTCTTTCAGGTCAATAGTGTCAGACCTGACATACAACGTTAAAAATCTTCTTCAAATAAAACTAGCTTTTAATTTTAACACTTAAACCTTGATATATTTTTTACAAACACATTAAACTAACAGCATTACACCTCAAAAAATGGCAAAATTTTTCAGTTTTAACCATGATACCTTGTAGCATCCACTCCCGTAATGGTACCAAGATTTGATGCGAAAGCAATCCGTCTTTTCCCATTTACTCCCATGCTCCATGCATGACGAATTATTCCCATAATATTCTAACCCAAAATTTTCCGTATGACCTAAAAATGACAAGACAAAAAATTAACTATGCTCTTCTTACTAAGCTTCACATAAGTTTTATATTCTATCTAAGAAGGTCATATTTTTAATAGAGGTCGGTCCCGACGTTTTGATCACAATTTTGAGGTAAATATTATTATTATTGAACGAAAGTTACAGAGATATATGCAGTGGCAGATTTAAAGTCTTAAGGTTTACCCAGAACGACTAATTAGGTTCACTATCATTTTAAAATGTCATTAAAAAACGAAAAAATGACAATGACTAATGGACCCTATAATAGTAAAAAGGATACGGTTAAATTTAACATAAGTGCAATTTATAGTCATAATTCTAAAACCAACTTATAATTAAATAAATGTCTTTAAGAACGTAAAAATAAATGAAAAGGCGTTTAAATAATACAAATCTAATCTTATATAAACAACACGATCTTACGTGGTAAATTTTCTACATGTTGACATTCGAAAGCCCTGGAATATTTTTCCAATTTAAAGATAAATTCTTGAACGAAAGGTCGGCTAAAGCTACAGAACCTCCATATTTTTGTATGGACTGAGAACTGGTTTGGACTCCGGGAATCGTTAAAAAATTCTAACGTTACAAAAAAGATACTCTTTTAAAACCCCACTTGGTGATTCTTTTTAAAATATGTCAAGCTTTTGATGAATCTAATCTAACGAAGGTTTTTAGTTACTTACATATGGAATATTATAAAACCGCAAAGTTACACAAATATAGTAGATAATATTAGCAATTTCTAATAAGTTTCATAATTCGGCTTGCTACTTATTTATTAAAAGCCCTAAAAATACATGGAAAAGTAAAAAATTATTTTTAGGGGGTTAGTTATAGCGTAGCCCGTAACTCTTTTCGAGTAAAGAAACTATAATTCTAATTTTTTTGAAGGACTATTACCCTGAAAAATAGACCCTGTAAAATTTTAAAAAGTGTAATTGAAAAAGGTTATAAATTGATTATTGTGACAGCAACTCTAACTAAATTCGCAAATTTACCGAGACATAATAGAAAGAAAAAACAAAAGACCACAACAGATTAAAAGCAGTTACATCCAATCCAATAATACCTGATATTCAGGGGGAAGTGGTTTATCGTATTTGACCAAATTGCAAACGGCCAAAGATTTCCTCCCGCCGCTGCACTCCGTAATCAAAGGGTGTGTTTTCACTTTCGTACAATATGGGTAGGGATCCACGTTGCTTCAATGAAAAAAAAATGCATTTGAAACACACAAAAAAATAAACAAGAGAGAGGTAAAACCAAAGAAGAGAATTCCTGGGAAAGGGGCATAATCCAAATTTAGAGACCCTAGAGCAACCTAAAACTAAGGAATATTTAGAAGTGGACTAAGTTGGCTGAAAGCTATGCCTTTTAGATGATGTCATAAAACAAAGTTCAAGAGGAATTTTTCCAAAATATTTCAAATAAAATAATTTAAGTTGCAGATGAAATTGGAATAAGTTGAATTCAAACCTAGACGCAAAATATATTCAAGTATACTAACGTTCCGAGATTGGTGAAAGCGTTGAATTGTCAAAACAAAACAAAGGGGTATGGAGAAAATACAATGTAAAAACTAAAAAGTATACTTTTGCACTCGTTCTTTAATCCAAGTGTAGTGATTCTTTCGAACAAAATCGCATCCCATATTTTTGCCCCAGGATAATTCTTCGGCCATGTCGTAATTTACTTTGTACCATCTTCAATAGCCAGATAACATAACTTAGCGTTTAGAGCCGAATCTAAAAACACCTAACGGACTACTTATTTTGTGTAAACCTTTCAACAAAATTTTAAATAAATCAATGAATTTATGTGGTAATTCACTAATTTTAACAATTCCGCTCACTTCCAAGTAATTATAAAAAAACTATTTCGTTCTAACATACCCTCGAACAAAGAATACCATCAAAAAGCCTCCTCACTCTTGGGTGCAAGGAAGAGGCAAAGGGACGTAGACGACGATTGGGAAACGCTATCTAAGGACATTAAGGAAACAGCGATTCGTGTTCTAGGATGGCAAAGCTATGAATAGGGAACTATAATGGTGGGATCAATGGGTTAAAGATTTCATCGAAAGGAAGAAAAATCTATATAGACGGTGGCATAAATCAAAAAAGTCGGAGGATTATCAAGAGTAGAGGGACGCTAAGGGGGCCGCAAAAAAGGCCGTTGCAAAAGCGAAAAAAGCCGCGTACACCGAGATGGCAAACAAACTGGATCATAAAGGGGGGGGGGATAGGCTTATGTACAAATTGACCAAAATAAGGGAGAAGAAAAGTCGCGATGTCGGAGTTCTTAAAATAGTCGAAAGCGAGAAGGGTCAAACCTTATTCAAGCCGAAAGAAGTGATGGCAAGGTGGAAAGGATATTTTAAGAAACTTATGAATATTGCAAATGACAAGGATTCCCTTCCCGAAATTGAGCCAAATATAAGTATGGTCGAACTCTTTCATGAGGATGAAGTTAAGACACAAATGAACAAGATGCAAAAAGGAAAAGCAAATGGCCCAGATGGAATACCTATGGAAGCATTGCTCGGATGTCGTGAAGAAGGAATTACCACCATGACGAACCTCCATAACAAGATATTGGTAGTGGAGAGCAAGCACGATTATACCCTTATTTAAAGGCAAAGGAGACACTCAGGACTGCGGCAATTACAGAGGTATCAAGCTAACTTGCCACTCCTTGAAGCTTATGGAAAGGATCTTAGTAACAAGGCTGAAAAACGAGGTGGAAATATAGGCTAATCAATTCCGATTCGTGGCCGGCAAATCCACAATCGACCCAATCTTCGCCCTAAGACAAATGATGGTTAAGTATGGTGAAAAGAGGAAAGACCTAAATATGGTTTTTATCGACTTGGAGAAAGCTTATGACACGGTCCCCCGGATTCAATATGGTGGTGTCTGAGGAAACAAAATATCCCTGACGCATATATACGGCTTATGAAAAATATTTATGAAGCCTCAAACTCTTGCGTTAGGACCACAGTTGGAGACTCTAAACCTTTTCAAGTTAATATTGGATTACATCAAGGCTCTGCTTTAAGTCCCTTTTTATATAATATAATTATAGACACGATAACGAGGGACATTCAAAAGCCATCGCCATGGTGTATATATGCCGATGATATAGTACTATGCGAGGAAAAAAGGGAGAAAGTATTCGAAGAAACCGAAAAGTGGTCAAAGGTCTTTAGGTACAATGGCTAAAAAATTAACGAGTTGGTTTCGGTTTATTATATTAACACTTCAGAGGTTGGGTCAAAAATTCTAACACGGATGGTATTTGGGGCAATAATTACCCCAAACTTTAAATAGCTGTAACTTAGATATTTTATAATATAAACTTGTCCAAATTTGCAAGAATAATATTTCAACTCTTATACGTTCATTAATATATTAGTTTGCCTATTTGATCAAGTGGTTTAAATTTTATGCCTATAATTAGAGCAAACTAATTTATTTTGTACACATTTTAAACGGCTTGGGGTCATTATTACCCCACCCGACCTACGAAGTGTTAATATTAATCCAGCACCTAGCAACACATTAAATGCAATATTAGGGTGCCGAGATAATTCTAAATAGATAATAAAACGAAAATAATTTTAAAAGAACATTAAACAAAGAAAAATATAAATTACATATTCTAATTGTTGAAAATTAAAATTTTTGGCTATGGATAGATATCAAACGGCTACAAGGGCGTAGCTAGGATTGCCTCAAGGGGGGGTTTCAAAAAAATTTATTTTATAATACTATTAAACAAAAATTTGGCGGGCCCCCAGTAGGTGAGGGTTTGGGGGCGGAGCCCCCGAGGAGATGGGGGGGTGGCTAAGCCCCCACCTACACCCGAAGGGCGTATTTTTTCAGTATATATGATTAGTTTTTGGTAAAAAATGCATTAATAATATCTTCAGCGACTACATCATGATCATTAAAAAGTAAACCTTAAAAAATAAATTTACTAAACCATGAGGACTATTAATTTTTAGTTGAATTTTGATGTTTACAAATGAAGCATGCATGAATAAAATGATCAAAACGCGTTATAAAATTACCATTTAAATTGAGTACTAATTAGTGGTATTTTCTTATTATACTCTTCTCTAGTAGTATACCCGCAATCTCTATATACAAGGAACTAATGTAAGTTAAATACACGTGTTAAATACTTAGAAAAATAAATAATAATTATTTTTATTAAAATTAGACTTGTATTAGCACCTTCCTTGTTTATTTTAGATGTTGAGTGGGATAATTTGTTAAAAAATAATTAAGAATTAACTCGGGACAGAAAATTTTTGTATAAGTAGTGTTAGAATTAGTAGATTTCATCTAAAATTAAATACCAAATTAATTAATATTATTTTCTATATGTGCAACATTAACAAGACTCCTATTAATATCATTGAATTTTTCCGTATAATTAAAAAAAATTCAATTTTTTTGGTCCAAGGGGAGAGTTCAAACCCGAAAACCTCCCCTTCCCTACGCGCTTGAACGGCTATAACGAGGCTGGACATATAAATAGTTGAATGCTATTTAATTTTTTCGATAGAAATGTGCTCTCTGGTATGAAGAGTATCTACTACCCTAAAAAGATTCGATATATTTAGAAAAACGAATTTTAACTTTTTAATAAAGTAACCATAGACTAGATAGACTGCTCATGTATGTTGCATATGGTTAATTGTGTGTCACACATTTTGAGGAGGGCAACTAGTATATTTTAACCATGTAATTTTGCCTTATAACAGTCAATTTACCTTCCTCACTAGTTTATAAAAAGAAACGAACGTCAATAAATTAATATTATAGAAAATAGCAATTAATATTGATGGCGCTATATTATTAAACAAACTTTAATCGCATTTTTTACATTTTTAATTTTTATGTATTTTTTTAATGATATTTTTTTTAAATGCTGTTTTGATATCTACACAATTCAATATTTTTTTATTTACCTTTTTAAGATTATTTAATTTGCGAAAATTACGAATTTTTATATGATCACCACTTTACAATGTGCCTCTCAAGTAGAGACCTGCAAAATCGATTTTTTCCGGCCCGGGCCCGAATTTTAGCATCTTTAAAAATAAGGCCCGAGCCCGGCCCGGGCCCGGAATTTTAATAATTTCTAATAATTAAATCAAACGCAATTTTGGTAAAATTATTTATTAAAAAATAAAACGCACCTAATAAAATTATAAATCGATAATGGAACTATTTTGATGCAAAAAAATACAAGCATCAAAAATTCAATGTATTCAAGTACTAACTCAGCTATTCCTTAGGTTATTATAAATGTACCAAATACAAAATTGAGTTCATCAATTAGCCCTACCAAAATTACAATTAAAAGGATAGGCTTATAAACATAGATCAGATATAATGATCATTAGCTCAAGCTCAACAGATATCCCTTAGGTTATTATAAATGTACCAAATACAATATTGAGTTCATCAATTAGCTTTACAATTAAAAGGATAGGCTTATAAACATAGATCAGATATAATGATCATTAGCTAATGTATTTAAATACTCACTCAAATATCACTTAGGTTATTAAATGTACCAAATACAATATTGACTTTATAAATTATATCAGCCATTTAAAAGGAATTATAAACATAGATCAATGATCATCAGCTCAAGCTCAAAAATACATATCAAAAGAAGTAAATGCAGAATGCTAAATATGAAAAATTTTAATTACAAATATGATAAATTTTAATTAATCTTGTAAACCATGGTTGAATTATAATCAATATTTTTTGTGAATTTTATAGGTTAGTAACTAAAAACATCTGTTGATTGACGTTTGTCTTAGCCCATAGAAATTTAATTTCAAATTTTAAGAAAAATTTTTGATTGGCATGTCGATTTTTTTGAGCGTCGTGGAAATGGATATTACACCGGTAAGCCTGAAATTAAAAATTAATAATAAAACCATTTAGTTTACCTTTCTTGTCCAATTGTGCTTCTAAGATATGTTTTAAGTCTTTTTAGCACTGTAAAACACCGCTCATTAGAGCACGTTGTCACAGGTAAAGTTGCTAATATATGGTAAAGAATTTTAATATTAGGATAAAGATCTAGTTTGGAGGCATGATTGGATAAGGTATCCAATGCATTCCTAGGTAATGTATCTGAATTGGAGTTTTTAAAAGATGAATACCACGATTTAATATCGGATTTAAACTGCTCTTCTGATCCTTCAAGATCATCTTCATAAAATTTAGCTAATATTTAAAAATTATTTAATATTTGAGGGGTGAGCTGAACGGGGTCTTTAATAAAGAGGGTATCAAATCCCATAAGTATTTGTTGGTTTTTAATGAATCGTTCATCTAATTCAGCTAAAACAGAATCCAAAAAGGGATTGTGCAATGAGATCCTGTAATAGACTTCGGGGCATGTTGTCTCTATATTGGACCTTGTTTGAAGGGACGTCCTTCTAGGGATATTGATGAAAAAATCATGACTCTTTCCAAATGTTGAAACATTGGTAAAAATAGTTTGAAACCCCTCTTCTGAATTTTCACGCAATTCTTTAATTTGGCAAAGAGCATTTTGGGCGGCATACATTGCCTGTGATAGATCAATGTTGATCGTTTGCAAATAGTTGCTTAGATGTATTGTATAAGAAAATACTTGGTGCAACATATAAAGAGACAACCAAAATTGGCCTTGTTTCAATGATGAAAGTAGAATCGTTGCACTCGATGATGATTCTACATCATCCCATTCACAAATCTTTTCAAGTGTAGTAAAAATGGCTTCTTTAAATTCATAAAATCTCTTGACAGCATTATGCTTTTGGGTCCACCTTGTTTCACAAAGTGTCGTTAATTTAGAGGATTTTGGATTGGTTGACAAAGATAGCAATACAGAGTTTAAGAGATTCAATTTTTTTGGCGAAGTTATAAAATCCATAATCTTTTTAATAACACCTTTTATAAAAAACAAATTAAATATAAAAACAATCATAATCTTACCCATACAATTCCTAATGTTGGAAATCTTGCAAGAATCTTTAATTGCCAAATTTAGATTGTGCGATGCACAATGAATATATATAGCCTTAGGGCACACATTCTTAAACAAAGTCTGCAACCCGTTTTTAGAGCCACTCATCACTGGGGCTCCATCATAACCCTGCCCTCTAAGTTTTGTAATGTCAATTTTTAGACCTTTAAGAGTCTGCATCACAACTTCAAACATCCCCTTTGCTGACATATCCTTGATCTTGCTCTATGTTCCTCTTCTTCTCCTACTGAATTAGTACTAGTACTAACATTTTCTAAATTAAATTCTAGAATCTAGAGTGAATTATAATAATTTGTAAATTACCCTGGCTGCTACTTTTCTCGTTGGAAAAGTTAATTTTTTTAGGGAAGTATATAAATGGAAGGATATTGTTGGCGTTTCATATTAAAATTTCGGAAATTGGATGAGATGGGAGCTATTTATCTAAAATTTAAATTTCGAATAAAATTTATAAATTTTGAACATATAAAAATAGAAAAAGCAACGAAAACCTTAATAACACTTCCAAAATATTTATAATTATAATTATCAGTAATATTTGTGTGCAAATACAATATAAAAATTTTATTATTTGAAACTCATGGGTAGTGTTACAACCTTAAATCATACCCTTGTATACGCCAATGGTCACACACATAGACTAATAATACGATAGACTGCAAACTGCTAATTTTTGCATTAAAATTTATTAATTAACTTAGGTCGCTTGTACTGAGGGTTTTTAATGCTCGCGCTTGTTTAATGAGAAATTTTAAAGGTTATGGAAGAAAAAAATGAAAACGTAAAGGATTATCTTTCCATACCTAATTTTAACATTAAATTACTCAACAAAATGAATAGCGTTTAATTTGCTAAAAAATGTCTGAAACGTGGCGGCCAACACCCTTACTTGACCATGAGCTATTCCCCAGTCTCTCTATTGTATTATAGGCTATGATACACATACTTTTAAAGTCGTCTCATAAGAGTGCATCTTCGCTTTGTGGGACTACTCCAATGAGCTAATGTATCATCAAGCAATTAATCATGTATTTTTCTCTTGAAGGTCACAATGGCAAACGGGATACTCACACCTTTCACCTGCATGGCTATTCATTCGCGGTGTTGGCGCAAGAGAAGCTGGCTGCTAAGCTACGAGTCGACGAAGTAAGATTTTTATGTCATATAGGTAGGTGTCTGATACGTATAAATAAAATATGTTATTTAGATTAAAAAACTAGATGCAATGGGTAAACTCAATAGAAATTATGATCGTCCTATTTATAAAGACACTGTTTCAGTTCCAGAAGGTGGCTACGCCATAGTTCGATTTAAGGCAGACAATCCAGGTAACCATAATAGTTACAAACTTTACTTAATGTATATATATTAATAGAGTTTTGGTTAATGCATTGCCATTTAGCTTTTCATTTATTGGGCGGGATGGCTGTCGTTTTTAAAGTTGGTGATTATGATCAAATGGTGCCTCCGCCATTCAGATTTCCAAGATGTGGTTCTTGGTATCCATATTCCAATTTGGCTCTTTAATAAAGCGTTATTTAATGATTGCTGAAACATTTTATCGCCTTAATGTCATTAAGGTGTAATTTAGACATATAATTTATAATATATTAAACGCTGTATGATGTTACATTATTTCCACATGTTTGAGTGGAATTTAGGTATAAAGTACTTTGCTTGAATGCTAAATTTGTATTAAAAATGCGAATATATAATATAAATATTGTTGGTGAATTGTTTTACATTACGGAACCAATCAAAATAATTTCAAATGTCAATAACCTTTCATCAAAAAGTCAACCGTCTTTCATTATAATTTTTCCCTATCATTTGAGAGTAATGATAATAAGCATTGTTAAGCACGCGTTAAATTAACCGCTTTAGGTTATAAAGCATATGATGTAAAAACTTAAACAAATCTACATAGCTTTTATCTTTATAGAATTAAAGGGAGAATTTTCCAAATTCTGTAAGTTTTCAATATTTGAAGGTAAAGATTTTGTCGACTTCTTTTTACAGGATGAACAACTACATTAAAAATAGGAAATGCTCTCTTTTATCCAAATGTAATACCGATCTATTTTTAAAATAAAATTAATAAATGGTTTGATTCGTAGCTGATGATAAAATAATATTTTATGTTTAATTTACTACTAAATTGTAATCATAGAATAATTAATTAGACTTTTTCCATCATATGTTTAAGTCATGTAGCATTGTGTAATCGTCTTTTAAGAAATGTTTTAAAATAAAATTTTAAATTTTTGTAAAGAGTTCCTCCCCTCATAATGCAAAATTTTGAGAAGTATAATGAAAACTCGATTTAATTATTAATAATTATTTTGTCACTTCGTTCTTAGATTATTAATTGTATTTAAAATCAAGATAAGCATAATTTTGATCGTAAAAATATAAATTTAGGTTTTAAGCGTCAGTCATTAAATTAAATTTGGTCCTTCTAATATTTTTTGTAGAAATCTTTCTTATATTTTTATTGATATTTTTTGCATGATGCTTAACATATAAATAAACAATTGCTTATATTACTATTACACATCATAAATTTATCATTTTTATTTCAGAATAATTATATCATTGAAATTTAATTAAGCTGTAATTTTTTTATTTTTGTTGTATCCGGAGATTTTTCCCAACCCCCCATCAAAAGTTAAAAGTTCATTGATTACAAGATTCTTTTGATCTTACGCGCCGCGCCATACGTATTTCCATCACTATTCTTTTACATTTATTTTCTAGTACGCGCATGTTAATTCCCTCCTACGCGAATATACGGTTTTGTTATTTGTATCAATACGCATCTGTGATTTTGATATACGCGTCGAGAACTTTATATAGATCATTAATTCTTGTAAATTTCGGTGATTTTCTTAATAAAAAATATATATACAGGATGTAAAGAAAGACTAAAAAGGAAGTCTCCCTCTGGGGGAGGCAAGGATTAACCTATACCAGCCCAAATCCTAAATTATCTATCCCCCTTTCCTAAATTATCCCAATTCATTCCTGTGTTCGTATCCCTTCAAATAGTTTTTATTCATATCCTTCTTTTATTAAGGATATAAAATTGGTGTCAGAGAAGATAAAAATCCCACACCCTCGGATATTCCTATCCATCATATATAAAATCGCATCCTGCACAAATTTAAATTTCATCTGTTTAAAGAAATCATGAATTATTCAACAAGAAGAAAAGAAATAATTAATACGGAAAAATTAATTTGAAATTCAATGCCCCCCCCCCCTTCTTCTGAATAGAATGAATCATATTGTGGAAATAAAATTCTTATATCACATGATTGCTTCAAGACTAAGGGAAAACGAAATCGTACTCAAGCGTCAGCCATATTAGTGCTAATAAAGCTATAAATAGGATCGGATCTATGCCTATGACCATAATTGTCAAGGGCAGGTGTTCCTTAATTTTCAGATGAGGGCAAGATTTCAACGAGACTAGTTCCTCGTGTATGGAGGTAAAGGCATATTAAAAATGCTGAGAATTCCTCATTTAAGATATATCATAGGCAGAGCTGTTAAAGTTACTTTACCCCAGTAACTAGTTAAGTTACAGTTACTTTCACAAAAAATGTAACTTATTACGGTTACAGTTACATTTTAACTGATTACAGTTCCAGTTACTTGAGAGTTACTTTTGTAAATTTGGAAAAACGATATTTATTTATATAATTCATTTAAACATTTGTATAAAAATCAGAGGGTAATAAATGATGTTTCGGTTTCAATGAAACGTTATTTCCTATAATGTCATCTAATAAGCTGGTCTGCTTTTCACTGAAAATTAAGAATAAAGAGGCTCAACGGGGGCCCCAGATGGTAGAGGTACATTGAAATTAATGAAAAGTTTCTTCAAATTAGGGAAATTATTATATATTAACAAATCATTATTATTCCAATTGATAAAAGTGTGAATGCACTCCTGAATACTTTCCAACATTAAAAGATTGAAAAATTTCAACGTATTAGGTTCAACTAGGTCCTGTCTTTCTGTCTTCTTTAATTCTCTTTTCAACACGGATCCACGGCCAACTTGTTTTAAAAATTGATTGTTATAATGAAGGATAAGAAGACTTTATCCATTATAACTTTACTAGAGAAGTGGTCAGTTTGGTTTGCTGACTCCCTGTTGACTTAATATCTTTGATTTTTTTATATTTATGCGTATGTATTCTCTAAAAATTAATAATTAAGGTTTAAATAGTTACTTTTATGTGCTTCCATAAATTTGTAGTGGTATTTAAAGGAGCTGATATTTAATTACTTTAGGGCTGCACAATTTGCTTTTCTTTCTTTAACAAAAATTAATCACAAAAAGGGGCCAGGGAGTTTTCTCTTGTTCCATGTCAAAAACTAATACAAGCTAGATAATAAAAAAATATTATAATTTCAATAAACTTCATTAATATTGTAATATATTATCGGTAATTTATCCAATGGCTTAATTACCAAAATTTAGATATTTTGATTCATCAAAAATCATATAATATTATAGGTGATGAAAATCTCTTTTGCATATATTATATAAAGATGAGCTATTTTTTATCAAAAAATTGAAAGAAATGAATAATTATTCATAACATAATTTTTGAATGACCAAAATCTAAATACCAAACCTTACATTAAACTATTTCAAAGTTTTACCTGCTAATAAATATATCATATCTAAAAGTTTTGCACATATATTTTTTAATTTTTTCGTTCAAAATCTTTGCAGGTATAAATGTTAATCTAAACTAGATAATAAATTTGAATTATTATTTTAATACCCTTCATAATTATTTTATTATAAGTAGGTTATCAAATGGCCAAATGATCAAAATTTAAATTTAAAGGTTGGGCAATAATTATAAGATTTTTTATGTTGATAAAAATCTCTTTTGCACATGTATTAAAAAGGGTATTTTTACAAACCAGTTGATAGGAGATAATAGATGGCCGAAATAATTTAAAAATATTACATTTTTTTACCTGCAAATAAATAATATATAAACTTTTTAATCAAAATTTTGGATTTGTCAGTTATTATAATTTTTTGGTTCTAAACTTTGCAGATATGAATACAATGTACTAAAATAATACTTTATATAATAGTAATAATTTACTGATAGGATGCACTATCTATTCGAAATTCAAATTTGATCCGCGAAGAAAATTTAAATTTAAAGTGATTAACACAAACTAGACGTGTAATTTTGATATTTAATTTAAAACAATTTAATAAAAAGTAACTGTACCTTTAGTTAAAAGTTACTAAAATAATGTAACTAACTACAGTTACAGTTACCTTGAAGTAAAAGTAACTGGTTACAGTTACTTTACCGAAGAAAAGGAACTAGTTCCAGGTAACAGCTCTGCATGGGCGTAGCCAGCATTCCAATTAGGGGGGGGGGGGGGGTGGGGAGAATGATTTAGGGAAGGCCAAAATGAACATTTTTTGAAATTAGCCATAATTTTAATAATTTTCAACAAATATTTGGATTTGGAGGGGCCGCCCCTCTCTGCCCCCTCCCCTTTGGCTATACCCATGGACTTAATTATAATAAAAAACCATTATAAAGATAATGGCTTAAAAATATAAAGTAAAAAAAATTAATATACATAATAAGTTTAGAGACTTGCAAGTGTAGTTAAAGTTAAAAAAAGTCTTATGTTATTCTACATTTATAACCGTAGTCAGCATTGGAATTAGAGGGGGGGGGCAATAATGATTTAGGAAGGGGTAATAATTCTTTGAAATGTTAACCATAATTTTAGTAAATCAAAAAAATTGATTTGGAAGGGGGCATCCGCCCCTCTAAGAAAGGTTGGTGGCGCACAACAGATGTATTTTAATATCTAATAAACAATTAAAAAAATTATTATCAATGTTATCGCCGTGCTATAGCTCTAGCGCGTTTAAGTGCTATCGTCGGCTATAGCTTTAGCGCCTCAAACCTCCCATCTCCTATAGCTTATAGCACTTAAAGTGATTATGTGCAAGTAGGCGTAGGCATAACGGCATATGGTTGCTACGTGCTAAGCTTCTGCTCCTTAAAAACGCTATTTCCCCATTACTAATAAAAACGTTGTATCTCTCGTCCGCTAGATGGCGGTAAGCACTACCAAAAAAAGGGTTACACCTGTCGCAGGTCGATAAAAAGTATATATAAAACATCTAGGATGCTAAGGCAATAATTTTGCCAAATTTGGTGGTAATCGGTCGAGAACTTTAGGCATGAGCGTAGCCAGGTTTTGAATTAGGGGGAAGGGCAGATTATTATTTTTAACAAAAAATTTTGCATGACTATTCAAAAATTTTCCTGCGACCAAAAAATTCAAAAAATTTTCTGCGAGCAACAAAAGGTCCTCGACTATCCAAAATTTTTCCTGAGACCAAAAAAAAAGGACCTTGACCTTGACTATCCAAAAATTTTCCTGAGACCAGCAGGGGGTTCCCGCCCTCCCTCCCCCGACTAATTAGGGGGCAGCCGCCCTCCCTGCCCCTCTCTGGCTAATTAAGGGGGGGGGGGGCAAAACATAATTTTTTTACTTTTTACGGGTTTTTGTATTGAAAATTTTTTTTTACTGCCCCCCCCCCCGGCTACGCCCATGACTTTAGGAGTTATTAGAGGACAAAGAAAACGGAGTTACATTTTTATACTTATAGATATAATGGTAGAGAACTATTATATCAAAAGTTATGGAAATTTAATTATTTAGTCGATGTTTTATTTAAATATGTCACTTTTTGCAAACTTATAACAATTTTCATGACAATTTTATTACGCTTTAGGCCATTTAAAGACCATCAAATTAGCCTCATTTTATCATTAACTCTACCACATGTAGACTCTTGTAGAGTTACAAATAATATGTCAACGAATGGTTTTTATTTTTGCTATTATTCCAAGGAATGCTCACTGTAATATCACGGTTCAACAAATTAACCGGCAAACTAGATTTTGGTAGAGTTTTTTGAATGAAGACAAATATATTTTCACAACAAATTATTTGCTAAGTATTTTATTCAAATTTTGCTAAGTATTTTATTCATTTGCTAAGTATTTAATTCGTTTGCTAAGTATTTAATTCGTTTGCTAAGTATTTAAATTAATGCTAAGTATTAAATTCAAATGCTAAGTATTTTATTAATTTGCTAAGTATTTAAATAAATTTTGCTAAGTATTTTATTTATTTGCTAGGTCAGCGTTTTAGGTTAGGGAAAGGGTTAGGATTAGATAAATCCTTTGGTCTGTTTAATGCTACGCATGCGCATTATAAAAAGTTAATATAAAATACTTAGCATTTAGATTAAAATACTTAGAATAAAATACTTAGCGTTTTTTAATAAAATACTTAGCACTTTAATTAAAATACTCAGCATAAATTACTTAGCAATTTGTAATTATTTACTTAGCAGTTAAATAACACCCATATATTTTTAATTTTCCCCCTTAACGTCAAGTTTTTAAAATGTTTGCTTTCAAAGTTGCTAAAAACAACAATTTTTGCGTTTCAGAAGTCAATAACTTGAAATACAACGGCAAGATTCAAATTTAATAAATTTAATTTACAGATAAAGGGGAGAAAAATCCATTACAACATTTTTATCGTAGCATAAATAATTTTTGAACCTATATACATAGTTAATTAATCTTAATCTTTTAATTTTAAGTAATTTCATTTTTTGTAAGAATTAAGAGCGGCATCTGCCTTTTCTTGCCATCTCGTTCTCGTGGCTGCGCCCCTTTATATGTTTGAAATCGAAATTCTGAAAAAGAGTAAACGGTAAGGCCAGACCTAAGCATTTATATAATTTTGGTATTTATGCTGTATAAAGTTGCCCAAATATTAAAATCTTTTTTATTAAAATAATTTAAACTATTTTAAAAGTTTTTACCTCGCCATGCCCTAAACCTTGGTCTGCAGTGGTTTAAACTGCTAACGCGAGATAAGACACGATTTTACTTATAGTTTTCCCTAGAGGGTCGGCCGATGGCTAATTGCATAGAAATTTATTTTATTATTATTAGCTTATAATTTATATTTTAATTAAATTTATGATACAGGCGCGTAGCCAAGGGGGCAGGAAGCGGGAATTTTCTACCCCCTTGACCAAAATGTGAAATTTTTTTGAAGGTCCATGTCCTTTTTTAATGTATAAAATTGATAATAAATGCTCTGATTAATGAAGAGAAGAGATTTTTCCAAAGCGGGTTATAAATCGCCTTGAAGTTTCGCATATATTGTACGCGAAGTTTACTTTTGTTACATTATAAATAAAAGTGTCGAAATTTTTTTTGCATTTTCCTTCCCCCTCGAGAAAATCCTGGCTACGCGCCTGTTATGATACTAAACGAAAAATAGACGCAATTTGGAAGACCATATGATTAAGTTATCTTCGTAAAATATAGTTTCCAAATTATGTTTTCCCGAAAGGCATCTAATAGGCAAGCAAGTTACACATTTAGTAAGGTTCAATATATTTTCCACTCTATATTCTCGTTCGGGGCACAGGGGTCCGATAACGTGATAGTTTTGCGACACTTTCTTATTCTTATAAATCAACGTCTGTCTTAGCTGTTGTATAAACAAAATTTTGATAAAATACTTTTTTGCAAAAAGTTGAAATTCAAATTTTTTATAAAATAAAGTTAATGTTCTCAGTTAAATAAATAGTATATTTTTATGCTGGCTAAACAAACCCAAAAGCCGGGCACCGTTCCTAAGGGATGGTAAAGTGGTCACCCCCTTAATTGCAAATTTTTCTAAAAATATAAAATTACGACAAAAATTTTACATTATTTTTTTACGGCCCTTTATCCTGGTTTAACCCATGATTAAATAACATGACGTAGTCAGGATTGGAACAGGGGACAATAAAGACTTAGGGAGGGGCAAAATCATACATTTATTTAATTTCAAACACAATTTTTTTTCTAAATTTTAGGATGGGGGAGGGCTGTTTCTCCTTAGGTACTTGCCCCTGGCTAAAGTCATACTAGTGTTGTAAAAACGGCTGGGTTCTGTTTAGTCCAGCTTCATTTTGACAAACGGTCGCTTTTGGTCTGTTTTTCGAATTTAGACTGAGCCTATAGGTCGACTAACAAAAACAGACCAAAAAATCTTTGGTATATTCATGTTCATTTGACTAAAACCAAAAATTGACCCAACAAAACCACCAAGCCGTTTCTACAAAACTAAGTCATTTTATATAAATAAATCAAATAGCAATGTATATGAGCTGTTGAAATTGTTAATTTACCTTACATCTATCCATGGGAATGCAAGATGAAAAATAAACTAGGCAAGAAATATTTTTGGAATTCAAAACGGATTTGGGCAAAAATATTAAATGCACGATACCGCTATTAGACAAATCACTTCCTTGCCAAATAAACCTGTGTTATTTCGAATAATAATTTATGTTTTTAAATTAATTTTTTTGTACTTATTGTCTTCTTTGTCCGACAAATGGATGTAAGCCACGTTGAAACCTTCTATCAAATTATGTAAATTGGACATTAAATATATCAATTTTTTTTTTAAATTTTAAAGAATTGTTTGTTCTATTAATTTAAATTTCTATATTTCGGGTATTACAAAACCACAGTTCATACCCAAACAGAAAATACCTATACAAAACTATTTGCAAAATATATAAAAATATAATTATATCATGTTATATAATGTTATTTTAACAAATAATATTAAATTTAAAGTCTCTGGGATAAAAGGGTGTAATAGCCCAAAAATAATGAAAAAGGGATATTGAGCTAATTATACTAAAATTTAATATAACTTAAAAAATCCAGAAAGTATTTTAGTAATTTAAAGTTTTAATAACTTTCACAAATTTTAAATAAATATTTTTCTTTGTTTTTCGCTTTTTTGGGAAATAGGTACTACACAAATCAATTTGTCACCCTGATTTATATTTATGGACACTAAAAAATAAAACTATATCTGATCTGACCAACATAGTGTTTTAGCAATCTACAGTGGAGTAGGCAAGGGGGGTGTCGGATTAGAAACCCCCTCCCTCTTATTGACAAAAAAAATCATTTTTTAAATTATATAAAAAAACTCAATGATATCAATAAACTCTTGTTGTTGTTGCGCTTATAGAATAAATTAACAGCAAAATATAAAAGAATTTTTTTGGGGAAGGGTCTAGGGTGTGCCCAGGCATTGCAAATATCTAGCTAGCCCGGATCGTATAATTTAATCTTAACATCTCCAAACAATCTTTTCAAATTTTTCTACTGATGGCCATTTAAGCACTAAAAGGCCGCGCGTATCTGTAGCTCAATCGATGGCCTTGGTTAGCATATTCAACAAAATTTAAAGGAGCTCTCTGCAAAATGCGTCCTAGCTCCTAGGAAGATCACAAGCGTAGTTGGTCCCAAAATTTAAATAATTTAAATGTAATTGCTTTTTTTACGTTTTAAACATACTAACTAAATATATTTTTAATTTTTTTATCAAAAATCCATTGTAATTGTTTAATCGAACTTTTTTGACACAAAATTGACCCCCAACCACCCCCCCCTCCATTGAGCTATCCTACCTACGCCACTGTTGTATATAATTTGAAAAAAAATTAATACTATTATTTATCAAAAAACCATTTAAAAGCCCTCCCCCATGAGACAATCCCTGCCCACGCCACTGGCAATATGAATAAAGTTCCAATAAGTCCTTACCAACTTATTTAACTTGACCGTTAAAAAGGTTAAATAAATAGATGCTTATACCTTTGAATTACATTTAAAATAAAATCAAATTTTAGCAAAAGCTCTCAAAAAATACTTTAAAAAGTTGCAAATAACTTTTCTATAAAAGAGTTAGCGGCATGTAGAGCAGTGGTAAAGTAAAAATGTGGCAACCATATGTGACTAAATCAAGGAGGGAATCCGCCTTGGCACAATCTTTTCCAAGTAACTAGTATATAGCTTAAGCAATAGATACAATGTTAATTCATTTTATTTCCTTAACTATACCTTTTTCCAAGTTCCTATTTTTCATTAAGACTTATGAGGGCTCGATCTCTAATAGCTATTACGCATTAGCAAGCCAGTACATTAAAAAGAGTTCATAAAATTTTAATTTCTTCCTCTCCACGAAGGTCAATGAATTTTTAGTGTCAATTAGACCTGACGACAAATTTTAATAACTTATTGGGTTTACTTTATAAATTAAATTTTATTTTTTAAACTGTCCGGAAACAAGTAAAAATCTAAAGTATGGTGACTTGTTAAAATTAATTAATTTCTATTTCGTATTAAAATTATAAAATTGATTAAATATTGTCGAAAAATGTATTGAAACGATATAAAAAAATTACATTCACAGCTAAAAAACTATAAAAACGCGCTAAAACATAACGGATGGCATTGATCCGTGTATAGAAATCGTGATGGATTTAACGATTTCCATTGTGATCTTTAAGATTTAAATATTGCAAAAATAAATTTTTTTAAAATTATTTAGCAAGTTAATTTTTCTCAGGAGTTATATTACAAAAGTTATTGTATTACACCATTTTTAACTACTAACGGATTTCTTAAAAATAAATTATCTAAAAAATTCAGCCTAAAATGGTAAAGTCCAACACATTAAATTCTCTTATCTTTATCTATATTATCATTAAATTGTGAATTAACGATAAATTTATTGGGGTCCCTATGACCCCATGCGACAAGAAACAGATTTAACAAACGGAATAATATGGAGTATAGGGTTAGAGTGACGCCGATAAGTGTGGAGCCCGTCTAATTAACCAATCACTTCCGTAATTATAATCGCTGTATAACTTAAAGACGCCTGTCTACCCAGGAGGTAGCTTTAATTGCAATCACATGTTATCTTGTGCAATTCATGGACTAAATTTTCTAACTGACTTTTGTAAGATTGCTTATTAATTTTTCAATTAAACGTTATAAAATTTACCCGACTATGTGATTTTTCTTGAATTAACCAAATATCAAATAATAGAGAAAAACATAATATGTTAATAAGGATTACTAATATTATTCCTTCGCCGTTATTTTTTGAACAATTTATTATCTCCAAAAATATAAAAAAGCTCATGGCGAAGCAAAGTCAATTTACTATAGCCGGAAGCCGACCAATTTTTTCATTTCTTAAAAACCCGAAACCCAGACTCCTAGTATTTTATGCTAACGTTCTAAGATATATTTCAATTAATTATTCTCATGGGCGTAGCCAGGAGGAGGCAGGGGGGGGCGGCTGCCCCCCTTTAATTACATATGTTAAAATTTTATATTATGGCTAAAATTTCAAAAAATTGACATTTTGCCCCTCCCTAAATCATTATTGCCCCCCCCCCCTATAATTCATATCCTGGCTACGCCAATCCTAGGAGGAACTTCAACCTATTGTACGATATTTGGAAAGTTTTAAGAAATTATATGTATAAATTTCAAATTCCACTAGTTTCGTTATGCTATAAAAAACTATATATTTGTATAAGTTTCTTATCCATAACAAAATGCAGCGAAATTAAGTTATGTATTAACAGTGCCCTGGAATTATTTAGGTCAAATGCACAAATCATCAGACTCAGTGCTTTAATCTCTTCGATTTTTTGATATCGCACTCTCATTTTGCTATGAGATATGAAATCTGGATAAAAAATTACGATTTTTAAACAGGGGCTTATTTAAAAAGAATTATACCCTAAATCTCCCCAAAACAATTTAACGGAAAGGATGCATTGTTTTTCAACGATTATAAATTATTTTAAAATAAAATTGAAAAATTTTTAAAGTGACAAAAATATAATTAACACATGAATTAAATGGATGGCATTGATTTTGTATGTAAATCGAGGTAGAAATTTAAATGATTTTTATTGCAGTCTTTGACCCGTTACAAAAAGATTTCTTTAAGTCCGTGGAGATATTAGTGCTCGCTCTCCCAATTTGTATAAGAGAGCGTGACCTTAGATGCTCAGGTTACCAATCTTTTTAGTCACCAGGTGAATGAAGACCATGTCCGAGAGCAAATAGTATTTTAAAGCTTTCTCTTTATCTGCATTGACAATAAAGCCAGGGGAGAGGAGTTGGAAGGGGCAACACAGGGAAGGTTTAGTCCACAAGATAAAGCAATAATTATGAATCCGTCTAGTCTTTTCTCATCGGTTGTATTAGTGTCGATGGGCTCCAAGGTTTTAGGATAGCCAGGCTTGGCAATGATTTCCTACATGGGCGTAGCCAGGCCCCCCCCCCTAAATGGCGAAAAAAAATTTCAATGCAAAAAGCCTTAAAAATTAAAAATTTTATGTTTTGGCCTCCCCCCTAATTAAACTTTTGAACGTTTCGCCCCCCCCCCCTTATCCAAAACCTGGCTACGCCCATGATTTCTTATAATGTCGATGTGAATCGGGCTTGATTTAAGCATATGCTTAGCTAGGGTTTGATTAGAGGGGGATGATCAAAAATTTGGTAATAACTTATGAGGGAAAAAATAATAATTTATACAATTTTCATAATTATTTTTTTTTGTAATTGGGCAGGGGGTAGCCATGGGTGTAGCCAGGGGAGGCAGGGAGGAGCAGTTGCCCCCCTCTAAATTCAAATTTTTTTTGTAGTTTATTAAAATTATGGCTAAAATATCAAAAGATTATGATTTTGCCCTTCACTAAATCATTATTGCCCCCCTTTAATTCCAATTACCCCCATGAAGCTGCTCCTTTCAGTTTATCCTGCCTTATGAGTGCTATAAATTAATTCCTTATTTCCTTATACTTGTCTGATTCAAACGGAACAATCAATCAAATTCAATATTTATCGATTACAAATCAATCAGCGTTGATTGACGGCGGAACTGTTAAGTAGTAGGGGCAAAGTTAGTTTTTTTGATTTGTTATTTGGTAAAACTTTCAATGGTCGAAACAAATCCATGAAACAATTTAACGATAACAGACAAGATTCTTCTCAAATTTTTCGACATCCAATAATAATTCATAATTCACAAAATGGCCATAGAAATATTCCGTATAATTGCTCACAAAATTATACAACTTTATTTCCCAATAAAATAAACTATCGTCATGATCCTAATAATGATACAGATTTATCCCGAGAAATCCAGGTTTCTAAAGATGAAGACCCTGTCCTTAATTCTAATATTTTTCCCAATTATCAAAATACCGACAGCCATTTTGATCCAACATTTTATTGCCCATCTTATTATCCCTACTTACCAATACCTAATGCAAATGGCCCAAGACATTCTAATTTAAAGTTCAACGTGAACTTAAATTTTAAAGTTGACCCAACAGCATATGGAGAGGCGAATGGTGGAATCAGGAATTACATTGGTACAACAGAGCCCTACTTAAACCTAAAAAATTATTCCACTAACTTGTCATCTCCAGTCCAAACGCGATGTAAGTTTGTTTTGGCTATAATTTAATCTAAAATTTTTGTAACTTGAGCGAACTTGTTGACAATTTTTTTCTTTGTGCGATAAAATATACGTAGTATACATCTTTTGGATAGAATGGGTCTTTGTTAATATTATTCTTGAGTTTTCGGACAAACCTTTTTAGGTGGGACTCATCGTAGCTTGCCGATTTAGCTAGGCTCTTGAATGTCATCGGGGCAGATACATACATCCATCATACATGCTAACAGTAGGTATTAATTCGGTTGCCATTTAAATAAAATTAAAAAAAAACAGTCTTTAGTTTATAAAGGAGGGGAAGTTCAGCATGACGCGATATCCAGTAATTAGATTTTACTCTTTTTTATTAAAACACCTCTTCACGAGACCCGTCTCTGAATACCCATTCAAAATTTAATTTTTAAATTATAACCATGATTTTGTTAAATATACCTATAAGAATTCCATGGTGGAAAAGGAGGGCATAGGACCCCCCGCCCCCTGGCAATGGTTCTTATTTTAAACCAAAATGTTTTTTGTTATTTTCGTGAGGGACCCCCCTATAATTTGGTCACATTTGTTTAAAAACTAAACTTTATTCCACTATGATGGCACTCCTTCCACTCAACTCAACAGCTAAATAAAGTTTATATCTATGTATCTTAGGCAATTACGAGATATCGGTTACGCCACCACCCCTTGCAACCTCAAACCCTGCCCATAACGCGAGTAATAAAATTACAGAAAATTCGGACCTTCAAATATACGGTGAAAATAGCTTGGCCCCCCTGGTTGAATTAAACGACGGTTTAATAAGGAAAAATTTGATCGATGATTCAACCTTAGATTTACAGGATGATGAGAAAGGGAATAAGAAAAAAGGACCACGTAGGAATAGAACGACTTTCAGTTGTGTACAATTAGATGCACTGGAAAAAATATTTCAACAAACTCATTACCCCGACTCTGATACGCGAGAAGGCATAGCTAAATTGTCCGGTCTTACAGAAACACGCGTTCAAGTTATTAGATTCTTATATATTTTGTTTATAATTTTTATTAGTTTTATTTTTGTGACTTTAAAAGCGAGTTGTATATATAAAACTATTTTTATATGTTAACCCTATGGCGAATTATTATTAAATCCTGTAGTCCGGATGCCAACTAGGGTCAGATACCCTCAAACCAGGCGCGTAGCCAGGATTTTCACGAGGGGGGGAATCTTCCCACCCTTATTTACGCCACTGCCCCAACCTTATATAATGATGCATATTTAAAATTCGTATTTAGCGGCTCTTTCATTTAGCCTTGATATATTGATTTAACATACCCTGGCAGAGTCCATGATAAGTTCACTTAACAAAAAATTAGTCAATATTTATTTTATTTTGTTAAATATTAGCACCTAATTGTTTCCCAAAATTCACCCAAACCACCATGGGCGTAGCCAGGGGGTGGCAGGAAGGAGCTACTGACCCCCTCTAAATTCAAAAATTCCTTCATGGCTGAAATTTTAAAAAATCATTAATTTGCCACTCCTTAAATCATTATTGCCCCCATCTAATTCCAATCCTGGCTACGCCCGTGCAAATTACTCTTTTTATGAGTAATATTACGTGTACTGTATAATTGCAAAGGAAACTTTTTATGATTTTTGTTACTAAAATGCCAATCATAATTTTGTTATTTATTAATTTTTGAAAAATAACAACTTCGTGTGATTTCCAGAAACATATTGTTATCGAGTTTAAATACTAGTATATTTGAATTATTATAAACCTATTTATAATGATATATATCATTGATACATAGGTTTGGTTCCAAAATCGCAGAGCTAAATTTAGGCGATCTGATAAGGCATTGAATAATGGTCGAACCGAAGATGTTAATGAAGAAAATTTAATATCCTCTTCGACTTTCCTATGTCCAGAAAGTTCGGAAATTGGAACGTGTGATCCAAAAGAATATTACGAAATTTCTAATAACAATCGCTTTAATATAAACTTAAAACCACCCGGAAATTATACCTACTTACCGCATTAATTGGATTTTAAATATTTACGATATATAATGAAATTATTTATTTAAGAAAATAAGGTTCTCTGCAATGTTTGAATAAAAACTCTGATTTTAAACACTATTTTATTATTAATATGGCATAAATATTTCTAATCGTACGCGGGGGGGGGGGGGGGCAGGGGGAGGGCGGCTGCCCCTCTTCCCTCTAATTTACGAGGAAAAAAAATTTCAATGTAAAAACATTGAAAAAATTTATGTTTTGCCCCCCTCTAAATGAACTTTTACACGTTTTGCCCCTTCCCCCCCCCCTAATTCAAAACCTGGGTACGCCCATGTAATAAGCACATATGTGTACAAAGTGTTGTAATGATGTTTTCTCAATCATTTCCAATTCACAGGAAAAAGTGTGATAATAATGAGTTTATAAAACATTTATTTATATCATAACTCATAAGCCCATTAAATTATTTTATTTAATCAAATGCACAAAAAATGGAAAAATGATATAAGAAAATTAGTTATGAAAAAGTTTTCTTTGGCTACCCGTATGAAAAAAAAAGTTTCTATGGGGCTTGGTAAAAAAAAATAATATAATTTATATGTAGACTTTTGAGTAATAAGCTTTTTAGTTAATAATATGCCTTTATAAAACTCCAGTAAACCGGACTATTTTTTAACCCTTACAATAGCAGCAATCAATAAATATGTTTATATAAATAAACTATTACACTATTGTCCATAGGCGGAGCCAGGATCCAAATGGGGGGGGGGGGTTGGGCAATGGTTAATAATGATTTTAGGAGGTTCAAAATAATATTTTTTTTTACAATTTTAACACTTGGGGACCTTTTCCTGGCTATGCTTTTGCAATTAGTTCAATAAATTTTGCTATACACAGCTTTAAATTTCTAAGTTTTAAGACATTTAATTATTTTGGTAATAATTTTTCAATATATTAATTTAATAGGATTATTAATTCAGTAAAAATTTCCTAAATGTTTTCCAAATATTTATAATTCTTAACTCTTTTTATTTATATCTTTCATCTTCACAAAATATGTATCTTTTAGAAAATAATAAATGATTAATATATTAAAAAAATAAACGGTGTAAAATATAAATATCTTTACTATCCATCAATAATAACTTTTAAAAAATAAAAATTTGACCCCGACGTGATTTGAACACGCAACCTTCTGATCTGGAGTCAGACGCGCTACCGTTGCGCCACGGAGTCAGATGAGTAAGGATGTTATTTTTAATATATATATATACACACAATAAATAAAACTATTACCTTTGATCCTTTGATTAATTTTGACAACGTAACAAATTAATTTGTATATTTTATATCATGTATTATAAAGGGATATGAAAACGAAAACGATATAGAATCTTGTCAACATCCGTATTTTGTTTCAAAAATCCCTTCTATTGAACAGATTTTCCAGATTAGAAACAAAAAGCAATGGCGATGTATAAAGGTTAAGCATGGGCGTAGCCCGCCCCCCCCCCCCCCTCCCTAAATGGCGAAAAAAAAATTTCTCAATTCAAAAAGCCTTAAAAATTAAAAAAAATTATGTTTTGCCCCCCCCCTCCTAATTGAACTTTTGAACGTTCCCCCCCCCCCAATCCAAAACCTGGCTACGCCCGTTAAGGTCCTTGATCATGGGCGGGCGTAGCCAGGGTAAGGCAGAAGGGGCGGCGTTCCCCATCTAAGTCCAAATATTGTTTAAAATTACCGAAGTTTATCATTTTGCCTCACCCTAAATAATTATTGCCCCTCTAACTCCAATCCTGGCTATCCATGTCCTTGATTTTAAATTTTAATTGCTATGCAATTTATTGGCTCACTTTCCATTTGTTTATTTCACGCACCGAGTGTCACGCCGAACGGGTCCGCGTCCGCACCGAACGCGTCACGTTGTTTGTTTTTAATTGCTATGAAATTTTTTAACTCATCTGTGGGTTCAAATCCCGGGGAGGGCAATATATTGTTTTTGTTAATACCATTGATAATATGTCAATTTGGCCGTCCGCTGGCTAGTGACCAATGAAATAAATGACCATTGGCCAAATTGTGAATCGAATTTTTTTTTTTTTTTTTTTTAAATTGCTATTTGGCTAACATTGATAAGTTATCCTGTGCCTCCTTTACAAGAGCCTATGCCTCTACTGATATCTGATATGGATCCCTGTGCACCCCCCCCCCCTGTGAGGTCATATATGCATAATAATATTTTAAAGAAAACTTGTACGAATTATGAAGCTTAGATTTTATAACGCAATTCTAGACTATTATATGTTATTTTTTATGCAAATTTGACAAACAATGCCGCAAGGACTTATTGAAATAATTGAATTTATTTTATAGCAAATAGTAATTTATTGTATTCATTAAATTCACAAATATGTAATATTATAAACCGGCTATTAGTTTTTCTCAATAGATGCATACAACAAATTGACGTGTAAAATGAGAATTGAAAAGTTCTTCATTGCCCAAAATTCACAGGATAACCTCCGACAAAATATTGTCCCCTCCACATGCATCCTCTATTTCCAACGGGATTGTATGGGGCCCAGCCTTGGTAATCAAACGGCTGAAATGGGAAACCATGAAGTACTTTTAGTGTTAAAAGAATAAACTGCAAGATCTAAATTATAGGAAATTTTTTATAAATATAATGCTTCATAATTATAACGAGTCTTACTATTAATGAGAAGAGAATTATATTGATTTTGGTATGATAGCTCATTTGGGATGATATGGGTTCGGATACAATATAAATGCGATATTTATTTGGTTTTTAGTTTAAAAAATCTTATACTGACGAGAGAAATTTTATTAGTCCTCATCAGTTTGTTATTGTTAGATACACAATGATCATTAAGTACTTTGTTGTTTTTAAAGGTTGAGGTGTATGAGTTCTAATGGCCAAGTTGTTCAAGGGTTGGGTAACAGTGTCTTCCCCCCCCCCCCCTTCACCCACAAAAAATACGTTTGAGTGGGAAAACTTAGAATTATATAATTCCCCAGTTTATTATTTTTCACAATCATCAAAACCATGGATTATTATTAATGTTATTAGCTCTAAAAAAGAAAGCTTAAAGATTTTTTAAAATTCCCTTTTAACCTCCTAGATTAATTCTTAATAATAAAACACAAGTAGCTGTAATTTTATGATTTTTTCAATTCCTACATAATATAGCCCTCTCTCTCTTTAAAAAATGACCTATAATTTAGCCATTTATTATAATTGTGCTCAATTTACAAAAAATATTATAAGTTTTATTTATGGGTAGCCCTTTTTTAACAACAGCATTTCCAAATTTAATGACTAAGTTAGTAATTTTGATTAAGATACGTTCCTATTTTTAACTTGAATTATTATTAATTTGAAATATTAACTATGCAGAAATAAGACGCTTTTTGTCAATATTCCAATATTTTGGATAGAAAAGGACGCTACAATCTACATTTGATTTATTTTATTTGCTATGCAATTAGAGACCTTCAAAATAGATTTTTTAAGGCCCGGCCCGAACCCGGAACATTTTTAAAAACAAGGCCTGGGCCCAGGCCCGGAATTTTAGTAACTGCAGATATTTAATCAAACTCGATTTTGGTACAATTTTTATTAAAAAATAAAACGTACATTTAAAATTATAATGGGAAAAATTGGAAAAATACCTTAACATGCTTCACTTTAAATCCATAAGTTTTCTCGTAATTTTTATCCCAAATCAGGGGGTATTGTAATCATTTATATATTTGGCATTTTTTGACTTTCATTTGATTGTAATTCGGTAAAAAATTGTATCAATGCATAGATCATTCTAACCTATCAAGAAAATTTATGTTAAGTGCTTACTTGTTTAAAATCGAATGTAAATTCATATTTTTAAATAAATTCTAGTTTTTCAAATTAATATGCTTTTAAATTGATTGAAAAAAGTTAGCGCGCTTGGTATTACTAATTTAATTTATATATATTCAAGGTTGAAATGAAGCCCCTACTCTATTTGGGAGTGATTTCAAGCCTATGTGTTTGTATGGTTCCCGGAAATCAAGAAAAAAACAATGGAGGGATCACACATAATGTGCCTTATGTTGGAGAAGAAATTGAAACTCCTCCACCAATGGGGGTAATCAATTTTATTGCACAAAGTTATACTATATTACCGCATTAATTTAGCCTATTAAATTAACGTCAACTTATTCGAAAAAATTTATAATATAAATTTAGTCCGGTTCTAAGAGAGGAGAGCGCGAGACTCCATGCTTTAAACGTCGGGTGGAGCCTGGAAGTGCAATGACGGGTTGGCCTGGAAAACCTGGAATATCATATGGATGGGAAAGATAACCGGGATGGGGGAGCCTGGACATCCAGGGTATTTGGACAACAGGGGCGACACGGACGTCCTGCAGAAACAAGCGCGCCTCAAGGTGAAATGACGGGCTTGCCTGGAAAACCTGGGGGAACATGGGATGGAATTCGTGGGCAACCGGGGTGGGGGGGGGGAGCCTAAAGAGCCCGGGTATTTTGGACAACAGGGGCAACCCGAACGTCCTGCAGTAACAGGCGCACATCAAGGTGAAATGACGGGCCTGCCTGTAGGACCTGGAGGATCATTAGTACAAGGAGGGGGAGGAGACTGAGAGAAAATGTCTGGACAATCGGGATAGCTTGGAAATTGCTGGTGTGGTCTCCTGGTGCATATGGCTCATATAATGATGGAGTTCATGGAAGACCAGGCACTCCTGGTAGTCCCAAACGCCCAGGTGGACCCGGAGCACATGGGGTCGATGGGTAAACGTGGTCCTTTAATGAATAACCCCACTATCTTTACCAATATATTTAAGCTATTACTTAATTTGACGCCTACATTTATCATCCCAATGTTCCAACAATTAATATGACAATCAATAAAGTTTGATCTTCGTATTATTTTCCCAGGCTATGCCCATGGGCATAGGTGATTCTTGGATCTTGGGAAGCACATGTAGTTCATGCGGTGTGTCGACCCCCCCCCCCCCCAATATGTTATGTCCTCCTACAGCATTAGAAATCTAATCTAATAATTATATTGACATCAAGCAAGGCGTAAATAAGGGATTTTATAGTTGTATAACTGACTAAGAAGACACTTATAAATAAAAGTCGATATAAACTTTTTTTTTATTTTTGAAATAAATTTTTAGCATGTAACCATGGGCTTAGTCAGGTTTTGGATTAGGGGGCGGGGGCAAAACGTGTAAAAGTTCAATTAGGGGGGGGGGGGGTTCCGTAAATTAGGGGAGGGGGGGAAGCAGCCGCCCCCCCCCTGGCTACGCCCATGCATGTAACATACACAACTATTTAGTAATAAACCCCTATCACGTTTAAAAAAAGCCTATAAATCATTATTTTTCCATTTTAATTATAAACTTGCAACGAAAAGAAATTTGATTCTCGATTTTTTCTGAAATTATCCGACCCTTCCACACCTAGTAATTTGTTATTCCATTAAATTGCATTATTTTTCTACTAAGTGATATTAATATAATGCTTTTTTTCCATTACTACAGTTAACTATGCAATTTTTAGTAAATTAATAAAATATATCCTAGAATACTGCAAAATTTGGCTTGTTTTTTATTAAATAGTTTTTAAGATAGAGATTGTTTTAGATAACCTTCTATAATATAAAAAAATTATTATTAAAAACCATTATTAAACCTATTTATAAAGAAATTTTTAGCTATATATTTTAAGTTTATGAAAAGCTAAAGAATAATAAAATATTTTGATTTAATCTATCATTTCTACACATAAAGACTTTATAATTTATTCATGTAATTTTTAGAGGAGAGCCAAAATTTATCAAAAGATGATACAGGCATTTTACCTATATTGACCAAAGCAAGTAGCAGGGGCGTAGATAGATTTTTTTTTTTGGGGGGGGGGGGGGGGGTTTTGGAATCCAAGTCATGAAAAATAATAGTTTTTTTATACATGTAATGTAATACAATCATATTCATATTAGAAATATATTATAAATGTCATATGATACAATTTTAAGAAATTAGTAAGTACAATAAATTATCTACGTGATTTGGACAAAAACTCATTAATTATTGCTTCCGTAGGTGGAACTAAATTTCTATGAACTTTTAACAAGGTCAAACTTAAGATGATTGTTTCAATTATAACAATGAGTGCCAGTCTTAATTTATATTTATTCATCCTATTTTCTTCTGATAATAAATTACAAATTGATTCTTTTTTATTGGTATAAATATTCTCCAATGAATTAAAAGTTTCAATTGAATGCTTAAGATATTTAGCAGAAGCATGAGCTTTGAAAACGTCCAAAGCATTTTTCCATTTTTGGAATGTACGTGTAATTAGGGCTTTTAATTCCTGGTGAGATCTCTATCCACCAGTTCTTTTGCCCATAATTACACAGAATTTACAAAAGGCCCCATGAAGAGACTCAGAATATACCAACCATGGATATTGTTTCATCCAGGTATAATTGAATTTTAAATTACGTTTACCCTTAGGAAAGGCATTTTCTGAATCTGGTTTCCAAATTAAATTAATAACTTTAATCCTTTCCATATTGTCTATATTTTTTTCAATTTCCTATATCATAAATATTTTTGTTCTTTGTTAAGATGGATTCGGTTGTAGAGGGAATGAAATCTTTGCTAATGACGAAAAGCATATATTGAATTTATTTAAAGGTCTTACCAGAAGATTCAGGTTTTGATTTTGAGCTGCAATTAATATCTTTTTAGTTAGTTATTTTTTTGACGCAGAAGTCAAGCATAGTACCTCTTTTTTTATTCATAGTATTAGAGGAATTCATAAAAGATGGCGGAAACTTTTTTATAACTACAAGGAAAATTTTGTACATTTAAGCGAAAAAAACCCGTGTTCTTACAAGCTTATTTAAATAATTGCATGGCACTTATTTTGAAATATTTATTATGTAAAGCGAAATAATTTTTTTTATCCGCGGGGGGGGGGGGTTCCAACCCCAATTTTGGATTTAAGTGACCCATTCCCTCCTGACATATCTTTATATGTAAATAATAAAAATATTGAGGAGGATAAGCTACCACAACATGATAGGATTTATCAACCTCCCTTTTCGTTCAATTTTTCTCGTGATGCCATAATTAAAAAACTAAATTTCAACACTCCTGGTTCCAGAAATGGAGCTGGCCTGCATATTCCCCAAAGGAAAATGGGGCATTCGTAAAACATGTGTGTTTTTTGGTCCAAGATTTGGTGGAAAGGGATAACAAAAGCTAAAGACTTTAGTTGCGGAATCATTTCGATTAATTAAGGGCAAGACAATTATATAATTTTTATTTGTATTAATTTTACTATAAATTAGGAGGCAGAAAAAGATCTTACTGTATGAGATTATTTGGATGCTTTGCATAAAGGCTTAAAAAGACTTTTTTAGGGATAAACCCATTTTGAAAATTGCCGGGGCAATTATAATAATTAGCATTAGGAAGCGATGGCTGGGGACCAATGACTTAAACTCTATCGTTTTCCTAATAAATTGTCATAAATAAATAAAATTTCAGACCAACCTGAGTCGGACAGCTTAAAACCAAAAGAATTGCTTATAAGTTATGTTACCTCATCCTGAATTAAAATTTGCTCGATAATGTTTTGCACTAACTTAATAGCTCCCTAAATGATAAATTGATTACTTTTTTTTAATCATTATATAATTCGGATAAATTAAAGAGTAAAAAATGTTTCAGCCCATAGTTTGATAACATCATCTTTTATTGGTGTAGTTCTTATAATATATATCGTATTTTTATATAACCATGCCAAATATGGATCTATATCACTAAGGATTATGATCACACTTAAAAATAGATATTTGAGCATTTTAATTCCTGTCTTTTATCATTGTAAAGTAATTTGTTACACTGACCACAAATTAAGGGAAAGCAATGAACAGCCTTGACTTCTGGAATTCTATTCAATGTAAAGCAATTCTCAACCATCTTGGGGCATGGCTGACATGTGTCATTTGATTGGACACCATCTCTACAAGCTTCTGGTGACCAAGTATAGACCCATAGGGAAACGACGCCATTCGCGCCTTGGAATAGAAAATAAACTATTAAACTTGGCAACATTAACATCATTTTGTCATTTTACGAACTAACCTTTTATAAAGCAATATTTTTCAAATTACGTCACAACAATTCTTTGAAGCGTAGGATTGTGAAGTGTTGAAGAAATATATTACACATTTAACTCCGCTTTAAGTCAATGAGCATTACCTCAAAGAAGAAATAAAATTAAAAACAATATAATATTTGTATTATGCTATTACATATTAATTAAAAAGTTGTGAAATGCGAAAGTGACATCTAGCATTTACAATTTAAGCGCCCATCAGGTTAAAATACTAACAGGGGTTAAGGGGGTCAGGATGACTCCAAATCCAAACTTTAAATAGCTATAACTTGATTGTATTACTATGTGTATATGTAATGTTATATAATCTGTGTTTATACCATAGACTAGTTTATACACGTGAAAATAGGTTTTGGGCCAATACTTTTTTGGCTTGTGGGGTTCTGTGTACCCACGGATGCCCTCACGTGAGTTTTTTTTCCAATTTAGAATAAAAAATTGCTGTTTTTAGGGAACATTTATATAATTAATGTTAAAAAATTATTATTTGCATGGGTTTCTGAATCACAAGTACCATTAAAACGGAAGTAAGCTGACCTAGTGGAATCAAACATCACCTTTTTATGATAATATTATTGCTTAAAATTAGCTAAGAGAGGGTTTAATTTGTGTTGAACAATTATACATAAATATCATAACTATTATTATTTCAAATTAGGATGATTGTATCTTGAATAATGAATATGATACACAGAAAATGTTAATTTTAGTGATAAGAGATGAGCCCAGACTAAATAATTAAATTAGTAGCATAAAATAATTTATTTTTAAATTATACAAAAGGGGGGGGGGAGTTTATAAAGTAGAGATGTTATGTGCATTATTTTGTCAAATAGTACAAATTAAAAGTTTTTTAAATATAGCTACAATCAATCCAATGATCCTTTTCTAATATAATTTTTAAATATAGATCACTAGAAATAATAATAATTGCATGGAAGCATAAACACACAAATTGATCAAAAATTTAATTAATATAGAACCTACGTATGTCCTAAGGTGTAAACAATTTTCTTGAAAATTAAAGAGGTAACCTTTTCAAATGTATGGGAAAACAAATGTATCTCTTTTGTCCAATATGGTATGATATAAAGATCATAGAATTGCTTTAAATTCATTCTTTCATGTCACCATGGACTATTTTGTGAGAATTGCACCAAGAAAGAACCACTTTTAAAATATCTATATTTTATTATTGTGCGAACATATATCTTTAAAATCATGGTTTTTAGACATTTTTAACATTCTTTTACTAAAAAATTATAGTTGTTTTGATTTGTTTTTAGGTATATAGCGTTGGGTGGAAAAATAAGGCAAGGCATTCAAATTTCAACAAAAATTTGGGGGGTTCAGAAAATTGTTCATAATTTTTGTAATTATAATTCAATATTTATCATATTTTTTGGACATTTGAGAATATTTTATAAACATATATTTAAAGTTTGAGGTGTTTATAAATAATTGTTTTAAAATTATGGAAAGTTAAAAATGAGGTAAAATTTACCCCGCGAATACTCTCGCGTTCGGGATTTTCAAGAATACGCTCGCGGATTTAAAATGGGTTTAGCTTTAGAACAATAGATACTTTTCTGTCTCAAAAAAGAAAGGGTCAAAACTTAACATATCTACTTTATAAACTTACCCCCTCCCTTTTGTATATTTTAAAAATAAGCTATTTCATACTACTAATTTTTTTTGGTTATAAAGTTTGTTTTCACGAAACAAGGTTACATACATAAGCGTAATACAATAATAAAGGCATATTGGTTAAATACAAAGATCTATATCATTATCTTCTAAAATAGGCCATGAGTCGGCAAAGGATTTAAAGATGTATCGTAAAAGAATCCCTAGTTGTTTCCTGAGTAAAAAGGACGCAGAAATTTTAGATTTCGGTGAGCGTTTTCCGATTTCTATAAAAAATTCTATTGCCTGTTTATCAAAGGAACCGGAGCACGAGCAACGATAGGGATAAAAATATTGGATGCCAAAAGGGCTGAATACTTTGTAGTTCCACGCCCTTCTGCGGTAGCGATAGGGTCGTAATTAAAATGGGAAGGGGCAAATAGGTCAATACAAGTAAAATCCCATTTGAGGGATAGGCCATTTTGCCAGGGGACAAGAGAAGAGCCGTCAGGGCGCACCCTACCTTCATGAGAAGGATCTGACAAAATTTAAATGAGCAATATTATACAAAGGCGACCTAAGCTAAATCTTCACAGTTTTGAAACGATTTTGTGGTGGATTTATTAACAACTATATTGGTTCATAAAATAGACTATATTGTTTTCCAAAAGCTATAAGGGTGTAAAAAAACCGGACGGAGAGTTGGAAAATACGGCTATATTCAAATTTTAAAAAATAACTACATTGGGAAAACTGCACGTGTGTAGGCGGGGCAGGGATGGGCGGCTGCTCCCCTCTAATTTCTAAAATTCGTGAAAATTTAATTTTATAATGGTTAAATTTGAAAAAATTATGATTATGCCCCTCCCTAAAGCATTATGGCCTCCCTCTAATTCCAATCCTGGCTACGCCCATGGGATCCTAAAATAAGTCCTTTTCAAAAAATTTGCCTTATTAGCCTAATTTTTTTAGTTGGTTATTTATTCTTAAATTTGTATTCGCTTCGCCAAATTTCATAATTTTTAAATATCTTTATGTAATTAGTTCACTTCTTTAACATTTTTGTATGTGTCGCACAGATTTCATTATAGAGGGCCCTCTAATTATATTGATGGAATAGTATTTTATTAGGATCCAAAAGCAAGAACTAAAATAGCCGGTTATTCCAACGCTAATGATAAGATTGTCTTATATTTATTATATGACATTTGTTTAATATATATCCTTCACAATAAATTGAACTTTGCTTCAATCTCAAAGATTATAAGAAAATAGCCAGCGTAGCTAGGGGGCCAATGGCTCCTTCGACCGCCCTTAACGGAAAACTCATGGTCCCTTTGGCCTCCAATTACAAAATAATAATTATAATTTACTCACCAAATTTTGTAACTTTTAGTCAATGGGAGTATACCTAAAGAAATAATACCCATAGTCTTTGGAGCTGAGCTTTTAGCTATAAGGAAGAGCGACAATTCAGAGGCCTATCGCTATCGGCGGTGTCTTTCGAAGAATTATTTCTAAATTAATTTGTTCGGCGATCAAACCCATATTGCCCCCTACTTTAATTCCGCATCAACTAGGCTTTGGGGTCAAAGGAGGGTGCGAGATAGCTACCCATGCCGCACGCTTAGCCCTGGAACACCTCCCTCTGGGTGACTCCTTTATAAAACTGGATTTTAAAAATGCTTTCAATAGCATTCGCCGCACAGCCTAACGATTTTATCAAGCTATTTCCCCAATACACCAACTACATCATTTTAAGTTACGGATGTCCTTCGATTTTGAAATTTGGAGAATTCTTCCTTTAATCCGCAGAAGGGATCCAACAAGGTGACCCCCTAGGCCCCCCTTTATTCTGGTTGGCTATAAATCACCTAATTAACGAAATTAACAAACAATGTAAACTCACCCTTAATGTCTGGTATCTAGATGACGCTCTTGTTGGCACCCCTGACAACCTAGTCCAAGCACTAGATGTAATACATGCTTTTCCCCCACTTTAAACTTATGTTTAAACGCCTCTAAAAAAGTGAATTGGATAATATTCACCCAAAGTTTTTTGACTTTGCCAAAATTAATAGAGACAATATGTATGTTTTAGGCGCACCTATCGGGGGCCCTGAGTGCCTCAAAAACTTTTTAGGCAAAAACCTTTCTTCTTTAAAAACCAAATCAGACATTTTTAAATCTATGCCCTCTCATCATTCCTTTTACATCATAAAAAATTATTACAACATTAGCAAAATTTTATTTTGCTTCCGCTCCACGCAAGCTTTTTTATTTAAAGATGTCTTACACAATTATGAACACTTTTTTAAATCCACACTTGAATTAATTTTAAACATTTCTTTTAACACAAATACTTGGCTTCAATCCACTCTTCCCACAAAATGCGGCGGTCTAGGTATTCGCTCCCCAGCTGCGACTTCCTTTGCCGCCTTTATTTCCTCTCCCTTTCTTTTAAACAATCTATTAACGACCTTGTCCCTTTCTCACTCAACCCCTCTATCAATCAAGCCTTATCTCTATGGAATGAGAATGTCAATTTAGGAGTTGACATTCCACAATCATATGCCCAAAAAGATTTGGATGCAAGTTTGGTGTCGTGGTCCGTTGCTTACCTTCTCTCGACATGCGACGCCAAACAGCATTGCAATCTTAGGTCATTGGCTTTCGACCAATCCGGTCATGAATGGCTTGAAGCTTACCCTAGTAAGTTTTCGGGAATGTTTTTAGAGAATCCTACCCTGTCCTTCAACATAGCCCTCCGCTTGGGCTGTAAATATACATCCATACACCCCTGTCGGCTTTGTAATTCACTTGTAGATGAGGGAGCGCGTCACTCTCTGCATTGTAAATTTAACAAAAGCCGGTATAGTAGGCACCAAAAAATAAATACACTGCTTCAAGCTGCCATCAAACGGGCAAATGTCCCTTCCATCCTTGAACCGTCAGATCCCTCTCTTAAAGGGCGGATGCGTCCTGACGGTTTGTCACATCCCATGGGACAAAGGCCTTTTCTTAAAATGGGACTACACTTGTATTGATCTGTACGCCCCCTCCAACGATACTCACGACCCCCTAGAATCAGAGCATAGCAAATCCTTAAAATACTCAGCTTTATCGGAAACCTCCGTTTTTATTCCTATCGGCTCGTCGTGCTCAGGGACGTTTGGAAAGAGGGCATTAAATTTTTTTAGAGAACTCAATAAACGCTCGCCCCCTTCTAAAATATCGAATAGTTTCTTACTAAGACAATCCATTGCCATTGCGATTGCTAAATCCAATTTTTATTCTTTGATGGATTCAATGCCCATTCAAGATGAAGAAACGGATAATGTGTTTTAATCATTTTTTTATAAATGTTTTCGTTCTTGTATCTTTTTATTAATTCCACTTTATATTTAATACTTTTTTTTAATAAAACATGTCAGTTCAAAAAAAAATTAAAATACAGCCTGACGAGAAGTCCATCTGATAATTTTTCTCTACCGACTAAAGAGATGAACCATTTTGCTAGTTATAGTTATTGTTAAATGGAATTTTAATGCATAAAACCTTTTTTGGCTTTTTTCTCTATATTTTGACTTCAATTAACGAAATGAAGCGGCTTTATTAAATCTATGTAACTCTCATGATTAGTCTTAGAATGCTATTCAGATACAAAGTGTGTGATGCAATTATACAATTTCTTTTAGAGATATAACTAAACCTTAAATATTAATTTAAGCAAATTTTTTCATAGTAACAAAAAATAGAAAAGACATTAGCTAAAATTAATGCATCTTTTTAATCGCTTCAATGCTATGCGTCAAGGATTTAACGCTGTATTCAGAGTTTGCTAGAAACCACGCCCTTTGCCTTCAATGAGTTATTATGATTTGCCGGATAAACTGTTAAATAATAAAGATCGTATGTGAATAAAGAATATGTTAGCCAAAGGCCTAAGGGTAAGTTGGAATCATAGCTACCTAGTAGGTTAATAGATATTCTGAACTCGGGTGAATAAAGTTAATTGATAAATGTCAAGGAAGTATTAATTTTAAGAATGGGCTATATATAGCATTGATAACGTGCTATTATGAAAATTAGAGATTATTGTGGTTGCACATTCTTGTGCTCGAGAGGCTAGCAGCTCTCATTGGGAAGCGGCCTGAGTGACTTAGGGTGGCGAAGATGTTTCTGTCTCGTTCCCCTGAGGAAAGCATGAAAAAAGTTTGAGTTGCATGAAAAGAAAACATTGGGTAGAGTATCCTGAAACGACGCCCATATTTGCGTGATCAATTGTTGGCCATCGATGTCACGCTTTATTGCAACAACCCCCCCCCCTTTAGTAGCAAGTTTGAAGGGAAAAACAATCGTGAGATAATTACGGTGAAAAATCAACTCTTACCGTGTACAAATGCAGCAAAAACGATCGCAGACTACAAGTCCCGTTAGCCCAAGATTTGCGAGCGCAATTAAATCCTCCCATGAATCCTTCAAAGTCGTTTGATACATATGCCCGAACAAGCGACCAGTCAAAAAACATATGCTATATGTCAAAAATTCAGGTCCGACGACCGTGCTAAGAGAGGTCAACACTTGGGTCGGGGAAGTTATCTTGAAGAGAATGGTGTTCTGGCTGCCCATTCCTCTTCTCTCTGTAAGACGCCCATCTGTGAAAGCGAGCATTAATGGGATCGATATCTATTACTCTCCCTATTAATCGCGTTTAAATATATATTAATTACCATCGCATTTTTCCTAGTTCCCAGATATGTAAACCTTTTACATTCTTTATTTTTTCGTTATACTTCGCGCGATTCGCAATTTGGGAATTGTTATGAGTATATTTATGTGGATATTTTTCTGGGAATTAAGAAGATTCGTATGTTAAATATTGTAAGCCTATTTTTAATCTTTATAATTAATAAGGTGAGTATTCTTAATTTTATTTTTTCTACAGATATTAGGTGATCGTGGATCGTAAGCATTAGGCTAAAAAATATTCTATCCATCAGATACAATAAATAAAGAATCTTAATTTATTTGAGCGGAAAGTAACTATACACATAGTTCAAATATTTTGGCAGAGTCTAAATTAGTGGAACTTATATAATGCCAACTTAGAGTATATAGAATTATTTCTATTTAGCAAAGGCCTGTAATTTGATATTACTTAGAATTACATTGCATTTTGACAAATGGTTATAAAATGATTTTGCCATTAATCTTACATATAAATATGGTTAAAAAGGGGTGAGTTTTAAAAATAGATTTCCTTTGTGACTAGTGTCTTATGCCTTGTTAATTTTTTAAGTCGGATAAAATTCTCAAATACTTGAATGATTTTAAATAAATGCATAACTAATAGCAATGTATATATTTTAATTAAACAGAGAATAAATAACTATTTGGGGAAATGATCTATATAAAGTTATCTAAATTTAATTAAAAGTTAAATCGGCAGTTTAACTTTCCTTGTTGGTCCATTTTGAATAGATCCTGTTTCATGGCATCTCCTCAATTACAATGGATGGTGATAAAGAACAATTCGTGCTTTCTTATGAAAGCAAGAAATTGTAATACCGCCTTTAGTAAAGTAAGTCAATTAATATTTGTTCTCCATTTGCTTACCATTTTGTTTTTTATAAAACAATAAGGACAATGAGTGGAGATACATCAATTTGTTCAAATACTCTAAATTTCACATTGATTTAAGGAGTATACATGAATAAAACAATTATTATTATTTTAGGAGCCTCATAATTTGAAAAATCTGAACACATACAAATATAATGGGTTAATTCATAGACAAACTGTTGGAGTGTTACCTGCATCTGATGGGAAAGGAATTGTTTTGGAAATTAGCAAACGCAAAAGTATTTAAACCCTGATTTGTATAACATTTCTCAAGAGTTTTGTAAGCCAGTAAAAAAGAATGTAAAATTGCATCTTAAAAAAGACAATCGTTCAATTATTAAGACCACTAAAAAAAATTTGAAAGGCAAAGTTAGTGAAGATTTGCAAATGGTATATTAACTTGTCATTTAATTATAATCCTTCATTAGGCAGCTGTAAGGAGAGCTTGTGCTATCTTGAAAAGTCAGAAACCCATACCTCAAATTTACATGAAAAGAAAACTCGTTGCACTTGATAAAAATTAATTTATGATGACTAATAAAATCTAATTATTTTGTTTAGTTATCTAATGCATCATATCTTAGGAGCTGACCACTAAATGTGACAAACAACTATAGTAAAAAAATCTTGCTTACCCTTAAATTTTTATATCACAATGCTGCAACTATTTTAATCACATCAAAATCCACTCTTTTACTCTTATTTGTATCTAATGGATCAATAAGTTTTACTTAACAATTTTAACTTGAGATTTCAACAATATCAATTTTTCTCCTCTTATTTAATTTAAATAATTTCACTAATGAAACATTTATAAATATGGCTTCAATTATATAATGTCTTAATTATATTTTGGATAATGCTTGAATTAAATCAAGGTGATCTTTTTTATGTTAAATTGTAAATCTAAAATTGATAAATTACAGAAAGGTTGTATATAGACCATTCTTGTATGACATTTAATTATCTTTTTAATATGTGTTATAATAAATTTCATAGGATTTTAAAATGAATAAGTATAAAATTTTGTTTAATCTTCATATTGTATTTATCATATGGTAAAGCTAAGCTTACAATAAACTTAATTTTTACTTTAAAAATTAGCATTTAAGGTGATACTCTTACAAGAAGAGCTATCTCACAAATATAGTGGTCAACCTGAAAAATTTAATAATCTTATGTAACTGCATAAATGATAAAAACAACCTTTAACTTCCCAAAATGTGATTTATGTTTTTCTAACTACTAATTTACGTGGAAAAATTAAATATAAAACGATGAATCAAAAAATCATTGTTAATGGCAACTAGCTAATACCCAGTAGTGTTGTAAACACGGCGGGTTTTATTTGGCCGACATTTGGTTTAACTACGACTAACGGTTGACACTGGCCTGTTTTTCATAATTCGACTAAGCAGCGACTAAAAAAATAGTTTGTTTATGTTTCTAATTTCGACTAAGCCGAGCGTCCACTTAGAAAACGGACCAAAATCCCTTGGTCTGTCTATGGTTAATCGACTAAAGCCAAAGTAGACCTACACTACAAATACCTATGTAAGCTTACGTATAAAAAAACAGCAGGGAAATCAACAATTTATTTACACGTATATTAAAGTAATGCATTAACGGAGGAGGTAAATAAATCATCGGTGTTGGTTGGTAAACGAATCAACGCTGTACACGTTGCATATATAAGATATACACGATTGATTGGTTCGATTGCACCTTTGGGTAAATTCATAAATTTCGAATATTAATCGTTGCAACAAATGGCAATGTACGTATGCCGCATTTAGGCACCTGAAAATTGGTTTTGCATCATTTTCAACGTATTAAAATCACCCAAATTTACTCTTCCTGCCGCTGTGGCATTTAATGTCACCAACGCGACAATAATTCCTTTTAAATCGAGATAGCTTTCATCCGACACGGGATTATCAAACTCCTGACTACTCTGGAAGGCTCCTTGAAGACTTGCGAATTTAGCTAGGTCGTAGAGGGAGGTTAGGGTAAGTGGTAATTTTTCACCCAGCCCTATCCTTAGCAAGATTTTAAGATTTTTTTCGGCATTGGTTTCTTCATCATTTTCATGCTCCACAACCATAAGACCTATAAGTTCGCGCATTAGATGCTCGCTGCAGGTTTTGGAATTGGCTTCAATGCGCGGAAATCGCAAAGATATTGACGCAATTTGAACTTTAAGGTTTAAAAGTACGGATATTTGGATGGACAAATCGAAGTTGGGCTCGTCATTTTCAACGACATTTGAAGCAATACTCTCGGTGCGGGTCAAATACGTTAGTATCGGTTGTTGCATTTCACTTTCATCTAGCTCGTATGACTGTAGAGCTGACGCGTTGATGGCCATTTTAAAGTAATAATTAAAGGTATTTTCAATTCCATCGCTTGCAATGATTGAGCTGATCATTTTAATTGCATCCGTGGAATTTGGAGGTAGAATAAAGGAGACGAAAGACGGTTTCACGTCCGAAAATCCGAAATCTAAATATGAAAATTTAAATAAATATCGTACACCACATGAAATTTTAAAACGTTACTTAATTGTCAATATGGAAAATGTGATAAGAAACAAATTTGAAAATTATAAAACAAACTCAACTTTTTTATTAAAAAATTTATAATCTACGGAAAAGCACCTTATAAATTTTTTAGAAACAATTTACCGTCTAAAAATAATCAATTTTTGATATCTTATGTTTTTAATTAATGAAAGATTAAATATTAAATTTGAATGATAATTCAAAATTACCCTGATAACTATAAGTGTGGTCTAATCGAAATGGTGGATTCTGAGCTTCGAATAATTGGGGGTGAGGTAGCCAACATCGTATAAAATTTTGGTCAAAAGCCTCGCTCCCTGTATACATTGTAAAAACAACGTTTGATCACAAAAAAGCTTCGTTCGATATCTCAAAAACATTTCCCAAAATGCTAAAGTAAAATACTTTTTTTATACAAGCAACATTCAAAATAAATCGTATAACATAAATTGGCCGGGGTCAGATAAAGTAGAAGTAAGCAAGGGTCATCATTAATTTGCAGGGCCTAATTTTTTAGCCAGTTTCGCAATTATCCGATATATAGCAACAACCTAGACAATTTGTCAAAAAAAATATATGTATAAAGGTAATCAGTCAGCCAATAAACAATATTGGATATTGGGCTCGAGTGAAGTCGAAAAAATTAAAGCCAACCAGCGGTCAATAGCTAGTCTATATGTGAAAGCAAAAAAAGTCTTTTACAGAAGCATAAGTGTACAGCCATTAAAAACCCTTATGAGTTTCCACGGCAATTATTGAAAAATTACAACTTGGACATGAGGGATGGATGGACAACCAAAGGCGAGCCCATAAATTGCAGAGCAATTTAATTTCTTTATTCTAAGGAACCTTTATGTTATAAAAGTCTCGGTTTTAATAAAAAATAGTATAAAAACTTCAATTAACATCGCTCAAATCTAATGGTAAACAATCCTTTAAAATCAAAGATTAGGAATTTTATCAATCGACAAGTGTCCGTTTAAAAGCCTAGCAAAATTACAGTATGTAGTAGAGTAGAGGTAGCCAGTATAACGCTCACGCCCGCTCATAATGAAATTTTCGAATTCTTCGTATTGTTTCGCGTACATAAACATGGAAGGAATGTCAATGGTGAGGTCCGATGCGTTGCCATAACCGGACATGACGAAAGAGGTGACAGAATGGTAATCGCTATTCATGACGTTATTGTCAACCAGGATCACCCCTTAATACCCCATAAAAATAAAATGCCAATCTTATATGATTTAAATTTAGTATATATCTAATTTTAAAATTGTTAATAGTCTAGAATTTATAAAAGCTTTTTCCACCTAGCTCCCTTCTAGAGAACATTGCTGATTTCAAATTTGAACGGTTAAAAGCTTAATTATTGAATTTTAAATTCATTTTTTGCCCCTAAATTAACTGCTAAATTAGGCAAAATAGACAACAATAATAATGGGGGAAAACATTTCAACCCTAACACGTCCGTCTATTGCTGCAATAATATTTCGTCGTTTGCCTATCTAGCTCTTTATTTTTACATCAATTAAAAAACCAATCAACCTCAAAATTATCCGCGAATTTTAAAACCTCTCACATAACCAAAGGGAATATTACCACTGTGCATGGGAATAGCTTGCATTCTAATTAAGGGGGGGGGGCAATAATGATTTAGGGAGGAGCAACATGATCATTTTTTGAAATTTTAGCAGTAATTTTACTAAATTTCAACAAATTTTGGATTTAGAGGGGGGCAGCCGCCCCTCCTTGGCTACGCCCATGCTATAGTGTATTTGCTTACCCAAACCACCAGCGGTTTGCACGTTTCGCACTTTATCCACAAAATTGCATTGACCTCGTTGCACTACAACCATGGAACCTCTCACATCTTCATGCAGCCCAGTTCCCACTATGGGCTCGCAAGCCGTAAAACGCTTCATTATCAAAAGTCTCACGGGGGCGCCAAAATTATGACCCGTCAAATTGGTCCCAAAATTAGCACAAGTGCCCGGTATGAGTTTATCCGGTCTATCTACAGCAGGCCATTCGTACAGTCCGAGACGGGGTATTTTAGCGTAAGTTAATTGTTGGGTATCTTCGGCGAGCAGCTCGTCGTAGAGCGCTAAATTACAGCTTTGTTTCGCGAATATCAAGTTAGTTTGACCGCGGAGAGAAGCGAGATCGGATCGGAGTTCATCTAACGTGGCATGGGCGCTGGCTACGTTAGAATGAATTTCGTTCAGAACTAGGGATAAAGAGACGGGCCCACCCGTGCTAGATGACTTTAAAGAGTATAGTTTATTTTTAAAAATGTGTATTTAAAGAAATGCGAAAATGTTAAAATTGAATCTAAAATTAATTATATATATATTTGGATTTCAATCCGTGATGATATAAATCTTTGTTTAAAATCGGTGGGGTTGGATTTATAAACTAGTTAGAGGGAGGAGGAACGCGATATTTCGCGCAATTATAGACCATCAGCAAAAAATAAAAAAAGTGGAGAAAAAGTCACAAAAAATGAAGAAGTGAGTTAATAGGTTGGATAAACACATTGATAGAAAAAAAACAATAAAAATTACAAATCTGGTTATAGCGAGAAATTAACAATGTTTATTCCGAGAATTTTCATTAGGAGGCATAATTAATTTTGGGCCGGGCTGTTTAAGATTAATCGCATATTGCTTAAGCTTGGTTCACATTTTTTGGCTCGAGGCGTTAAAATACCAAACAGAATAGCAAAAAATTATCATTGGGATAATGGAGCTAATATGAAATTTGACGAATTTTATTAGTAATACAAATATTATTTGGCTTCGCGGAACATTAATTATTGTTAGGTAGTTTTTCAAGAGCCAAATGCTGTAAAAATAATTTATAGGAATTGCAGAGCTTATCAAAGTTTAAACATAAAAGTATAGCTTTGCAACATAAAACATTGTCCCAACTTCTAAAAATGGCCACACTTAAGATATAAGAGGCGCGAATTAAAATTCAAAAACTCACAGAAATTATAATTGTTAGATAAAAATGGCGTTATATGGCAAATTTTGTAGGATGTTTTACTTGGAAAAATAACTTGATCTTATGCTCGCCCGAGTCCAAATCGTTTAAAGCACCAATTTTTGAAATAATTTCTTGGGCCAACGACCTTTCTACCCAAATATTCAATAGGTAAATATATGAGCTTAAATAATGTATTCGATACATTATCAATAATTAAATAATTACAAATTAAAACGGATAATTTTGAACGAATCCAAAAATTAATTTCGTCATGGCAGGCTATTTTAAAATAAATCTAAGGCAAAAATTTGCCTTACCTTTCATCGTAAGACCTATGAGTGTTCAACGCGCAAAACTATATGAGAATGATGTTATGATTGACTACAACAGATCGCTTTTTAACGGCAAATTTTTTCTTTATTTTTCATTTTCCCTGCCCACACAAATAAGCAAAAACGAAATATATTTTCTTTCTCAACACATTAAGTCATATTTTACAGATCCGACATCACCTAAATAACAAAACTTTCATTCCACCTAGGTTAGTATTCATTAGCGTTCTTAAAACGGCTCGGTTTTGTTTGGTCGACCTTTCGTTTTTTTGGTCTGTTTATCTTAGTCGAGCCCTAGGCTTGGTCAAAATTTGAGTAACAGGCCAGAGTGGTCGACCATAAAAACCCAGCCGTTTTTACATTGGCATTCTCATACCACCATTTATGACAGAAAACAAGTCCAAACGCGAGCCAAGAAAAACGAACGGTAGAAAAACGTGCAAAACCTTTTAATAACCCTTTTTCACAAAAAAAACTAAAACTTTGGAGCGAAACAATTTAAAATTGGTAAAATTGGTACATTTTGACGGTACCCTGGTGGGCAGAGGCATCCATATCTCGGTCTCGTTTCGCCTTGAGTTTAGCTTCCATTTGGTTTCGCACACTTTGAGCGTACTCCGCAGCAGTGGGAAAGGGGTGATAAAACAACGGACACTGAAGTACGGCGTTATTATCGCTGGGGCAATCGGGACACTTTGTATCGTTACGCACAACGCCCTTGGAGGCATAAAAGATACAAAAAATAAGTAGAAATATTGCCTAAAACACTGATTAATAACACTAGCTATTTGTCAATAATTACACGACTTCCATGCGTTTACAATTTAAAAGTTTTTAGGTGGTGAACATAGACTAAATAAACTTTTCATGCCAAATGTTTCATATGGTTATATCCACCATTTTGAATTTAAATATCTCCCATGTCTTTCTACAGTGTACCCCATTAGAAAAAGTGCATTAGTATAGATAAAAAAGAATGTTAATAAACGATTATTTAATAAAATGCAGAGGCACTAAATTGCCTTAACATAGTATTTTTTTATGAATCTTGTGAATTAAATATATTTTAAAATGCTGTTTTTAATGATAAACTAGTTTAATACTTTTTATTACGTTTTTAAAACACTTTAATTAACCTAAATTACCATAATATATATGTCCTTCCCTTATTTGTGCGCATTTCAAAATGGCGAAAAAACGGCACATCTTTCTAAAGTTGATGAGAAGTCTATTTAGTCTATGGTGATATATTATAATTCCATACAAGGGAGTAGTTTTTAAGGGTCAGCCCGAGGCACAAAATATAATTTTGGTTTAAGTAAAGTCGGATAACTTTGAAAAATTTTTAGTAGTTTATTGCGGTAAAGTAAGTAGGACGAATAGAGAAAAGGCTATTTATTATAAACTATCACCAGTAAATTGTATCACTATGAGGTAAGGCCAAGGAAGTTAAATAATCCTCAAAATTTAAAGATCACCGTGCAGATCTTTAGGGGCTGGGGCGCGTAATGTTTGAGGTATTAACATAATAGAAACAAAAAATTAAAAGATAAATTTTGCCACATGCTTACCCAGGGATGCAAACGATTGGAGTTCAAGGAGCCATCCGGGCATTTGTAACCTATAATGGCAAAATGAAGTTGAAAAATGCGATTCGATTGAAATTTTTAGCATCGTTTGTTTGGTCGGCCTTTGGTTTTGGTCGACTAAACGTAAACGGACCAATGATTTTTTGGTTCATTTTTCTTAGTCGATCATTTGGCTTAATCGAAATGACCAGCCGTTTTTACGACACTCCTTAAACTAAGAAACAAGCTTATCAAAGCCCAAAATTTATAAGTCAAAAAGGTTAGATGTTAGGAAAATGACTTATTTAAAAGAAATTAAAATAACTAAACAAATTTCAAGTTGCAAACTTCTAAAATGAAGAAGCTAAAATATCATAAAATGCTGCGAGAATCGACGCTTAAATTGAGGCAATTATTTTAAAACCCTTCGAAGCTTTTGATGGTATATAGTAGTGTTGTAAAAAGGATTGGGTTTTATTTGGTCGACCTGTGGTTTTAGTCGATCAAACATAAACAGACCAACGTTTTTTTGGTCCGTTTTTTTTAGTCGACCTCTAAGCTTAGTCGAAATGTGAAAAACAGACTAGAGTGACCGTTAGTCTAAGTTAAACCAGGTCGACAAAACAAATCCCACCCGTTTTTACAACACTAGAATATATAGATCTAATTTTAAAATCATTCTATGAAACCCTATAATCTCTGTTGGTTACTAGCATTATTCCCAAACGTTAACGAAATGAACTGGTTAGCCAGAAAAGAGAAAAATATTTCACTTAAATTCTGCTAAAAAGGTTTAATTGATCAATTAAATCGCATTAAATATCGGAAGTAAACCTTCAAAAACTGTAAAAACAAGCAATGCTTCATACGTTTACCCCCAAAACCTTGTATTAAAAATACATTTATTAAATCTACTACAAAGGATGCTAAACACTTTCTACATCCAACATCATCCATCAAACGTCTAAGTCCATCGTATAACATAAATGACCTCTAGCCAGGTAAAGTGAGCCGTAATGATCTGGCTGGAGGTCGGGCTCGGGTTTAGGGCCCAGGCTGTATAAGCTGAGGGGCAAGAGATGGGCCTCGGTCGTCATAACGTATTGATCTAAATCGAAGCCGGGCGGGCCCACGTGTTGATCTTTAGTGTCTTGAGCGAATAAAAGATACAAATACTTTAAGAGTTCCGAGAGCACGAAAGAATCCATCCGATCTTCCAGGGCTAGGGTTCGTAAATTGGCGATGGAGGCGAAACCACAAGCGGAACGACTGTAATTTTGTAAATTGTGCAACACAGCTCGACCCACCTCCAAGTAATAATCGTCCTCTGAGAAGCGTTAAAAAATCAAAATTTATGAAAAGGGGACTAGGTAGTAAGGTTGACTCCACCATTAAATGATGGGAAAAAACTATTTTAAATGTAAAAGTGTATAGGTGCGTTTAAATATTTTTATAGAAATTTTTTTTTCCCTATATTAAAAGTTTATTCAATCAAATACGTAGATATTGACAATACAGGATATGAAATAAATATAAAAAAAAATAAAAATCAGCATCGAAATCATCAGCTAAAAGAGGCCACGAGTCGGCCAGCGATTTAAAGTTGTATCTCGCTATAAGGATACCGAGTCGTTGTTTAAGGAGAAAGGGTATAGAATGTTTGGAGGGAGGTGAACGTCTTCCTAGCTCCTTAAAAAAACCTAAAGCTTGTTTACCAAAGGTGCCCGAACATGAGGCAACCAAAGGGATAAAAATGTTAGAGTCCAAAAGGGCTTTGTATTTATTAAATTTTCGCCCCTCAGCGGCCAAAAGAGAATCAATGGTAAGGTTTGAGGGGGCGAAGAGGTCTACGCAGGTAAAATCCCACTTAATTGGGAGGCCATTGCTCCAGGGAACCAAAGAGGATCCGTCTGGTCGCATGCGACCCTCCAAATAGGGGTCTGATGGTTCTAAAATAGACGGGATGTTGGCTTTTTTAGGGCAGTTTGAATTAAAATATTGGCTTTTTGATGTCTAACATATTTATATTTGTTGGCTAGGCAATGTAGGGGATGCCTGGCTTGTTCATCCACCCCTACATTACAGTTACGACACGTAAAAGGTTTTGAAAATTTATTCCAAGCCGTAGAGCTATGGAATAGGAAATTTCTTGATCTTCCAGCATCGTCCCTAAGAATATGGTGGGATAGGCCTCTAGCCATTCGTGGCCAGAGCCATCTAGCAGGAATGACCTTAGATTGGCACACTGGGCGGCATCGCAGCCCGAAATTAGGTAATCGACGGAGCGCGACACCAGCCCAGCATCAATTGAATGAAGTAAAAAATCAAAGTTCTTAAAATTGAGACGGGGAGGGTAGGGGGGATCTAGTTACTTAGGGTTGATAAATTTTTCAACTTTCCACCATTAAATGATGGGAAAAAACTATTTTGCCATATATAAGAAGGGCAATTACTGGTAGCCTGGTAAAGGAGGTACGTGCTCTCGATGAGTTCGGGCCTGAGAAAATGCTGACTCCAACGCATTTGAAATTCCGTGTTGAAAGATTCGGGAAGAAATCCATACTTTTCCGATACTTTATTAAGCATGGCGTGAGTTTGAATGGCCGGCGAGAGGTCTCCGTACATGACCTAAGAAAGTGTAAAAAATTAAAAAAATTTGAGGTTTTAAAGATTAAAGCTCCCAAAAAGGACTCTTCTATATTGTTGTTGTAAAAACGACTAGGTTTTGTTTTAGTCGACTAAACATAAACGGACTAAAGATTTTTTGGTCTGTTTTTCTTAGTCGACCACTTGGCTTAGTTGAAATTCGAAAAAACAGCCCAGATTCAATCCTTAGTCTTGGTAGAACCAAAGATCGAAACAATACCTAACCGTTTTTACAATACTATTGGGTACATTTCATTTTGACACTACAACAATAAAATACAAATTTTTAGATCGACTTAAATAATATTTAATATTTTGACTTCGGCCATGTTAACATTTTGAAGGAACTTCTTCGTTTATATAACAATTAATACATTTTTATGCGAGCTATAACCTTACCAGGTCATACCTCAATGTAGCTCAAGGTTAAATCAATAAACCATTTTCTTTTTATTCTCATTAATTGAAAAAAATTTATAGGTTAAGTCAAAACGGAAGATAGAAATTAAAATTACTCAAACTAAAACGAATATTTATACTATATAGTTATTTTGTAATCGATAAAAAATCGCCGGAAAATTGCGAATTTGCAAAGTTTTTTTAAAGAGAACGCTAAGTTTTTTTAGCGTTTAACCAACTTGTAGACCCGGCCAAAAAGCGGAGAGAGCGTCCATGTATTCGTTAGCGAGAATATCCGGTCTCTGCATGTACACGTTGTAAATGAAGGGGTCATCTGACATATAGGTCCTGATGGCTACGTAATGCTAAGTGCAAATAAAATGTTCGAAAACGTTACTTTTTATGGTTGGATTAGAGGGAAAGGGGTCTAAAAATTTTCATTATTATTTTAAAAGTGGTTATATCGGTAATTTCCGATTAAAAATTGAGAGCGATTTGTATTGTAATAACATTTTTTCGGAGGTTTTTGCCTTTCCCAGGCTACCATTTATTTTGGCCGCATTTTTTCTTATCTGTAATTACCTTAAAGTGATTTAAAAATTTTCCAACGTGTCTTCTTGTTTTACCAATGATTATTACTATCATTATTAATATCAGTTACATTAATATTAATCAATGTCTAGAAGAGCTATAGCTTGAGTCAAGCCTGGATTTTAAGCAAAACTGTGCACATGCAATACAAGAAATGCCTTGGTGTAAGTATAATATGTTAGTTGAATATTGGCTTTAAACTTAAGTTACCCAATAAATAGATTTACCCATCATTAAAAAAGGTTATCTATAATTTTATACAAATAATTATATAAAAACTATCCAAAAATAGTCAAACAAATTGATTTTTCTTCTTCAAATATCGATTAAACTATCGTGTAAAGTCTTCAAAGCCCAAATATCAAGCGACATCAAAATAAACTGTGCGCTAAAAAGGAACAATCCTTCCTAGCGAGAATCGGATTGCGAATTGCGTAGAAAGCCTTAATAGTGTTGTAAAAACGGCTGAGCATTGTTTGGTCGACCTTTAGTTCTAGTCGACTAATGAAGTCACATAAACAAACCGAAGTAATCAAAGGTCTGTTTATGTTTAGACGACCAAAACCAAAGAGCGACCAAACAAAACCGGGCCGTTTTCACGGCGCTAAACCACAACTCCTATAAGTGATATCAAAATGAAAAATATGATACAAAAAAATATGCTTTTTTAAGGCATAATCATACCTTAGCGAATCTGCGGTAGTATTTTCGATCACCTAGGAAGATGTAAGATTTGAGCAAATATTCGTAATAACTATCGGCCCCGGCACCCACCCCGCTTTCTTTTTCACTCCATTCCCCAGTTTCTACGTTTATGGAAGAACCAAGTAAATCGCTGAACGGGTCTCTAGCTGCCCAAAGAACGTCCAAAACCTTCTTGGCCTTATTCTAACCATGGCGAAAGTAAATTAACAACGTAAACAACAAATTATTGATGGTGTTTTACTGTTTAAAAAAGATGAAAACTTATATAATTTGCTAACGCTACGGGGTTTTACGTGCTATTCGATCTAAATTCTAAATCGTTGGCTAGGGTACAAGCAAAAGCAAGATAGAGGGTGAAAACTATTGTCGTAAAACGGCTGGATTTTGTTTGGTCGACCTTATAAACAGACCAACAAAACCCAGCCGTTTTTACAATGCTTGTGGGAACTAACAATACAATAGATTCGCTGACCCTAACCTTAATTCCTTTCATTTCCTTTAGGAAATATAAAAACTTTTTTCTTAAAAAGGTATTTTGATTTCGCTAGAATATAAGCTTTACTTCGAAAATGGGATTGTTTGTTAGACGGCTCAAGGCTGCAAATTCTAGCAATAAGGTTCCTGCACACGCAGTGCACGTTTCTACCTTGTTCCAACCATTTTGCCCATTTAAACCGTGCCGCAAATTTACCTAGAAATATCGAAATATATTTTCAAAAATGTCAACAAATTTTAAAATAATAATAATTTTTGGTTTAGAGCTAATAGAGGTATATTTCGATTGTGAATGATACATGCGAGAAATTCATTAAATCATTGTTATTTTAATAAACATGAAATAATTATAAAACTAAATTTTTGTTTATAATTTACAAAACACAATAAAATCTATTTTTTTATGAGAAGCTTTTAGCGGGCCCTACATATATCCGGGCCCTGCCCGAGCCCATTAAGATTATACAAAAATAGATGATATTTATTGAAGCTTAACAGAAAATGAATGGTAAACAACCAGTGATCTTTAGTTAATTTTAATGTTGAGAAATACGAGAAAATTTACTGTAAAAGCTCACTTTTTGATTTTGCAAAAGGGCCATTCCATGTCGATTCGTCAAAAAAAAGACGATTTTCGACCGACTATTTCAGATCAGGATAATTTTTGGTGAGAGTGTAGGCCTCATTTATTAGATTAATTTCTGAAAGTTTTAGCCATTTTGGGCCAATACTTTTTAAGTTATGGACGTTTAAAGGGCCAAAATCACGTTCGGGAGCGTTTTATCGATTTTACTATTTTTGTCATATTTTTGAAAGTAATTGCCTTATTCACTCAAATTTTGGCGAATTTTGTTTCTAAAAAAATTCTCTATCGAAATAATTTAATCAAAAACCTCAAACTTTTGCGGTTAATTTTTTGTGGTAAAACTAGTGAAAAATCATAAAAACATATTTCTCCGGTATATGAAATCACCAATTTCACAATGTGAACTCCTTTATGATTCATCATCATATTTCATTCATAAAATGTTTGGGCGCGGCTACGAGATGGTCAAAAATTCGAAAAATTGCATTTTCAACAAAAATATTTATAGATGGCGGTATAATCAATTATCACAAGAACATATTATGGTGTTTGTTTTTTATCAAATTACAAATTTTTAAAAAATATATGGTAAATAAATAATATTGGATTAAAAATCAACTTAAATTTTGAACTTTTATCTACGAGGTGGGCAAGTAACCGAGTTTGAAAATAACTTTAGGTTTAATTAAGATAAAAAAATGGTCACAACTTGCAAAATTTTTTTTTTAAAATACCTTTCATCCTGCATAAATTATTTATTTTTAGCATGGAGTATCAGTATAAAAATAAAAATATGAGCAATTTTGCCATCATATTAGTATTTATTTATTTTTTCAACCTCATATTAATTTTAGCATACCCCTATATCATTTAAGTTAAAATTCAAGATCTAATTTTCAAACTCGGATAATTTTGGACCCAAGATGAAATCAATCACAAGCCAAACTCAAGAATTAAAAGAAAACTATTTTTTTTAACAACTCTTCTATTGATTAAAGATTAAGTTGTGGTAAATAGGAAATACCTTAGAATATGGTATACCAGTCTGGCTTGCAAATGCGGGCAACAGTCTATTTCCTATATCACTTGCCATATGTAATAATTCATCGTTATACCAGTGGAAGTATTGTGTATATTCTGAATTTGTTTTAGATTTCAAATCTTGATCGACGTGTGAAGAGTGAGAGAAGTAGTTGCGTAACATAAGAACCAAGATATGAGAGCTTAGTAAACCTCTAAAAAATATGTTTGATATGTAAATTAAAGGGGTTGTGTCATAATAAATTTAATAGGCACTTATAAAAATTTTTAAACAAAAAGTTACCCAAGAATCCTTATGTTTGTTTCAAAAACAGAAACAGCAATATCTTTATCAAAATTCACATATTCAATAACTTTTTTAACAGCATCTTCAAATAATTCAAATTCTTGCATAATCTTTAATAGTGTCAATGATCTTTATTGGATATAGTTAACTTACCACAAGAGTATCCATACCATCAATTAAGGTTAGAGAAAAACTAAAGCATGAATAATGTAATATATTAGCATAGCAATTTAATAATTTATATAAATAGTATGCAATTTAATTAATATACAAATATGGTTGGTTACTTTCCAAGAATGTCATCAATATCCCCTCTCCCATGACTATTTGTTTGCCTATAACGACCTTTACAAGATATAGGTAAGATTTCATCGGCTGGAAACGCATGTTGCTGTTTAATTGAAGTCAAAATGAAATTAATTAATAAATAGAAAAATCATATTTGTATAAGTATTGTTATGTTAATATACCATATAGGAATCAAAAGCAAACAAATACATTTCTTTAGCTTGATTTCTGATATATTCAAAACTTTAAACAAGAATTTTTATTTATACCTAAGCAGAGCTTTTTCATACAAGTCCATGCAAAAGTGCATGTCAAAAACTATAACGTAAAATAAAAATCTAATATAGGCATTTGGGGGGCTTGGCCAAAAATAATTTACTAATCCCATAATAACGTGTTGGAATGAATGTATTGTAATATAATTCAGCTGATTAATTAATAGCCCACAAATAACCATCATAGTAATGATAGAGAATTTTGCGCTGAACAATATCTATTTTTAGTCTATTTTCAAATTTCAGTTTTTTAGATAAGCGAGGTTGAAGGTGCAAAAAACGGCCATTTAAACCTTTTTGTGGCTATATTGCCACGGAATTTGTAATTTATATTGAAAAATATTAATTTATTGCTGTAGATTAAAGTATCATCTATAAATCCACTATTTTGGTTTATTTGTTCCACCCCTGTAATCAAATATTCGCGTTGACGTGAACCCCTTCCCTTATTAAAATTCTTACCACTACGGTTGGAAAACGGATTACATTTGATTAGATACGGCGAACACGATGTTTGCATCTTTTTCCCTTCACTTATTCTCCTCTTTTTATTCTTCACTTCCGCCCTGTCGTACCCCTTTAAACGCGTATAATTCCCCCCCCCCCCATGTACCCTTTCATTCGATTATTTGCAAAAGTTCATTGATTGTGAGATTTCTTAACATTGTCGGGTCTTTTGATCTTATAACATCTGCCTATCAGAGGCATACTCACTGAGTAACCCCTCTTTTCCTTTCCATTTAATTTCAGTACGTGTGTTACATTACCCCCTTCCCCCGCGCTTATACGTATTTGTTATTTCTTCCCCTATTGATCAACATCAATACGCATCATTGATTTTTTTAAACAACATATTGTATCGATAGTTGTGTGATTTATTTATTAATTATATTTATAACTTATACACGTAGTGATGATGAAATAAAAATGTAGTGAAAGAATTAAAAGTATATTGTGGCTGGGGGAGTCCTTTACCTTTTTCCCCCTGCCATCCACCCGGCCGTCTGACTATAGTCTCCCAACATATGCCCCATCTTTCCTTTCAATTCTCCCAATTAATTCCTGATGATTCCCCTTCCTTCAAACTTTTATTATCTTAATTCATATTCTTTAGGGATGTAATACGCCCCTTTCAGGTGCGCTTGGATAGATATGGGGGCGGGAGTGGAAGAGAAGGAGAAAGGAACCACCAAACAAGCTTCCTCCCTGTGTAAATCAAGTAAGGCTAAATCTTATCCGCACCAAGTCACATCAACCTGAAATATAAGTTGACTTAGGTTCATTTTGAGGATCAAATAAGTTCTAGAATTTCCTTGAGTACCAAGTTACTTGAGAGTCTGAATTTGCCTTTGTGTTATCTGACAGTCTCATCTTACTTAAAAACACACTTTATTACTCCCAAGTACATCCTTTCACTTGTCCTTTTAAGCTGTAACGATAATCTTACACATTAAACCCACATGACCATGATGGACCAAACTCCTCTAACCACCTTATTAAATAAGCGCCCTCGCCTTTTCATTCGTAACTTTGAAAGTATATATTATGCAAAGAGAGAAGTGCATTAAGAGGTGGGCCCTTTATGTCGCAATTAAGATCGCACCATCTACGGCGAATGTCTTGTAACGTAATTACATATCTCTCTTACAGTCAAGTCATAAGGTTTTCACCTTTTTAGGCACTTAGGGAAATAGCATTTTTAAAATTCAATTTGTTCAAGTTTTTATAATTAATTTCTTTTATGCTGATAAACTTTTACGGTAAAAAATTTGGATTTATGACTGACAATTTCAGTTTTCCCAATTTATACCGAATCTTCGCACTAGCAAATATATTGGATATGTATGGGAAAAGAAAATAACCCACACAAGTCTTTATCAACTTGTATAAGGCTAAGGACATGCCTTATCTATTTGATATGGTGGTTCTAGAGAACCAAACTATACCAAATGTATGTACTTTATGAAAAATTGAATGAATCCTCATTTCCTTGAGTTATAACCACAAAGGATACATCCAAGATCTGCATGAGCAAGTGCATAAAGCTCCTTTTTAATCTATATAATTTTGTACATGATAACGAAAGGGTTGTTAGTGTAGAGCCATGGGCGTAGCCAAGGGGGGGGGGGCGCCCCCCCCCCTAAATGGCGGAAAAAAAATTTTAAATGCAAAAAGCTTTAAAAATTAAAAAAAAATTATGTTTTGCCCCTCCCCCCCCCCCCCTAATTGAACTTCTGAACGTTTTGCCCCCCCCCAATCCAAAACCTGGCTACCCCCATGTGTAGACCCCAATTCGATCTGCATGCACAGGGTAAGTTGTGGTATAAATTTATTGGTAGTAGTTATAATTGTGGCATATGGCGAGTTATTATTATTTATACTGATGTTATGGGATTATTAATGTTTATGCTGATTTTTCCGGATTATTATTGTTTATGCCAATATTATGATTTAATCCAAATCTCGAAATATTATTTATGCTTATGCCGATTTTACAATTTCATCCAAAGCATTTCGTTTATTGTGGTATACGTATATACCACGTTTTAAGGATCGCGGTATTACTTTGATCTTACTTAGATCTTTTTTATTATTTGTAACGTAAAAGGGTTGAAGAATGGTCCTGCAATCCTTGTAATTAAAAAAAGGAATTGGTCAAAGAAAGGCACTTCTACAGCGGGTTAACCTAGACGCGGAAGTGGTTAAGTTTCTTCGCTCTTTTTTTTAATTACTTTTTATTTTTTACTTAGCAACATCTGCTATTCATCGCACAGCCCCGTCTGAAGATTTCTAGTACAACGAACGTTCAATCAAACCCACCATTCAGGGGAGATTTAACAGCTATAAATACAAAATCTCGCATCTTAATCTTTTTAAATTTTCCCCAATCTTTGTACTTTTTCCGCAAACCATTTGTAATTGTCCCCAATCACTTTACGTTTTCCCCAATTATAGTAGTTTTCCCGAATATTATTTTATTTTCTCTTCGCAAATCATTTTAATTGTAAACCCCCCTTTTATTGTTTTAAATATTTATTTGTATTCGCATAAATGAAGTAAATACTATGTTTCTTGTTTAAAGCCTTATTACTTACATCGCGCCCCCCCCCCCTTTCGCCGGCTACATCAATTACCAGAGTTTGGTATCGGAACTATTTGGGTAAACCTAAATGGGTGTTAGGTGTGATTATTGAACAATTAGGTACAAAAATTTATAAACCCAAGGCCTCATAGAGTAACGATAAAGTCACAGACTAGCTAGACTGCTTAAACGCACAAAATGTGTACCCTTTTTCCCGCCATTTTGATGTGAACATGGTAAAGTGGTGATTATATAGATATTAGTAATTTTTGTAAATTAAATAATCTTAAAAAGTGTGGTGTTCCACTTATTCATAATTTTACTTAACTTTTTTTTATTACCGCTTTTACTCAGAAGTTTTAGTTAAAGAAACGTTTACTTTGGAAATGTGCCAAGTAATCGTGTTGTTATAAAATCGTTAGTTAAGCGCGCACATAAAGGACTAGCTTATCTGTTATTGTTTGTTTATTCCCCCCCCCCACACTACATATAATTAGTTATACGCGTTCCTGTTTATGATATTCATGATTGTTAATATCTCTATGATAAAAATAGATCGTTTATTTATTATTACCATTTTCTTATCGATCATAATGACATCGCAGATAGATATATTATATTACCTCGCTATCACTCCTTGATTATTAATTAATTATTTTTTTGGTGTGGTAGAAAATAAATAAAGAAAATGTAACGTATCTTAAACAAGAAATTTCGCGGATGCAGATTATCGCAAATACATTTTATCGCGGATGTATAAATAAATAAATTAAAAATAGATATTATTCAACCTTTAAAAATTAAATAAATCCTGTTATTATTATTATTTGGAGGATTTAAAAGTGGCGCTGGAAAGTTTGGTTAAGTAGATTTATACTATCCACTATTACACCGATTATTATTCGAGAACCTATGCTCTTTAATTCACAAGATGGAGATCATCTAAAAGTGCAAGAAAAATTCCTCAATTGTCCGGAAACAAATGGCCAATAAATCCTTTTTTTCTATTTTTGGGGATTTATTAAAAAGGTAAATAAAAAAATATTGAATTGGGTAGATATCAAAAACAGCATTCTAAAATAAATATCATGTTTGTTTAATAAATATAGCGCCATTTATATTATGTATAATATTAATCTATTGACGTACGTTTAAATTTATAAACTAGTGAGTATGGTAAATTGATTGTTATTGACCAAAACATTTTTATTCAATTTATTTCTTATATTAATTCTTAATTTTTGATCTATATTACGCGAATGATTATGAAAAAGAATTTTAAGATTTTTCAAAACTATTAAATTAATTAAAAAATTTAAATGTGTAAAATCTTGATTAATAAGGTGATTGTTTAATGTATTAATAAAAGAACTGATTTGATGAGAAAATATTTTATTTAATATTATAAATTTATGTTTTTTTTGATAAATTCTAATTTTGATTTTATTAAAGATAGAGTACGTAGTTTTACATATAGTATTAATTCTTTAGAGGGACATATTAAGCTAAAATTATATATATTGAATGATAATTATTATTCAAACAATTATTAGGAATAGTTGATAAAAATAACTATATAAAGCCTTAAAACTGATATTTCCTGCATTTCTTTAAATGAAATTATATATATTATTAATAAAATTCATCTGATTGGCCTTTTTCTGAAAGAGCAATTTATCTTGTTCTTAATAGGTGAATTAAAAATGTTTGTTACAAATTATTAATAAAAATAAATAATATAATATATAGTTTTGTAAATTATAATCTTAATAATAAAAGTTTAGTGCTGGAAAATCAAAAATTATTGGAATGGCATCTTCTCTTAATTGATGATAGTCTGTTGAAGTTGGATAGAACATATCCCTTATAAAATTATAAGAGCATACTCTAGAATGGATTGTTGATCGGAATTCCCTTTTTATCTTATGAATCCATGTTTTGAGAAGCTGGGGATTTTTCATTGGAAACCTACAATTGTAAAAAAAATATGTAAAATTGTAAAAAAATATGATATATATTAACAAATGTTACTTAATTATGATAAGAATTAGAGATGGCAGTTTTGGGAAATTTCACGGGAAAATTGGGAAATTCCCACGGCAAATTCCTTAGAGAATTTTGTAATTTCCCTCATAGCTAATTACATGTGATATATCATACATTATGTTTTTAATAATCGACTATAGCTCGAGGCTATTTATTATGTAATTAATATTGGCGCTTAAAACATCTTACTTCTTTTTAATAAAATACTCAATTAATTAATCATATTTTCATATCATGTCCAATATTGCATCATTTGTTTACTGGAAAAAAACTAAGCTACCGAGGCCTTCTTAAAAAATTCCATGAAGAACCATGTTTCGTACTACATTATAAAAATGTTAATGATCTTGTTATTATGAAGTTATATCAATGCGCAAATATGACATTATAAGTGATGGATGGACTAATTTGCGTGGAGAAAAGGTAATCAATTTTAGAGTTATGACTTCAGCCCTTATATATTTAGGATGTATAAATATAGGTTTTAACTATCACACAGGAGAATATTTTTGTGAAGAAATAAGTAAAAATAATACAACAAATTGGCACAGAAAAATTGGTGCCGTTGTTAAAGATAATGAAGCCAATAATAAAAATTGGGAGCTTTTGAAAGCTAACTACACCATACTTGAGTGTTTTGGGTGTGCAGTCCATGGCTTGAACCTACTCATCATCAAAGATATTTGTTCAAAAAATAAAGTCATCTTATATATAAAGATGAAACTATGTGTGTTTGTTTGTGTGTATGCCACCATCAAATTTGGAAAACTACCAGACCGATTTGGCTCAAAATTTCACAGTTTATTCCCCATACTCCGGAGCATGTTTTAAGATTTGTTTGAGCCAAATCGGTCCAGTAGTTTTCGAGGGGTCACGTTTTTTTGTTTTATACGTTTTAGTACTTAATAATGACGTCATATGACGTAAAGTATATGAAGCTTAAATGTTTTATTGCTGCATAAAAATTTCCTTTTATATTAAATCAGGTCAGACCCGTTGCCATATGAATGAACCAGAGGAATATAAACATTAGATTCTACAAAGTATTTTAGGTCATGGTTATGCGTTTATTTTGTAGAAGAAACTTAAATTACATTTAAAACTCAGTGACAATTCTTTAAGGCTTATGCTAAACTTTACCATAAATAAATTGCTTAGCAATTAATAAGTATTAATATGCTCTTCCCCAATATATTATATATAAAAATGAAACTATGTATGTTTGTGTGTATGCCGCCACCAATTTTGGAAAACTACCAGAACGATTTGGCTCAAAATTTCACACTTTATTCCTGACACTCCGGAGCATGGTTTAAGATTTGTTCGAGACAATTGGTCCAGTAGTTTTCGAGATATTTTGTTTTATGCGTTTAATAAATCGTCAATCAAACGCAACCTCATGACGTACTGCGTATCTAAATGAAACTATGTGTGTGCATGTGCAGCATGCGTGTAGGTAGTGTTGTGATAAATGTAGTCATATGCTGTGGAAAATGGAAACTTTTTACGATTTAAAACATTAAATTACATGGGCGTACGCAGAGGGGGGGGGGCTGCCCCCCCTAATTTAAAATAAAAAAATTTTCAATACAAAAAACCTCAAAAATTAAAAAAAAATTATGTTTTGCCCCCCCCCCCCAATTAGTCACTGCCCTTTCTTAATTAGCCACTGCCCCTCCCTAATTAGCCACTGCCAAAATTTTGGATAGTCGATGACCTTTTTTTGCCCTCAGGAAAATTTTTGGTAAGGACAATTTTTGGAAAAAAATTTTTAAATTATTTTTTTTGGTGTCAGGAAAATATTTTTTTAATTCTGCCTCACCCTAATTCAAAACCTGCGTACGCCCATGTTAAATCAAAATCATTTTTTTGCTCTTTTTTCACGTCAATTATTATTATTATAGGACGGTCGTATCCCCTCCTGCGTGATCATAAAAATACATATTTTATGAAGATGAAAGAAAGAAATCCCTCCTGCGTGGCTAAATAAATTAAAGTGGGCCTGGGCCTTGGACCCTCTTTAACTATCTGTTTAAAATTTTTTGCATATTAAACACTTACCAATTATATTTGATATATTCTTAATCTATTGAAATTTATCTATAAGATGATATATATTCTGCTAATACACCCGGGTAAATGGCAAAACAACGTTTGCCGGGTTCATCTAGTACTTAATAAAGCCAAGAATATTATCAAATATATAATGCGCAATGCAATACTTACATCGATTATAAAAGAAAATTAATTGCTCAAAGGAAAGTCAGTTTTGAAGTATACACTAGATGGGGTGGGTTGTTATTGTTATAATAATGCTTGAGAGCTTGATTTCAAATAATGACATTCTTTAAGATAGCTTTACTGAAAGTTTTGAAAATAAAGACATAAGATAGGCCTTATATATTCTAAAATATTGCAAGTAGAGGGGGGCATAGCATTTTAAATAATATACACATCGTTGAACGAAGGGTCATAGTAATACGAGAGCAATAACATAAATCATCTAATTAAAAAGGGCAACACTTTTGTTTTCAAGATCTTCATTTGGTCGCATATTTGCTAGATCCGATTTACAGTAAACTCAACAAATTAATGACAAATTACGCAAAATTGTGGCCATAGGATACAATTTAGCCCTTATCAATCGAGTAAGCCCACCCGATTATTATGCTATGTTATCCTCCGATTCTACTGATGGAGATTTAGAAAAAAATTAATTAGATGCCGAATAACGTTGATTTGTTTATATATAAAGAACGTAAACTTTCAAGATGATTTATTAAATTATTTAACCGTTTGTTATAAATTTATCATTAGATATTTTTAAAATCGATGTTAAAGTGCGTTGTTTTTATGTCTTATATTATTTTTTAAGTTGTTGATTCACCCTACATAGGGCTATTTTAAAGTTTCTATTATTTTCCCATAAATTCTTTTACTTTCCTATTATTTTCCCAATTTCCCTTTGGAAATTTCCCCTGAGCTTGTGTTGGGGAAAATATGACACTATGTAAGCCTATCCGTTACCTTTGGACTTCATTCTGACTGGGGTGGAGAATGTCGAATATGCAAATGGGAAAGGGCGTATAGTGTATACATCTGTTACGTGTGGTTGTGCCTCGGCTCAAAAAATATTTTGCAAATAGTGGTATTAGTGTCACCTATATCCCCCTCACCATTATCAGTCATTAAGAGATTACTTGGGGTATAAATAGAGCCCTGCACGGGCCGCCCGAAGCTCGGCCCGAGCTTGACCTTATCGGGTTTCGGGCCGGCTCGGGTAGATAAAATAATTGAGCCTCGGGCTCGGGTCGGGCTTGATGAGGCGGCCCGACCCAAGGCCCGAGCCGGCCCAAATTGAACTAAACCAAACTAATCTTTTATAAAATACTAGCTGTGCCCGTCCATGCGTTGCTTTGCCTCAGTCCTTAAGTGGTTAAATAAGTATAACCTATTAATAAGACTTATCTAAAATGGGGTCATATATGAAATAATTTATAATGTGAAAGGTCCAAATGCTAATGCAAATAAATATCCATAATATTCATTTAAGAGCGTTATAAAATATTTATTAATAATAATTCATAAGAGTATATAAGCATTAAAATATAAAAAGCTTATAATAATGTATGGGTGATAAAGAGCTGTATGAAGATTTTGGCTGAAAGTATAATGTAAAAAATGATGTAAATAGTAAAACAAAACCTGTAAGGGAAAGTTGATGGATAAAGGGTAAATCAATGATAGGTCTTACGAAGAATAAGGTAATACACGTCAGTATTAGAGCTTCTTGTGAATGTCTCGTCAAATTTGGTTGTAATACTCTGGCATAATAAAAAGGGGAGAAATGCTAAAATAAATATAAAATTATAGAATTTAAAAGGTGATATACGCGAGTAAAATTAATGGGCTTTAATGGTAAATACTAAAAGTTATGAGTAGATAAATAGAAATGATACTAACTTTAATTATGCATGCAGAAAAGTAATGAGGCGTTATAAAAAGGGTTGTAAGTTCGGGTAAGAGATGCTTCGCAGCTTAACTTCTGCCTTAGAAAGGAACAAATTGCTATAATGCTTGGGGATATGTATGGTAATAAAGAGCTGCATGAAGATTTTGGCTGAAAGTATAATGTAAAAAATGATGTAGATAGTAAAATAAAACCTGCAGGGGAAAGTTGATAGATAAAGGGTAAATCAATGATAGGTCTTATGAAGAAAAAGGTAATACACGTCCAGTATTAGAGCTTCGTGTGAATGTCTCGTCAAATTTGGTTGTAATACTCTGGCATAATAAAAAGGGGAGTAATGCTATAAAATATAAAATTATATAATTTAAAAGGTGAATACGCGAGTAAAATTAATTGGCTTTAATGGTAATAAAAAGTTATGAGTGGATAAATAGAAATGATACTAACTTTAATTATGCATGCAGAAAAGTAGTGAGGCGTTATAAAGAGAGTTGTAGGTTCGGGTAAGAGATGCTTCGCAGCTTAACTTCTGCCTTAGAAAGGAACAAATTGCTATAATGCTTGGGGATAGACAATATTTTTGGTCATGTTATTATCTGTGTAGATATACAAATTTTGTGGATTGCCGACGCGCGAACTTGCAACATATAATTGTCCATGTGAAAAACAATCTGTTTCTAAATCTATACCACAAATTTCTAGAGACTGGCCTTGAGCTTTGTTAATGGTAATAGCAAATGCGAGTTTAAAAGGAAATTGCAATCTTTTGAATTCAAAAGGTAAATCTGTTGGAATCAAAGGGATCCGTGGTATGAGGACATCTTCTCCAGTGAAAGGTCCAGTCAAAATCGTGGCCTCAACAAAGTTGCACATTAAGCGTTTAATAGCAAGACGTGTGCCGTTGCAAAGTTTTGGCTGATTAACATTGCGCAACATCATAATCGGCACGCCAATTTTCAAATGCAAAACGTGTGGTGGTATGCCTGGGAGATCTAGCGAATTTAAAAATTCGAGCGGATAATTAACAGCGTCATCAGCATTAACAACAGTGTCAACCGATTTGTAGGTAACTGGAGTGCCGTCAATTGTAGACAGAATGAGACTGTTAAGTTCTTGGACGTCTTTATTCTTTGGGGCAAGAATAGCCCGTTGACGGAGCCATATTCGATCCTGATAATGGGTGTTAATATTTGGAAAAACTTTTTCTACCAAAGCTGTTTTGGTCGACACAAAATGGCAGAAGTTGGTAGGAAATGAAATCCGTCCTGAGTTAATATCGACGGGCACGGTTCCGTTTCCAATGTCTAGCAATTGATGGGAGAATAGCTCACATGCTTGATTTTGTAACATTACACGCATATTACTAGTTAAATTTAAGGTTTTGACATAAGGCCACAAAATAGAATATTTAGGCAAGCATTGATCTCGTCAGCAGGGGTTGATCGAGGAAGCACTGGTAAAGTTTGCTTGAAATCTCCTGCAAGCAATAAAAATGCGCAACAAATGGTCTGGAATCTCGCCGCAAATCTTGCAAAGAACGATCTAGAGCTTCGAGCGATTTTTTATGGGCCATTGTGCATTCATCACAAATGATAAGTTTACACCTTTCTAGTACTTTACCCATTCCAGATGCTCGGGAATTGTTGCACATGGGAGTTTCGCTCTAATGAATGTTTAAAGGCAATTTTAATGCTGAATGAGCAGTTTTACCACCAGGCAACAATGTCGCAGCTATTCCGGAAGAAGCAAGAGCCACGGCTATTTCATTTTGGGATCGAACAGTTGCAAGAAGTAAAGTCAGTAAAAATGTTTTACCAGTTCCGCCAAGAGCATCTAAGAAAAAAATATCTCCAGAACCTTTATTAACAGCTAATAATATTGTATCATAAATGGTTTTTTGTTGGAGTGTTAGCCTTGGAACATTAGAGCGCACATAAAACAAAAGATCTTCCTGGTTATAATCAAGTTCACGGTAGAATTCTGCATGTAATGGAGCGGCAGAAGAGCGATTAGGCGCAGGCATCCCCAATTGTATTAAAACTTTATTCCCGATTTTTAAGCATAAATCTTCAAGAATAATTTAAATTTGATTATAATGTGACATTTAAGGCATGTTAATGATAGGATGTGAAGTACTATTCCGATGAATAATATCTTCTGCCATGTGTGCTTTATATTTATCCCATAAAGATTTAAGATTTGACGGAGAGCATGAAGTCAATATAATCGCAAATAATGCACGGATTTGTTTTGGATTTGTAGTATGACACGCCTCACTGATGCATTCATCCCAATGATTACGTGTTCTAATAGATGCATAGCTTGGCATGCATGGCGGAAAGTGGGATGTACAACACCGTCGACCACTTTTAATTCTTGGAAACATGTAGGACCACGTACATTAATTAAAAGCATGCGAAGAAAGAAACCTTCATCTTGATTGGGATGGATAGTGTATAGTCGGCCTATCGCATCATCTTCGAATATGTCAGGGTGTCCATCGACACACTTTCCACGTTTGCGACGGCAAAACGATCTGCTACGCGAATTCCATGTGTAGTAGGTAGGTACCTCTGAATAGAGCAGCGTCTGCGCAAAAACATCATGTTGGCATAGCTTGAAAAAAGCTGTTAGCGTTGTGTCGGGAGGGTTAGAGGCGATTTGTTGAACATTTGCATTTGTAAAATAAACGCGCTCTCCATTTTCTAGGTGAACAGCTAAGTGGACCACAGCAGGACTACGGTCATGTATAAGGAAGGATAGAATACGCCACACAGCTTCATTACTGCTAATGTATCTTCCAGCCTGATACTGTGCGATTTCATCGGTGTGAAGGCTCCCTAATTGGGCTATGCTATCTGGTTGAACAGTGAAAACTGCCATATCACTGCCTTTGTTTACATACTTACAAATATATTTGATGGATTTAACGGAGTTACAAAACTCGACGTTAATGTGAGCTTTGTATAAATTTAAGAGCATAGGACTATATGGAACAACCCATCGGTTGTCCACCTCGACCGTTGCATTGCGTATGGGGATGGTTGCTACGTTACCACCATCTTCTATTGATCTTCTTTTGTACAAAGGGTCTCCATCGTTGCCGGTAATTGTATTGCATACTAAGCTTCGAGGATATCGCTTTGAGCATTTGCCGTCTATCATGCATGGCGATCTTGGATTAAGTGTTCCGCAAGGGCCGTGTATCATATTTTTAGTAACAATTCGGTACAAATCGTTATCTAAGTTGGGGTCGGGAATTTCAGCAGATATTAAAGCGTCGATTTCGCTTGACGTAATCTTGCTATATAGCCATATGAGTATATGGGCATGAGGCAAACCTCTCTTTTGCCATTCGACTGAATACATCCAGCAACGCACAGACCCAAATAACTCATGCTTAACAATGAGATTACTCATTGATTTAAGTTTTTGCCGGAAAACACGGGCGGTAATGTCATGCCTATCGAGAGGTAATTGACCAGGAAGCAAAAGGTCTTTTATGTCGTCCCACGCTGGGTTGCATGTAAAAGTTATAAATAGGTCGGGACGACCGTTTTTACGAACATACGCAATTGAATCTTGAGCGTATTCATGCATATGGCATGGACTTCCTGTATAAGATGAAGGCAAAATGGTTAATCTCCCAACGTTAATGGTATTAGAGTCGTTACGAAGAGCATCTCGCAAATGGATATATTAAGCTGAGCGAAGTTTAGTCTGATTTAAGCGGATGTAAAGCAAACGCTCCGATTCAATTTTGGCATACATATCCACGATTGTCCCCGTCCGCTCGAATCATTATTCTGTATGAATAATAGTTCATAGCGCTGCATTTTGAGTTCGTAGGTTCGCCATTGATTGGATTTATCATCTTAACGTTAAAGTGATATCCGTCAGCACCATCCCAAAATATAAATGGATATTGAAGGGGGTCATAGCAGCGATGAGTGTTAGCAACTTGTGTCAAAGTATTGTTTCTCCTATGAAGCACAATGTCTCTAGGTTGAAATTGATCCCCAAATATAACAATGGCGACTTCATGTATAGTTGGGGCATTAAATCTTCTCTCATGTTCGCCCGGAGGAGTTTTGTCAGCATGAATGATTATTTTGTGGGTATCTGAAGGCATTATGTCCAGTGCAGTTTTGAATAAACGCACTAAATTATTATTAGCATGAAGCAGCAATGAAGCTGTGAAACGATGGATCTTTTTAAACCGCTAAAAATGTCGAGGCGTGCACCTAATTCTATCTCATCATCTCCGATAAAATATAGTTGTAGGAACTTATGTTGCCCTTCTGGCAATGGAAGGAGGGAGCCGGCTTTATGATAAATTTGGCCTTTACCTTGAATGTAGGCATGAATTGTGTGGTTACAACATTAGCGCCAAACGACGTCATTTGGAAACAGGAGTTGTATTTCCTGATGTTAGATAGAAAATGTTAAGAATCAGTTGTATAACCAGCCAGCAATGTTTGTAATGGCTCAGGCGGTTCTGCAAGGTGAGGCAGTTTAACTTTTCCGGCTGCGCAACACATTCCAGTCCAGCAAATTTCAAGGCATTGCAATGAGGACACACAATAGACATAGTACCAATGAGAACATGGCGACGTAAACTTTCAATATTAGATGGGTAAGAAAATGCTAGGCGGTTGCCTGCGGGTAATGGCTGAGCACGTGAAGGTGGCTGAGGCAGAGTTGCAGACTGTTGTAGTTCATTTTCAAGCTCAAGAGCACGCAATCGGCGCAATCGATCCGCATTTCGTGTACTACGTCCAATAGATGTTTTCTTGGGGCGCATGAATCTAAAGTCGATATACTAAGAAAATTAAAAATACATAAATAGGTCGAATTTTTTTTTTAAAGTAAAACTTGTTTTTATTAAATGAAACTTTGTATGCTAAAAAATTATTAACTATAAAAACATATAATAGTATTTTACAAGATAAGTTTAAAGTTTGAAGTTTTAATAAAATATGGTTAAAAGATATAACAAATTTAAATGTGGGGTAAAAAATACCATAGAAATGCTCTTAGTTTGGAATGATTAAATATATAACAGGTTAGAATAATATTTCTAATATATAATTGTTAAGGTTACTTGAACAGCAGTGATTTCAGATGTTTCTAATGCATGATGTGTTGTGTTCTTGGGTTCAGACTTTTCAGAAATATAAGCCAACATATGGAGAAATTATTCGTAATATCTTGAAGTGGGCTGGCTAAAGAATTCATTGTAGTTCTTTTAGCTGAAAGAATAAGATATATATAACAATTTTATAACTTACCGAACTTACCAGAGGCCTTTTTTATAATGTTCGAGATGGCGGTAAAACGGGCATCTTTTTTTCCGTACGTGTGTACGTATAATGAGTAGTCTCTTGATGTTTTTGATGTTCTACGGTTTTTAATTATTTAGTTGTAACAGATATATATATAATGTAAAAAATAATCCAAAGGTGAATAAAAATAGTGAAATATGTGACAAAAGATTAGTAGAAAAACATTTAAAACTATGAGCACAACTCTAACATAAAATAATAATCGAGATAAGCGTTGTAGCTGACGTCCGCTAGATGGCGCCAACCAAATTAAAAAACATGGTTCCCGCTGTCGCAGGTCGATAAAAAGTATCTATAAACCATCTACAATGCTAAGGATATAATCTGGCCAAATTTGGTGGCAATCGGTTGAGAACTCTGAAAGTTATTAGCGTTCAAAAAAAGGGACTTAGATTTTTATATATATAGAAGATTATACATTACACTATATAACGAATCAAATGAGGCTATAATGCTATAATTAAAACTAACCTGATTGTGAATCTTTAAAAATCCTCCAGAATCCTTCTACAAAACACAGATGCAATTTTTATTAAATTTGCGGCACATACTCAATGATATTAAATTGTAATTGTTTCTGAAAATATTTATTGATCCCATTTTACCAAAAGCAGACGATAATAATTATAACATCCATAGCCTTGAAAGATGATTTGGCTGACGATAATAAGTTTTGAGAACCATGCGATGAAAGTTTTATCATTTACAATTTAAATAATTTAATTGTTTTAACTTTCCTTTCCCAACAAGTGAATCTATTTTTCTGTCTAATCATTATTGTCGCTTCTGTTCACAATGCCAATCGTCCATAATGCCAATGCTTTAGACCGCCAATGGCTTAACCAATCAAAACAAAGTTAAGGGGTAGGGTTAGGGTTAAAGTTAGTGTTAGGGCTAGGGTTAGGGAATATTATAAGTACAATTAGTACACATAGATATAATATAATCATTATAATAGAATTAACTGTATAATGAGCTATTACTTAAAAATAATACAGTCATTGGCATTGTGGATGATTGGCATTATGAATGGGATTCATTATTGTAAAAGTTTAAATAGCGTGATAAAAGCCAGGCATTTTATTCTAATTTTAACTAAATAAACAATCTTAGCCTTGTGATGTTTGCGAAATATCAATCAGAAATTAATACGATGCCACTAATAAAATTGCATTATTTAGCCAAAAAGGTTCATATAAAATTTTAAAGTTAAAAATCTTTAAATTCTCGTAATAAGCCAATAAGCGTCGTACCAAGTTTTTCACAACCTCCACATAACCTTGTTTACTTTTACCCAATATTAAATGGACCTTATTAACAAAGGGATGGATATGTTAAGACATTCGGTAATTCTTTTTCATTGTTCTTCTATTCTATTTCGAATTTTATTATAAAGACCCATTCGCTTGAGACTTCATTCGAACAAGGGATGAGTTTCCTTAAAAAGCAGGTAAGTGCGATGGGTCTTTTTACAAATATTACAATTAATTTAATCCTTAAAAATTCTTTAAAAGCATTGTATTTTGTTATATCTAGTCATGCCAAAAATGCGGAAATTCTTGCAAATGTGAGGAAACTGATATTGTTACCCATTTACAGCATATGTGCTCTCTCAATGTTGATATGCCTCATAGTGTAATAAGGCAAACTTCAGTTATTTGCACCATAGGTATGAATTTGTGTTATGTATCCTTAATTTTATATTAGGACCCGCATGTAAAAGCCTTGAAACATTAAAAACTATGATAAAAGCTGGTATGAATGTTGCTAGATGCAATTTTTCTCATGGAACACATGAAGTAATTTTTAATCAATCTTTCCTAAACATTTTAAACAGTATCATGCTGAAACCATTCGCTTGGTACGGGAAGCAATTGCTTCATTTGACCCCATCATACCTGTAGCCGTAGCATTAGACACAAAAGGACCAGAAATACGTACAGGAATGACCACTGGAGGAGTAAACTTTTAAACAAAAAATGTATGCTAATAAATATAGGATATAACTTTGGTTCAAGGAGAGCCAGTGAAAATAACCACTGATAAAAGCCAATTTAACAACTGCACCAAAGATTTGATTTACCTCGACTATGCTAACATTACAAAAGTCATGAAATCTGGCAATCGTATTTATATTGATGATGGACTTATCTCTCTTGTTGTCAAAGATATAAGTACAAATTAATTAAAATATTGTTATAACCTTATTTAATTATTAAAATATATATTAATATTCTATTTTAAAAATTGTTTTTTAAATATTTTAATATGATTTTTCTAGGTGGTGACACCTTAAATTGTGTCGTTGAAAATGGTGGGAAATTGGGTAGTCAAAAGGGAGTTAATCTTCCAGGTGTCCCTGTTGATTTGCCAGCTGTGTCTGAGAAGGATAAACAAGATCTTTTGTTTGGTGTACAGCAAAAGGTAATTTCTAAAATTATAAATTTCAATTAAATTTAAAAGTATGAGAGTTTGTAGACTTTAGCAAATTTGGTATATTAATAAGTAAAACTTTGCAAATTTGTATTAACATACTTAAAATATATATCACTTTGCCAAAATTTACCACTTTAAAATATAATACCTATTTTTATTTTGCACATTAACCAAGCTAATTTATTTTTTTATTAACTATTAATTTAAAAAGTCTATTTAAAATTATCAGGCTAATTATTTGTAATGCTGAGGGTATAAACATCTTATTATTTTTTATTCTAGGTTGATATGATCTTTGCATCATTCATTCGAGATGGAAATGGTGTACGAGAAATCCGTAGCGTTTTAGGAGAGGCTGGCAAAGATATTATGATCATTTCTAAAATTGAAAATCAGCAAGGAATCAAAAAGTAGATCATGTTAATTTATTAAGCTCAAAAGATTATTCTTATAAATTTGAATTTGACAGTTAGATTTAAGTATAACCATAAAACTTAGTAATTTTCAAATATTAATAAGCGTTTCACAAATTTTAGTATACTTTAAAAACATATCTTTTTTTATTGAAACACTAAAATATCCACACTTATTCAATCTTTTGTAAATTTACAAATTTTGATTACCTTTTATTATTTTTTAACCAAAGCCTTTATTATTATATTTAAAAACTCTAAAAACTATTGATTTTTCGAGAACTCTTTTATTTTTTCATATTAACCATTTAGCATTGACGATATCATAGAGGCTTCGGATGGTATAATGGTTGCCCGTGGTGACATGGGCATTGAAATTCCGGCCGAAAAGGTTTTCTTGGCTCAAAAAATGATTATTGGTCGTGTAAACGTGGCTGGAAAAACTAGTATTTGCGCTACCCAGGTACATATATATTTTTTTCATTTCAATTATGATGGGGGGGGGGGGGGGCGGGAATGTAAAATATTTATTTTGAAATTTGAATTATGATTTCTCTAAATAAATAAATAAAGTTTATATACATATAAATTGCAACTATTCAGGTTTGGCTCTAACAAAATTAGGCATCCCTCTAAGTGGTGTGATTGTAGTGAGAAATAGCTATATATACATTTGCATATGAATAACGTTCTATTCAAGATTAGGTAAATGGCTTTCAATTAGTTTTTTTAAGTCGTCATTTGAAAATTTCCCCTATTTTGTCGTGTTGTCCACATAGTTAAAGTTTAGTATTAATCGTTATGCTCTTACAACGAAAATTTGGCATCCTTGTTGCTAAATTCAATTGCAAACCTTTTGCGTATTCATAGCCGATTTTGGAACACCATCTTGATGTTTTGCATATATCATATTTTTATAAATTTTCCCCCCACTTTTGTTTTATTTTATATGTATTTTTATTGTATGACTTTCATGTCTCTTTCAATACATTATAACTATTAAATTTATCGAGTAATATTTTTTATTAATGTACAATGCAAACGTCAAGATTATTTTTTATTCCAACCAGTGATGTAAATCCGGCAGAGTTTTGTTTGGTCGATCTCTTGTTTAACTGAGACTTTTTGTCTGTTTTCGAATTACGACAAATTCTAATGGTCGAAATATAAAAATAGACCAAAAAATCTTTGGCCTGTTTACGTTTAATCAACTAATACACCAAAGACCGACCAAACAACCAGCCGTTTTTACAACACTAATTCCTACCATAGCTTACTATGTTTAATCTATCTCCCTTTGTTCGGGTCATTCATTTAGATGTTGGAGAGCATGGTTACTAATCCCAGACCCACCCGAGCCGAAACAAGCGATGTGGCCAATGCAGTATTGGATGGAGCTGACTGTACTATGTTATCCGGTGAATCAGCCAAAGGCAAATGGCCCGTTGAAGCTCTGAAGATGATGTGCAAGGTTAGGAATATTGACTGCTCACTATCATTTCGTTTTAGACAGACCAATGACCTTCTTAAGCTCGTTTTTCAAGATATGAAGCATAGTTTACCAACTAAATGAGATACTTTGAACATTTTTATTAATTAGGGGGGGGGATTTTACTTTCTTAGTTTTACACTCGCCGTATTGATCAATTAAGGAAAATTGGTGGGTCTAGATTAATAACATACGCGATGTTTCGGTCTATTATTGCCCATCATCAGGGAAAAACTACGTTATAAATCCAAATCCACCATTCACATTAATGGATTGAATATTATATAAAAGTAAAACTCTTCTAAATTTCAACTATGATCCCCGCATACCGTTTGTGATGGATAATAAATAGTTGTTAAGATGTGAAATTTGAGATCATTGGGTCTCCCTATTTTTGGTATTTTATCTTTACAAATGTTGGGTTTTGAAAATGTAATTTCTACGAAGTGTGCAATTAACATCGGTTTTAGATAAACGTGGAAGCCGAAGCAGCCGTTTTCCATCAACTCCTGTTTCACGACTTGATCCAACAAGTCAAGCCGCCCCTCGATACGGCGGAGTGTGTGGCCATAGGGGCCGTTGAGGCTTCTTTTAAAGCCCAAGCCAAGGCTATCATAGTCTTGACCACGTCTGGAAAGTAAGACCCTCGTTTAAGTTATATTATTAGGTTAGATTTTTGCTGGTCCTCTGTTGCGATAATTGTTTGGGAGAATATTCGTGTGTATCGGCTTGGGTACTGCTTAAGCTAACTTAGGTTTTACTGAGTGTGTATTTTCCCTGTGTAGATTCATTAGCTCTCTGTCAAATTTGCCCCATGGTATTGACCTTTTTTACCCCCTTTTCATAAAGCTTAATGAATTTTAGAACACATTATTTTACTTTTGGTGGGCGTCATTTTGACTTTTGGTTTTGAAAAAGTATCAAGAATGTTTATTTTAGAGGTGAAATCGCTAATATTCTTATTCGGAGCTCGATCTTATACAACTGATTTAAACATACCAAACGATATACAAGTTGTGCAAAGCCACAATTTTACCAACCTTAATTTTATTTCAATTTTTTTCTATAGGAGCGCCATGGTGATTTCTAAATATAGGCCCAAGTGTCCGATATTCGCTGTCAGCCGAATCTGGCGAGTATCGGCTCAACTTAACCTCTACCGGGGCGTTGTTCCCGTGTTTTGCCAAAGTGAGCGATTCATTTTCGACCAAGTTTTAACGAGGACCTCGAAACAAATTAGAATTGAAATAGTTTTATTAGCCTAAAATTTTTTGAACCTAATGAAAACAATTTTATATACTTTATCCGACTAAGCGTAGTTATTTTTGTTATAAAATTTCGAGCTCTACATTGTATCACTTTTTACGATGTTAAATTGCATTGCCATTCAAATTAAAATCATAGCTTTTTTAAACTTTATTTGTACTTATGTAACTTAGAACCTAAGGATTCTGATTGGATGAAAGACGTCGACGCCAGAGTGCGTATGGCCTTAGATGCTGCCAAGCAAAAAAATTGCGTCAAGTCCGGTGACGCTGTAATAGTTGTTACTGGTTGGCAAGCCGGATCTGGCTTTACCAACACCATGCGCCTCATCAACGTCGATTAAAGACTCTTTATCCTGTCTTTTTAACACCCTAGTCAATATAGATACAAATTCCTCGTTGTACTTGAAAAAATTGTTTAAGTTATTTTAAGATTTATGCACGGTAAATCTTAAAATGACTTATTTTTTTAACACGACTTAGTCAATGTATTATCACTATTATAACTTGTATTAACTTTATTTCCCGCCTTTTCAATTCTAAACTTGCACCTACAATTAATGCATTCTATCTACGAGGACAATATTTGTTGTTTAGTTGTTCATCGGTTTGTTTAGCTTATTGTAGACTTTTAACTTAGACTTATCAACAATGCCATGTTAAAACCAACTGTACACTCAACTATATTTGTTATGCGCTTAGTTAATTTAGCTGCAATTTTATCATTTACTCTTTTAACTTTTTCGAAATCGTATTGTGTATTATTAAAATATGATATTCTATGTTTTAAAGGTGTACTTTCATTAAAAATGCGATGTCTACTATGTCTCAATTGTTATGATGATACGCGAGGTATGGCGCATTATACTTTATCAATATTAAGGTGACAAATTTAGGGAAGTAATTCTTTTAGAAAGTAACCTCTATTATTTGTTTAATTAAATAACTATTTAGCTATTCTAATCTGTTTTTGTAACCTTTAGTTTCAAGTTTTGCGTTTGAAATATAAGTAACAACTTTTAATTATTTTTACTAAATTCATTAGGTAATTATTAATATCCTTTTTGTAAAAATGTTCCCCCTGAATTTTTAAAATTGAATATTTTGAATCTGTGTTTTTCCCCATTTTGTTTTTTCGTGGTTATCAAACTCACACCGTGATAGTAATAATTTTTTTTAGGGTTAAAAAGCGTGTTTTCACGAAAACCAAGTTACATATATAAGCGTGATACAAAAAAGGACATATCGGTTAAATACAAAGATCTATATCATTATCTTCTAAAATAGGCCAAGAATCGGCAAAGGATTTAAAGCTGTCGTACAACAAGAATCCCCAGTTGTTGCCTAAGTAAAAAGGACACCGAAGGTTTAGATTTCGGTGAGCGTTTTCCGATTTATGTAAAAAAATTTATTGCCTGTTTATAGAAGGAACCAGAGCACGAGGCAACAACGGTGATAATAATATTGACGCCCTTCTGCGCTAGCGATAGGGTCGTATAAAATGCGAAGAAGCTAATAAGTCAATGCAAAAAAATCCCATTTGAGGGACATCAGGGTTTGAGCCGACTTAATGAGCCAGTATAACCCAAATTCGCATTGCCCGAAACTCAAGCCAACAAACAATTCAAAACGCTAAACGAACACAAATTTTTGAATTAATATAATTTGCTCAAATAAATTCTAATACTCATATTATTGTTTATAACTACGCATATGGATTTCGAATCGAATATTAAAATTTTTTTGAAAAAATATTCGATTCGATATTCGTCGAACAATAAACTGAAGATTCGGATTCGATTTGAAAGAAATTAAAAGATTCGATTCGAACATGTTTTAAGTTTTTTTATAAAACACTACAAATACAGTTCAAAAATTTATTTTAAAATATATTAAACACAAATAAATTGAATATGGAACTATAATAGGGAACAGAAATATATTTGTAAAATAATTAAGTAGTGTTTTTCAGCCAGTTTTTGAGGCAAATTATTTTTCTAATATTTTCTTCCTTAAAGGATTGTTTATGTTTAATTAATAAATTGGTCCCGTTGGAAAATATTCTTTCACACGGCGTAGATGATCCAGGAATTTATATAATGAATTATGTTTCCGCTTACCAATATCATTGGTGGACATTATTATTTATTATGATGTGTCAAAATGAAATTTAATTAAGCGTGTTTGTATTTGTAATTAAGAAGTTTAAAAAAATGATAGCGGGAAATATAACTAAATTGCGATAAGATAAAAACAGCTGTATTTATGCGACTAGTATATTTAAAATAAATAGAAAGTTTTTTTAAATAAATTGAAAGTCAAATGAATTTTCGAATCTTTTTATTAAGATTCGATTCGAATTTTCGATTCTCAGCAACTAAATATTCGATTCGAAATTTACGCATAGGATTCTCGAATCGAACCTCGAATATTTCCCACAGGCGTATTTATAACTTAAAAATAAGCAAAAAATTATTTAATCCTATATTTACAATTATAAAGTTAGATCAATATAACTTAAATGATTAATTCAACAGGTAAATTGAATATGCTCGCATGGTTTTGTCATACTTAATATTAGTTCAAATTATCTAAAAATAGCAAAACTTCTTTTATGAATATATATGTAAGATAAAATCAATTATAATTATTGTGCTTCAAATGGCTATAATAAAAAAACACTTCATGCTCGGATCATGTAGGATGACTTTAACTTGAACTACCATTGGATAAAATTATATAAGAATGAACTGATTATCTCTATTTTTCCATTTTTAAGTAATAAATAAATAAAGTATTTAACACCCTTTTAACATCCTTGCAGAAGTTACTTTATTAAATAAAACATATTAACTTACCAATATGAATATAAACACCTTACTTATTTGATCTTAATCGCATTGCGTGATATTGCAATAGGAAGCTGAAAAATAAGAATCAAGTCAGCTAGCATAATTTAAAAACAAAATAAATGTAATAATTGTTATAAATTACTGCCGTATCCGGGATACGGAATGAGGTTACGGAGGGAAAGCTATAAATTTAAAAAGGAACATAATACCCGTCAAGACATGGAATATAAACTGGCAGATTTACTTCGAGCAACGAGGCCCGAGACATAAAAGGAAAGTGTCCTTGGGAGCTTTGATTGGAATAGTAGGACAGAGACTTAAAAGGAACGTGCCGTTGTGAACAGTGGGGCAATAAATTAGGATCCCAAAAAATTTGGAACGAAATGGGCCAAAGAAGCCAGAAAACTTGAAAGGGATGGGTAATAATTTAAGGATGGGAACGAATAAGGAGGTTGAAGGATGGGAAATAGGTTAACCACGCCAAGAAAATAAAACAGTCCGATGGAATAGACTAGAAAAAACTCTCATTAATTTTTTACCCGCATTGAAAAGTCTTCCTAAAATAATCATTACTAGATTTTGGTGTTTTCTCCCCCCCCCCCGTGTCGTGTATTACGTGAATTTTTCGGAATTATTGGTACGCCATTATTTGTACGTGCAATGGAATATTGATTGGATAAATAAAGTCTGATACGCATTCGTGGTATTTAATTTATCTCCTGACCCGGAATAACAATCCCCTCGGATAAACTAACAGGCCCCCGAACAATTCTTCTTCCAAATATAGACAATAACCATCTTCAAAATAAGACACTTACTTTAATAATTCATATTGGATTAAAAAATTTTATTTTGGGAACCGAAGGGGCCAAGATTTTTCACTTGGGAGTGCTAAAAGGACCAGGATTTTGCTCTTGGGAGGCCTTGGCTCTATCCTAGCTACGCCACCGACTTTGGGATTGCGTGTGAGCTACAAGCAAGAGCTTATATTTTTTATTGAATGTATCGCAACGGGTACTATATAATTTGGGCATAGACTAATAATAACATAGACTGCCGAACAGCTGTTTTTTTACATTAACATCAGAGAGTAACCTAAGAAGTCGCCCAAGTGGAAATTCTTGAAATTAAGGTAAAATTGATATATCCTAAAATATATGCTAAATTTCATCAAAAATGAAATTTTTAATCTTTTTTTTTAAATAAATTAATAACATAAAAAATTTTAAAAATTTTTTTTGTAGGAATATGAGGTCTTGCTCAGTAAAGAACTGCATATCTTCAAAAGGCTTTCGTTTCACAAGTAATTATAAATAAATTTATGTATAATTTTAGATTTCCAAAAGATTCAGAGTTATTGTCTAAATGAATTAAATTGATGGGCCCTAAATTTAAATTAAAAACAACATTCAAGTATATGCAGTAAGCACTTTCGACCCCAGGATTTTATTAAAAATAGAAGTAAAAATTATCTTAAAGAAAATAGTGTGCCATCTCTGTATTTGTTAGAGGTAATTATCTTAAAAGATTATTCAAATTCAAAAACAATAGTGTTTTCTCTTTCCTTAATTATATTTCTTCTTTACTAAATGTTTTTTTTATGATTTAGTAACCTAATTTATAAATTTAAAAAAAATGTAGTAAAATAGAACGAAATACATTACGTTAAGTTCTATACGCAGTTAAAATTTCCACAAGCATGGCGGTTTATATAGTTACTTCTGAATTATCAGCTGTTCGGCAGTCTATGGTATTATTAGTCTATGGATTTGGGTTAAAAATGTACCAGAACAACGGTTAGGTATATATTGTTCGAAATAGAAGGTACCAATATTTTTTTTTAAATTAAGTATTAATGTTGCTTCTATTTTTTTTATTAATTTCAAAGGAACATTTTTATGTGATATTTTGTAAAATTTATCTTATATTTTCAAAAAAAATTTATAGCATATAGGTGGTTTTAGAATTTTAAATGATTTGTTAATGTATGTGTATATGATAGGCTCTTCTTCGAGCATTTTTATATTAAACTCTTCAAAATAAATTAGCAAGATACGCTTGTATTCTCTTATTTTTTAATATGCAGATGTAAAACATTATTCATTGTTTGCTTCAAAAATGATATACCACTTACATACCAATATTTCCTTTGACTACTCTTAATATGTTTTGCCTACAATGATATTATAAAATTTGAGTATTTTATAATGCACTACATGTTTCTTTGCCGAAATTTATTTGGGTAAAAATTTTTAATTAAGTCTGCAACTTTGGTTGTCACAATAAATTTATAATTTATAGTTATTGACAAAAAGAAGATTTTAATAAGATTCATTTAAAGAGAAATATTTATAAGTTTTTTTAAATTTCTATATTTTTTTAAATAAAGATTCTTGGGCAGACTAAAATTTCTAAAACTTGCTTTGCAAGACTTTGATAACGTAATGTCATATTTCAATTTACAATTTTGCATCTCAAAATGAATCAATTTGTCATCTTGCATTAACTCCGTTCTATTGTTTACTTTACCACTTTTACATTTTCAATATTTGTAGTCTCAAATTTAAAAATTATATCCAAGTTTTCATATTTTTTTTTGTAAAAAAATAGATCAATTTATTTTGTAGCACAATCCCCCCTGTGACAATCAGGTCTAATATTATTTTTTTCCAACGCCTACTTGCCATGACAAGCAGGGCTATTTTAAATATAAAAACATAGAAGAATAAATCAAAATTTCATTGCAAAACATCACGTTTTTTGCTAGAGTTGACTTTCACAATGAATTTTGAAGGGCAGGAGGGGGCTAATTTTTGAAGATGTTGCTTGTGGTTTGTTTTCGTAAATAACAATTCAATTAAACCTTTTACCTCTCCATTTCCAAGAAAAACGCTAAAACGTTATTTGTAATCAACGACCCTCTAGTACTTTAGTCTCTCGCTTTTAACAACTTTTTTAAAATTTAACTAGCTGACCCCGGCCAAGCGTTGATTTCATGGGCGTGGATTACAATTAGAGGGGGGGGCGGCATTAATAATTTTAGAAGGGGGCAAAATGATAATTTTTTTGAAATATCACCCATAATTATATTAAATTTTAATTAATTTTTGGATTTAGAGGCCCATTGGTGGATTTGACGCATTAATTATCTAAATTATACATATTTGTAAATGCGATTGTAGATATGGGAACCCTAATATTTTTAAATTTATAATGCACTTTTAGGTAAAAACCTAGAATGATTATTTAAAATTCGTTTTTTCCCCCCGATTGCTCGATAAATTTTTTCTTTTTAGAGTAGTTTTGTAAAAACGGCTCGGTTTTGTTTGGTCGACCTATGGTTCAACTAAGACTAACGCTTGATTCTAGTCTGTTTTTCAAGTTCGGCTAAACCTAGAGGTCGACCAAGAAAAACAGACCAAAACCCTTTGGTCATTTATGTTTATTCGACTAAACCATTGGTCGACCAAACAAAACCCAGCCTTATTTACAACCTTATATTAAAGTTTTTTAACTAAATTAGGTTTTGGGATGAGGGGCAAATGATTATTTCAAAGCTATTTATTATATTTTGTTTATCAATTTTTATATCGTTTTTACGACTTTCGGGACTTGTAATTAAATTATAATTGAATAATTTTAAAACAATTTTTTTAATTTTAAACGTAAATTTCTCCACTTTTTTGCCACTTATATTTGTGCTCTTTATTTCCCATAAAAACTGATTTCCGTAAATGATTTTTGCGCCATTACTACGTCAGATTCGTTACTAACTGAGACGTTTAGATTTTTCCAGTAACTTTTGATTTAATTTTTAACCCTTTTCCCCTAGCCAACATATTATTATGATAATTTTTTTTTTATTTATTAGCCACGCGCAGACCCATCCGTCAATGCAACAGCACCCAATCAACCGAAATATAGCATGTGAAGAAGTGTGACACTTACGCCTCAGGTAAATATCAATTTATTTTTGATTTTTACCATGGGCATAGTCAGGGGGGGGGGGGTCCAGGGAGGGGCGGCTGCCCCCCCCCCCCCCTAAATCCAAAAATTTGTTTAAATTTATAAAAATTATGGCTAAAATTTAAGAAAATGATCATTTTGCCCCTTCACCCCCTCTCTAAATCAAATGCTGGCTACGCCCATGATTCTTACTCTGATTTTCTCTCCCTTCAATAACTGAATGTATCCTTTAATTACACAAAAAGAGACTGTGAATGTGAATTAAACTTTTCTTATATGTTTGAGTAATTAGTTTAAAATTTGTAAAAAACATTATCATTTCTTTAAAATATTGCTCTTTTTATTTCATTAGCTACTTAAACTTACATATGTTAGGTTTCCAGTTAAAAAACTATGAATTTTGAACCAAACAGGTTTTACTTAAAAGTTAGGGCTTGTCTTAATATCGGATTCAGATTCAAATCGCGCGAGTTTATCTTTGTCTAAATATCCGATTCAATTTCATGGGTCAAACTCGGTTGTAATTATTAATATTTTGTTTTTTGATAGTTAAAAGCGTTTTTTTTGTTTATTTCAACTCTTGAGATTAAATCTAAACTTTGCTAATACCTATAACAACATACAACATTTAAGCGCAGGAAAAATTTGCATCTTACAAAATCGCTGTTATGTTATGCGTCTGAAATGCAAATCTGCTGTGAATTCGAAGTTAAGACGCGGCATGTTATAACCCGTAAGACGATTTTTGCTGCGCAGCAAAATTCGATATTAATACAAGCCCTTAGTATGAGAACATCGTTGATGAAAAATATTTTAGGTGGTTATAAATGGTAGACAAAACGGGGCAACGATCTTTTAAACTATTTTAACCTCTTAAAACCTTACTTTTTTGGTTGTTAATTAAAAAAGTTTATTTATACGGATAAAATGAAATGAAAACTGTACGCAGGTTTTTTAGTTGAAATAGATCAATTTTTTATTAACTAGTAAGTTCCATGAGGCCCATAAACTGTTAAAAGGCACCATCTCGGTTTACATATCAGCATATTAAACGCAACTTTATTTTTTACAAATTGTTTTTTTTTTCTCAAAAATCTAAATTCAGTTAACATCACATAATAAAAAGCCTTAACAAAGAAAAATAGAATTGTTTTTTGATTTGTTAAAGTTTTGTAGAAAATTCACTTATTAGAGGAAATAATTCAACGTTTTTCTCTACTTTTGCACGTTGTAAATCTTTCTTGCGCATTAGTGGGAGATACCGTTGTAAAAAGGCCTGGGCTCTTTTTCAAATTTCAACTAAACCTGAGGTCGATTTAAGAAAAATCGACCAAAAATTTTTTGGTCTGTTTATGATTAGTCAACTAAAAAACCAGCTCTTTTTCTCTCCTCACTTCGCGTCTAACTGACTCCTTCCCTTAATTTACATGCGTTTTGACAACTCTTGCAACTGACCCTGCTCTTTTAGAGTTTCCCATTTGTAGTCTAATTTTGCTCATTTGGCAAATTTTGCGTAATGATGGATCGTCAAACACGAAAATTTGGGATACAGCTTATCTAAGTTGGAAAATCGTATTTTTAAATCTCAAATTTTTGAATAAATTTTCAATGAAGAAGGTAGAGATGGCACTAAAAATGTTACGGCAAACAAAAAAATGGGTGGTACAACATGTAAATTGCATCCTTAATGAAATTTTTTTTCTCATGAAATTGACTAAAATTGTTTCTTTCTTCCAAAGATTTAAATGATAAATTTAATGATAATTCCAACGTTGAAGTTTGTTTGAGTACAATTGCCCGGGAAATTTAAGATTTTTATTATATATCTTTAAACGTTGGTAACCAATTCCACAAAGGCGCAATGATGTTGACGCCGTTGATAAAAAAAGCCTGTCCATGCAAGATTTTTGCCTTTTTTTTTGGCTCTCTACCTTTAAGTTATCACCACCGAAAGTATTAGCGCCACCTATAAACTATTTTAAACTCTGTCAATGCGGTTGTATTTTGTGAAATTATATTTTGTTTATGTTGTTTTTTCTGCAACTTTGTTAACTTTTGATAGCATAATGGCTGCACGTACCCAAAATGGAGTTTAAATTAATAATATTTTTACGACTATTATCACCCGTTTACCAGTCAATCCATGGTATAATTAGTTCTGCGAATATTAAGGCAATCGTTCGCTATCTTATTTTAAGCATTATTAAATCTTGTGTACTCCAAAATGGTGTAAGTTTATGTATTTTAAACATGATTTAATACTATTTTTTGTGCACGCCTCTTTTGAATTTTTGTTTTGTTTCAAATAACCAAAAATTTTTCCTTTTCTTTTTTTAACGTATATCTTTACACGTGAAATTGCTAAAAAAGATGTTAATAAGTGTTTTCGATAAAATATATACCATGATTGATCTCATCAATCATAGACTTTGTTTTAAATATATACATCAATCGAACTTTTTTAGAATTTAGTTAACTTTTCTATTAAAATGGATAATCATAAACACCAATAGATTATATGCGAAAGCGAAATAAAAGTTTTTACAGAAGCATAAGTCCACAGCCATTAAAAACCCTATAAATTCCCTATAGCAATCATTAGAAAATTACAAGTAGGACGGGACGGACGAACGGACAACCAAAACTTACAGCAAATAATCAGTTAACCATACAAGACTGGACAGGATACGACATTTTTCCTCTAAAGTGAGCTTATAAATTGAAATTGCATAGCAGCTATAAAACCTGCAAAGTCAGTCACTTTTTTTCAACCCGAACCCGATCCGACCCGAAATTATTTTTAAAATTCTTAACCCGAACCCGACCCGACCCGAAAGCATCTTATAATATTCAACCCGACCCGGCCCGAAAGCTTTTAAAATTTTTAACCGAAATCCTTCCGAACGTGCTTCAAATTTTGGTATCCAACGCGAGAGTAAGAAAAATTGCTGTGTGCATGGGTGTAGCCAGGGGGTGGCACATGGGCGTACGCAGGGGGGGGGGCAGGCCCCCCCTAATTTTAAAAATAAGATTTTTTCAATACAAAAACCCTCAAGAATTAAAAAAAAATTTGTTTTGCCCCCCCCCTAATTTTGCTCTGCCCCACCCTCATTAGGCTCTGCCCCACCCTAATGTGGCTCCCCCCCCCCCTCCGAATAGTCGAGACCTTTTTTTTTTTTTTTTGCTCTCAGTAAAATTTTTGGTAAGGAAAAATTTTGGATTTGGATAGTCGAGACCTTTTTTTTTTTTTTTTTTTTTTTGCTCTCAGGAAAATTTTAGAAAAAAATTTTTTTTTTTAATCTGCCCCCCTCTAATTCAAAACCTGCGTACGCCCATGGTGGCAGGGATGAGCGACTGTCCCCCTCTAAATCCAAAAAAATCTTAAATATTTATCAATTTATGGCTAAAATTATAAAAAATGGTTATTTTGCCCCTCCCTTAATCTTTATTCCCCCCCCCCCCCCCCCCCCCTATTATCAATTCTGGCTACGCACACGAGGGTGTATTAGTATTACTATTTATGAAACTAATTGATACCACAGATTTTGATTACTATTGATTTTAATTTGAATGATTTAATATATGGATAAATATAAAAATGATAGCATCTACATTATTGGGCCACATTTAATTTGAAATATATAATTTTGCATATGAATCATTCAATATTTAAACTTACTTTTATTTGTTTTATGAATATATATTTAACTTCACACTATTTAAATACAATTTAAAAATATTATTTTGTTGATATATTTTCCTTTCATGAGTAAAATTTTAATTTGCATCCAAATCAAAACAATCAGATATTTAAAAAAACATAAAGAATTTAATTAACTGAATGAATAATCTTTAATTATACATTTCGATATTAATTTAAAAATATTATACATGATAGCTCATTAATTTTAAAGATATATCCCGTGTATTCTGCAATGTAAGATTCATAACCTTCGACCCGACACTTTAAATCCAACCCGACCCGACCCGAAAGCTTATCAAAATTTTCAACCCTAACCCGATCGGGTCGGGTTTCGGGTCACCCGTGCGGTTCTCTAATAGCAGCTTATATGTTTATTTCGTCATTTAATGTTATTGCATCATTTAGGTGGTCTGATCTTTTGCAAAAACACGTACCCGGGTTTTGTATGGGCTCTGGTCTCTTTTTTAAATTCTTGATCCTAAAGATCGACCAAGAATCTTTAGATCAGAAGACATTTGGTGTGTTTCTGCTTAGTCGACCAAAACCATAGGTCGACCAAACCCAACACACCCGTTTTTACAACCTACAAACGGCTAAAAATTGCGTTTTTTTCAATCTATTATTTTGACCTCTTTCGCCTTGTTTAGAGCTCTTAATTAAGGACATTCATTAAATGTAAAGTTTGTGTTGAGGCGTGTATTGAAATTTCAACAAAATGAAAATTACGTCGTTATAAGTTAATTTTTACATCCTTTAATTTCGGAAAGATGTCTTTTTAATTCAGGATTCGCGGTATACAACGCTTTAGTGCCAGTTTTAAAGTTTTTTATGAGCAAATTTATTCAGTGTTTGGCCACTCCCCGTTTATTTTGCCGGCTCGAACTAAATTTCTGTTGATTAACATTGGTCAAGTTAAAATGATGATTAGGTATAACAATTTGGCTAATACTGGTGATCAATATAATTTAGAAAGAAGCAATTTAATTAATTAAATTAATATTTTTTCGCCTTAAAAATATAAATTTTCTCAAAAAATATACTTGATTCTAAGCATTAAAAAAGTTTTAAAAGATTGAGGGATCATGCACCATATATGATGACAATGTTTAGTAAATGTAAGATGACTACATTTTATATTTTTATTTTACACACAATGGTATTGTTCAATGTTCATACCGTTGGACAGTACAAGACGGGGTTGGACATTTTTGGCGTAGGGATTGGATAAATTAATTATCTTAACAACGATTCCTGACTCGCAAAATTAATTTTTTTTTCGTTTGCAGCTATATATATACATGGGCGTGGCCAGCACTTGGATTAGAGGGGGGCAATAATGATTTAGGGACGGGCAAATCGTTCATTTTTTAAAATTTTAGCCATAATTCTAATAAATTTTAACAAATTTTTGGATTTAGAGGGGGCAGCCGCCCCTCCCTGCCCCCCTCCTTGGCTACGCCCATATCCAAATGTGAGATTCCATGAGTTTTGTACCATTTTTTATTTATTTGAACTCCGAACCCGGTGCTTGAACATGCACCCTCGGCCCCTCGTAAAACAGTATTCCCGTTATTTTATTACATACACTCTTGTGTAAATAAACTAAAAGCCCGCCCCCCCTCTTTGTAAATAAGCCTTCCCCCCTCTCCCCTACCTTAATTAGACGCATTTTAAGTTTAACCCCCCCTCCCTCCATAGCGTTATCCGAAACTGCTATAATATATACACACATACACCTGAACAAATTATATTTTTTACAACTCGTTTTTTCGACCAATTTATTACGGGTTTTCCAATAAAAACTCCTTTTTGTACTTGGTCATCGGTGAAAAATCGGCATTTATAGCCTCCTTTATTTGTTTCCTATTCCAAAAAATATATATCATTCGTGAAATTTAGCCTAGACTTAAAGTGAGTAGCAATGATTGATTTAAGGCATATTTCTCACTAATTTGATAAAAGGTTTTTGGTGCCGTTTTTCTTAGTCGCAGTCTGTTTTTGTTTAGTCGACTAAAACCACAGGTCGACCGAACAACACCCAGCCCTTCGGTTGTTTAAATTTCGTCTCCGAGATTCCAAGCCGTCTAAAAACTAGGTGATATCTAAAATTATAACCACTAATTAAATAGCCAAATCTACTTGTTAAATCTTAAAATTGCGATAGCCAAAGGGGAGGGGCAGGGAGGGGCGGCTGCCTCCCTCTAAATCCGAAGATTTGTTGAAACTTATCAAAATTTTGACTAGAATTTCAAAAAATGTTCATTTTGCCCCTCCCTAAATCATTATTGCCCCCCCCTCTAATTACAATGCTGACTATGCCCATGTAAGCACGACCTTTATATAGACTAAAAGATGCAGGCGCTTTGCCAGGATTTTCTCAAGGGGGAAGAAAAATTCAAAATTTTTTCGACACTTTTATTTATAATGTAACAAAAATAAACTTCGCGTACAATATATGCGAAACTTCAAGACGCTATATAACCAGCCTTGGGAAAATCTCTTCTCTTCATTAATCAGAGCATTTCCTACCGATTTTATTCCTTAAAAAAGGACATGGAACTTCAAAAAAAAATTTCAAATTTTGGTCCAGGGGGTAGAAAATTCCCGCTTTCTGCCCCCTTGGCTACGCGCCTGAAAGGATGCATTTTTGGCACTCATTTGGTCAGGTTGGCTTCTTGAGACTTTAAGACAATTTAAAATGCTGTTAAAAATAGCTTAATGAATTCTAACTTTTTCAGGCGTTTGCATAAAATTATCAAAGATTGTTATAGCAATATTTGGCATATTGTAATAGATTAGTTTTATGATAATGATCGTTTTAAATCACCTACCTTAATGTGAAAAATAAAAGATCAAACTTTTTTGTCAATTTAATTTTAATAATCTAAAAGCCATCATTTGGCTATTTTTTATACTTTTATTATTTATATCTGACTTCATGGGCGTACCCAGGTTTTGAATTAGGGGGGGGGGGGCAAAACGTTTAAAAGTTCATTTAGAGGGGGGCAAAACATAATTTTTTTTAATTTTTTAATGTTTTTGCATTGAAATTTTTTTTTCTCTCTCTTAAATTAAAGGGGTGGGGGCTATTTGAAAGGTCTTTTCCAAGATTATATTTATAATTAAAAGCGAACCCATAAATTGCATATCAATAAATATATAGGATTGAATAAATTTTATCAGTTCCGTCATAATTCTGATGACTGCCTCTACTTGAGAAGTCATAATTTTCAAAGAGCCTTAGTTAAAAAGTAGGGCATTTCTAATTTAGTTGTGCATTTAAAAAGATATCTAGGCAACACAAAAGTGGCTAAAAAGTTGCCCCTATCTTTTTTTGAGCGTTTTAGCTTACTTTAAGTTAGGGTGAATATCATTTAAGTAAAAAATTTGAAATCAAATTCAAAAATACATTATTGATTTTGCTCTAGGTTTAAAAATAAAAATTCTTTAACCTTTAAATTTTTTATACTATTAGATTCGATCGAGTCCTACGTGGTTGAATGCGAATTTATTTTTCTAAATGATTAGGTTTAAAGTTGCGGAATTTGCAGCTTTTTAAAAGTTGTTAACTGTGAAAATTAATCAGGATTAAAAACAAAGCATCAAAGTCGTAAAATCAACTTAAAGTTTTGCTACACTTCAATTAATTTTTGATTTATAGTAAATTTCTTATATTTATTTCGAGCGTCCATCCCTTCTCTAATTTGACTTTAATTAAAAAAATTTACTTGAAAAAAGGGACTAAGGGACTATGTTAATCATTTTAACAAAAGGTGTTAAGATTTTTTATGAATTTCAATAAATCTCTCGATTTGGACCCATAATATATAATGGACATAAAAACTTATGTATTACGCAACTAGATGCAAACACTAAATCTAACCCTAACCCTTGCCTATATTACATTTTGCCTATATTACATTTTGCAAAAATTTGAATATTAATAATTATATTTTTAATATATTGGACCACAAATATTAGTTATTTTGGGAACTATTTGAAACGGTGTATAAATACACGTTAACCGGCTATATTTTTAAATATCTATCAATTCAACGTTAAATAATCTAGATTATAAATTAATTAGCAATGTAAAATCATGGATAGATATTAAAATTAACATATCTTTGCCTATATATACTGTCTTATATTAAACTCAAAGGTTATGATTAGTTTAGATATTTTGGCCATTATATATTTTGACCCGAAGTGAATCTCTCTCATCAAATATACACACGCCCACCTAAACAACTATTACATTCGTCGTCCACATTTCGTAAAATTCAGTTTGTTGTTTATCGCCAATTTTTTTCATCTCCTTTTCCGGGCTCGTTTAATTCAAACAAAAATATTGCCCAACGGGTTACCTTTGTAAATAAAGATTTTTGCGAATTTCCTTCTTCTAGGCTGTATATAGACTACTACAACAACAACGCTCTGTTTGTGCATATATATATATATATATATATATAACAACGCAATCGAAATTTATAATTTTACCCTAAGTTTTGGCAAAAATAGTAAAACATGATGATGATAGTCTTAGTTAATGGCGATTTTAATCCTATCCGTTCCCTAGTAGGTCACTCATGCACGACTCTGTGCTAATTTTAATCTCAAAATTGAAAATTAATTACACCTACATTTACTAATGTAAATGATGGTACTTTTTATCATTATTCTCCGCCTCATAAATCTTGTTGACGCGCAAGGCTAGCTAGGCTGGTTAAATTTCGAAATTCCTTTCGAGTGAAAACGCAAAAATTGGATAGGTCGTTTTTGTTTTTTTGTTAAAAAAAAGTTTTTCGAAACACTTGTGACGGTTACTATGAATTCGAAGAAATATTCGAGAACCTACATTTTGATTTTACCTGAGATAAATTTTTTGGAATGGTGTCAACAATGCTCTTCATTTGGTCAAATTTTGCGATGTTAATTTGTTTTCCCCCAAATAGCAATGAGCTAGCTAGCTCTACATCTAATACACCTTTTTTTGAAAATAATTTAACATACTTCATTATAAACAAGTATTATTATATACAACCACGTTTCCAGACTAGCGAATTTGATAAATTAAACTTTTAACCTGTTTATTGATGATAAAATTTAAGATCGGGGGGGGGGGCAAAATAGTTTATAATAATAATTTATGGAAAAGCAAAATGACGAGATTTTTTGAAATTTAAACTATAATTCATAAGCGTAGCCAGGGGGAGACAGGGGGGGCGGCCGCCCTCTCTAAATCCATAAATTCTTTAAAATGTCATATAATTATATGGCCAAAGTTTTAAAATATTGTCATTTTGCCCCTCCTCAAGTCATAATTGCTTCCTTTCCTAGTTCTAATCCTAGCTTTGCCCATGCATAATTTTGTTTCCCTCCCGTTACTATACGCCCAGGAGTATGAGGCTCGATATTACAAAATTTACAGAGTTTACCTTGCATTTCAACGTACAGAATAAATTTATAGTTCAATCTTTTTATTTTGCTCTTCTCTATTTGGCAGGCCAAATCTCTTATTTGTTACCATGCTCAGGCATCGAGGAACGTTCACGAATTAAACTCTCGCTCCGCCGTAAAAACAGAAAAAATATAAACCTCGACTTAAACCCAGCTCCGATAGAATGAACAATTATTCTGGAGTAAATATCGAGCCGAGCCTGCATTACCACATGGGTATGAGGGAGATGGGAGCTCAGCACCACTCTAACGGCGTTGTTCAAGACTGTAGTCCCAGCTCCGTGAATTATAGCAATAGCCTGTCGCCATCTAGCGGAGAAGATGATTCTTCCAACCACGATTTTCTTGAAGCCAATATACCCCAATACAACGATGTGTTGGTACGTTAGAACACACAACATTAGCTTTTTATTTTTTTTTTTTTGGGGGGGGGGGGGGCTAGGTGTATCTATCATTTTGAAGTTTGTTTTATTTACAATTTGATTATAATAAATAGTTTCGGAACTTATAAGCAATTTTAATATATGTAGAAAAGTAGTCTTATAATTTATAGTAATTTACGATGGATGAGCTCTTTAAAAGAATGCTAAGGCTCTTTAATAGCATTATTTCTTCGACGTTGATTAAGGTATACATGTTTAAAGTGCGAAAAATTAGGGATAATGTTAGCGAGTTAAAATCTTTTTTTTTCTTTTAACTTTGGTTTTAGCATTTGGCTTATAGTAAAAAAAGTAAAATTTGATATTAATAACTTGTGTGCACGCTTATATGAATCATATACAGGATTTTGATCTTAACAATTCAATCTTTTCGCTGTTGGGCCTGGATCGAATCGATAAAGTAGACGAAAATGAAGTTAATATACTCGACCCCTATTCAATTGCAAAACGCCAATACGGTTACGATATTAACGGTATATTTTAAATTGCTATATTTTTGTATGCGTCGCCACTAGCCTACTATGCAATTTATCCCTTTTCCGGATAAGGCATCTGTTTTGTTTTTTGGTCGTTGTCTGTAGCATAAAATAGTTGATACTTTAGTAATAACTTAATTATTTTGGTTCACCATATTTAACTGACGGTTTATATAAGGTTATAGCGCTGTAGAGGTATGGCTTTTATAGGCCAAGGTTTAAATAGAAGTTTACCTTGCCTACAAAGTTCCCTTACATATAATATAAGTTTCAATTTTTTTATATTAGGAATTGGCGAAATGAATTAAAGAGTGTTTAGCAGATTCAATAACTTGTAATTAATTTTTTGAAATTTTATAGAATGTTTCAAACAGAATAAAAGACTACTTAGGTTCTTCTAAATTATTCCGGGGCCCGGCCCGGAATTTTAAAGCTTCAAAATTCAAGGCCCGGGCTTTTCCGGGCCGCCCGTGTAGGTTTCTGTACCCGTTTTTTATCAAGAATGGGAGGGATACTTGGATATACAATTTATTTGAAATTTGTTTAAATCAGCTCTTAGGCTACTATTTATATCAGAGTCTGGATGAAAGCGCTGATTTGAGCCTTTATAAAAATTAAGCTAAAATATATGTATGACCCTACAAACTAGTGTTGTAAAAGAGGCTGCGTTCTGTTTGGTCCACCTTTAGTTCAACTAATTGGTCGACTCTAGTCGGTTGACTAAGATTGGTCTGTTTATATTTAGTTGACTAAAACCAAATGTCGACCGAACAAAATCCGTCCGTTTTTACAACACTGCACAAAAATAATGGGAGAAGGTTAAAAAATACTGAGATTCGGTTGATTGAGGTGATCTTTAACCAAATTAAATAGCTATAACTTAATTTCCGTAAAAAATTGACCTTTTACTTTTCTACGCTTAATAAGTTAACGTCCCTCTTGAACTGCTGTATAAATTTAAAATTATTAGATTTAGTTAGCACATTCACTAGAATTAGAAATACCACGAGTCTTCCTTGTCTTTCAAGTAGCTCGGCTTCAGGTACCCCACCCACCGACGAAGTGTCGTTAAAAGAGCTAAAAGCATTTATATTACATGATTACCTAAAAAAGCGATTGTTTGTTACACCCACAGACGCACATATGGGAATGAGTGAGGTGAAAAGCGATAACAGGCCCAGCTATATCGACTATGAACCGCTAATGCTAGATGCGCTAGATCAAACCTCCGATGCATTAGGCCCCGGTGCTAGCGGTAACAACTTCAGCCCGCGCGATTTAGCCTTTCTCAACGACCTGGACCTAGCTAATCTTCCCGATCTCATGGAAGAATTTGGACCTGACGATATATCGCATCTTTACTCCCTCGTACACGGGTCAGGCTCACCGCTAGCAAGCATCCTCCCCCAATCACAAGTAGTGTATTGGCGGCACCACACATTTTCCATTAACTTTCGCACGGATGCGCGTGATATTTGATTAGCCTGCCCTACTTTAAATTTAGTTTATCTTCTTTAATTTTTCCACATTTTAGACAACCAAATAGGGTCTTGGTCAATCGATGTTATCTATAATAAATTGCTTTATGTGGCTTAACGTCGGAAGGTTAAGCGAAGCAAATGACGTTGTATTTTTTATAATGTTTTTAAATAAATTAAACATCATTTTGGTAACTTTGTTATGCGCAATGATTCTAATTTGTTACTAGTAGATGGATTTTTGTAGGAAAATTTAACTTTTTTAATTAATTAAATTTAAAAGCAGCATTGAGATATTAGTTTGGAGTTATTTTGAATTCAAACGACTCGTGCACGCAGTTATAAATGGACAAATGGCCCATTTACTTAACAATTTGTGGTGGAAAAAAGCATTAAAAATTGCATCAGCTTCAGTAATTAACAATCTTATCTATATCATTTTCTTTAAACCTCCCCCCCCGGGTTATATTTATAATGTGAAATCAAAGCTTATTTTTAAATAAATTTAAAAACGTTCTTACTAATTTAGATGAATGAGGTATCCTCGCAAGCCCCTATTAGTGCAACCTCTAAAGGTCTTGCTAAATGCAATCCTCACGCCCAAACAAAGGGAGTCCACACCAGTCCGACTACCATCAACCTTCCACCCACCCTCTCGTTCGGTTCACTTAAAAGATCTCAGCCTCTCCAATCACCGGCACCCGGGTCCGACGCGGTTAACCGTAGCACACAATTCAGGGAAAAGATCATAAAATTGCAGCAAAAAATTGGGGCCGTTTTCAAGAACGAACTGGATCTCGCCACTACGACGTGTAGTGCGGAACAAGGTTACAACACCTACAGCTATCCCCACCACAGGGACGGTGTCATTAAAACGAACAACCAAAACGTCTCGCCAATCCGCGAAAGTCCTACCTGTAAAAAGCTTAGATTCGACGATACCGATTCTGGTAAGAGCTCTTCTTTCTCTATACGTTATTTGGTCCCACAGTCGTGGGGTTCGTTTTAATAAGTTTCTTCCATCTTGACCTGGTCAGTGCTATGTCTTGACTAATCTCGTTTTCATAACTTTATCGACTTGCCCTTTCCACGTTCTGGTAAGAGCTCTTCCAAGAGCTATTATGGGTTGTTTGTTGCAATTGCCTCGCATAAAGCTTTTATGCAGTAACTTCAATGAATTTTTAACTCGATCAGTATTGCATTTTTTCACTTAGATTTTGGATCTAGTTTGTGGTAATCGCTTAAAAATATTGTATTTCGGTTGGCGTCTTCCTTCTAAGACCACGAACTCCTGTGGCATAACATTTCATTTTATACATTAGAGTATCATTTAAAAGACATATTTCTAATTATGCACTGTAGAAGGGTGGGAGCAAGGAGGGCGTTTTTATGAATGTAAATGCCTGTGATTTTGAAAATTAATTAAATTTTTCAGATTCGATACGTAAGCTTTGATGAAACTTTATATATTGATTGATAGGAAAATTGCAAGTTCTCGTACAAAAATATACGATTTAGTGGCCGCATTTCATACCCAAATAATCTTGACGACGAAATTTTCAAAAGTTTTACTTTCTTTTATTCTCACAAATATATTTAAGATCTAAATAGAGTATTTATTTGACTTGTCTTAGATCTTCGGCCCTTAACAACTGTGAGCAATCAAAAGGTGTCTCCCACGCAATTTTTGATACTCAACAAGCCCTTAAACACATGCATTTCCGCTAACGCTCCGTTGGCGCATCCAAAACAGCCGAACGGGGCGCAATTTATATTGCCGCACGGCTACCGACAATCTGTTTTGATGCAACCACAAGCGTCAGCAACTGTGAATGCAAATACCACTGGTAAAACCTTAGGCTTAGCAGGCTGCCCTCCCCTCCAAAACGGGCTCAAATTTCCTTATTGTTCTCCCTACAGCAACGAATCATCGCCCGAAACCTCAAACTTCCCCGATATCGTATCTTACGAAGAGGTTGTTGTGCCCTTAATAAATTGTTATCGTTTTTGCATCTTTGTTTTTGTTTGGGAAAAATAACCTTTAAAAAAGGTTAAATTTTTTTTATTTATTATACGAGTTTGTTTAAATTTCTAAGTTTTACCTCTTTTGGACAGAATAAGCAAGTTAAAAAACTCGAAAGAATGATGAAAAACCGCGAAAGTGCTAGCATATCCCGGAGGCGCAAAAAAGAGGTACGTTTTACTTTATCGATAACTTACTCCCCCCGTAAAAATGAATTGTTTCTATTCTTATTTAATACATTTGCGAGGCAATGTTATTTTGGCTCCGCTGAAATAAAATCTTTTTATGTAGACTACGGTTAGACGCTGTTTCGCCATTTATAGTTATCCGTATTGCATCTTTTAAGTTAAACATGATCTCCTTACTACCATACATGCGTGATAGAATATGAATTTCTTGATAAAGGCATCAATCTGACATAATCCTATTAAAATTTAATATACTAATTATAACAGGAAGCTGGTTTTGTCCTATAATACTATTTAAGTTTACCAGATTCAATCTTCTCTCGAAAACCAATAATTAATTGGCCGCATCATTGCACACATACTTTTTAAGATGTATTTAATAGTGTTTCATAACTCTCACTCCTCTCTAGTACATCAAGAGCCTCGAGAGCCGGGTGGAACAGTTGACGAGGGAAAAACGGGACATGGAAATTTTGAACGGAAAATTGAAGAGAAAGATTGACAACCTAGAAACCGAGGTATAATCGTTCCCCTACGTGTATGTGCATGTGTGTGTATGGCCCTCTTTTTAATAAGCTTGGCTGAAATTGGTTGGAATCTTATCTTGTTCCCATCATACCCGCCACATACCAAATATCTAAATCGTTTGTTCACAACTCTCCCCTTTTATATATATACATACTGCCAACCCTCGAACATACCTCCGAAGAGTAATTGAGCTATTTTGAAAGTCCGACGATTAAATTAGGGAATATACCCATTGATCTCTGCTCAATATTGCATTCCAAAAGCCTCAAATCTGTCAATTATAGCCATTTAATCCCCCGTGTATTAATATTACGAAGGTGCTATGGAGATAGAAAAATAGGATAATTATTTTTATGCACGCCATCGATGTGTTTTATGTTATCGTTATAAACACGATCGTTTTTTACAACGTTTACAATTAATTCTTAAACCATTATTTTTTTTTAATCCGACACTTTTTAATTGTTAATATATACTTATGATTCCCATCCATGCATCCAATACAATCTTATTGCCAAAGAGTGGCGTAATTGCAATCAAATTTTATATAAACATTTTCTGGGTTATGGCATAATAATTATTTGTTACACCTTGTTCCAATGTAAATATGTATTTTATTTATGTATTATGCAATGTATCTATTTGTAAATGATTCCACATTCTGTCATTAGCCCTTATGATTATATTAAAATGTTAAATTACGATGTACAAAATCTTTTGTAAACATGATTGATTCCAACCAATTTTATAAATAGTCAATAAAAGTTTAACTAACATTTTGTATAGTCTGTTTGAGTGTTTCAATGTTAAGTTATATTTTAATTGACATCAAATTTTAAACATTATTATTTTTGGATAAGTTTTAAACAATTAACTTATAGTAAAAATATAAGTTTAGATTGAAAATTTTTATGACTAAATCTCATTGCAAGCCTAATTTAATTACGATACCCTATTATTTCTTAGAATACGTTGCTTAAAAAAGTATTGCCTCTACTGAAATTAACAAAGCCCGGCCTCCTATTCTGTTTTGTCATACTGTTCATCATACGATTATCACCACCCATGTAAGTTTCCAAGTTAATAGATTAAGGTTCTCCGTTCAGGACACATTTTAATGTTATTTTAAAATTTATAATGCGGCATTATTAATGTTAATTATTGCATTGCCACAAAAAACTATGTCATAATATCATTTTAATTTTGGGTATTGCAATTAAAAAGCATTTTTAAATTTTAATTGTTTTGAAATTAAAATACACTGATTTCAATAAACTTTTTAAAAAAAGTCTAGAGCCAGCTAAATATCTAAGAAGGTGAATCATATATTTAAACACTAAAATTTGACTTAGTTTAAAAAATTGATTTATAATCAAGACAAGCCCGTAAACAGACGTGTAATATATCTATGTAGCAACACTTCGTTACTATTTAGATATCTCAATAAAACTAACGAAAGCTTTGGGAAAAGAATGGATGGCATACGACAGTTAACCAGTTTGGGTGTATCAGAGAGCGTCGGATATAATAATAGATTACTGAAAGGCTTAAAACGGCATTACAATGCATCTTCTCAAAACGGAGGACTTCTCCAACCCTTAAGTTCAACTCCCTCACCTCTCTCAGTCACAACCGAATCCCTATATTATTACGACAAAGTTGGCCTTTTGGAAAACAATTTGACCGAACCAAACACAACTTTAGACTTACTTTTAAAGGGGAACGAAAATATAATTGCTAAAGAATTTGATACATTTCGGAATATATCGTTCCAAGATCATCATGTTACTACTAATTGGGTGCACAAAGCATACCAAGCCTTGGGCGGTTGGTTGGGTTTAGAGTATGGGCCATGGTCCGAATTCGAATATCACCTGAAAGCTTTAGCCTTATTCATGTCTCATTACGATGTTCCGAGCCTATGTGCCTCGGCTAATTTTGTCCCCCTCAACTCTAGCAATGCAACCAACTCACCACTGAGGTAGGAGCATTCCCGAAGTTGAATCTATCTAAGTCTTAGTTATTTTACGTTTACATCGAAGTGTATATTATAATGTGACAGGGCGAGCCCATTTTCAATATCATAGTACTTTGTAGTGTTGTAAAAACGGCTGGGTTTTGTTTGGTCCACCTTTGGTTTTAGTCGACTAAACATATGAAAACCGACGGTTTTTTGGTCTGCTTTTCCCATTCGACCCCTAGGTTTAGCCTAAATTTGAAAAACAAACCAAAGTCGGCCCTTAGTCTTGGAAAACCCAGCCGCACTGGTACTTTGTAATTATTATTCATTCAAAAACCGAGCATATGTTTGGTTAAATTTCATTTATTTTTTAGGCCGAGATGGCCTTAAAGCCGATAAGGTTTACTTCATTGCTTAAGAGGTTAACTTCTTTAGAAGACATTGTAATAATGAAGTATATAAACTAACTGTAAATAAACATGATAATTATGGGTAAACCTTCCAACTTTGCCCCCCCCCTCTCGATATTATTTCATTTTATTTAGGCTCAGATTGAATCCTAAATTAACGCAATGGGTCGGGAGCTTATTGGCCGAAAGATTATTCAAGAAGGATGCGCTTTACTCTAATCTAAATCGCCCTACAAATTATACGCGTAGCTATAATGATAGTTTTGCTGCGGGCCTCAACCTCCCTTCGGAATTGCTGGATTATGGAAATTTGACCAAAAGGTTTTATATGGAAGAAACAAGAGCTCAGCCATACGAAAACCGTTCTACCAACCGAAATTTTAATAAAATGGCAAGAAAGTCAGCCATGCGGACAAACAAAATTTTGGATTTAAAGAGCGCTCATTCGAGGCATTTAAAATCTTTAGTCGTTGGGTACGTGGATAAGTCTTTAAATTTATCCTTACTTCTTGACTTAATAATCATATTAATGTTCTTGAAATTTAGAAATAAAACTAAGAATTCCAGCCTAAACGCCACAATGGATACCTTCGCATTCAACGACGCCTTTTCTGCTGACAAACAATTAAACGATTTAAACGTGAGAATTTACGCACAAATTTTCATTTTCTTATATGCATTTATTCGTTATCTTTATGATTAAATATTATTCATTTTTCGAATTTACAATTAGTTATTATATTTTTTCTCTCATCATAATATAAGCTTATTAATTCTATTTCTAGACCATTTGGTCAAAACCTGCTCAATACCACAATGATACTCATCCGGCCAAAATTTCCAAAGTACAAAGGCGAAGTAAGCAAAATTTATTAGGAATAATGGGCATTGTCAGCTTTAAATAAGAGGGGGCGGGGAATGATAATATTTTAAAATTATGACCATATTTTCGATAAATTTGAGGGGACAGCTGCCCCCTCCCTCTCAGCTACGCCCATGAAACTAAATAACTTTAAAAAATAAACAATTTTTTAACCGCCTACAGATACCACTAAAGATTTACCAGGTCAACCGGACTGCTTAACGGTCGAAGCCAAAACGGTGCTCGTTAATAGAACACAAATGTCCAAATAAGCCATGCACGCAAAGCAAAATTGAAAGACGTTCCAAACAAATAAATTTTTTTCTTAATAACCGTCTTGTAATTATCTTTCCCGTATGCACCACGGAATTTTTGTTTATATTATAAATATTATAGAGAGAAGGACTTTTGTCGTCAAATTTTTCCTTTTCGTTATCCTTCTAGTTCATGCCAAAATCGCAATTTATATCGTACATCTGTTATTTTTATTTGTCCTCGCGCGATATACAATTTGTTTACATGTACCTATTTTGACCACAATGACTGTATTTATACGTATTTCTTTGGCATTATAATTAAACGCAACGCCTTAATATTTCTTGACCATAAATTATAATTATATTATTAAATTTCCTCTTATTTGTATTCACAATTCAAGGGTTATTTAGAATAAAATGGAATTAATTGGGTTTTGTTGTAAAGATATAACTTGTTTTAGCCATCTCGAACCATGCAATAATTAATAATGGGGGTAGGCATATAGTGGGTGATTGTGTATTTTTGCCAATGTCTAGTCACCGTCCTATTACATTTTTAAAACATAATCATCGTGTGTATACTTTTAAGAATTTGGGGTAGAAGTATTGTAATGTAACTCAAGAATAAGTGTTTCATTTCAAATATTAAAAATAGGTCATTCTTTAATAGCTAAAATCTACCCAAAGGTAAAGTTATTGATAAAATTCTCATATCTTAAAAAGTAAATCACTAAATTTAGGTTTGTATGTAGCGATTGACATTGGTAAGGCAGTGTGAAATAATTAGTATGGTTTAATGTGTATTCAAGTCAGTTATGTTTTTAACCATAGAAACACGTTTGTGTTACCATTATTTGACTAACAAATTTCTTAGAACCGAGGAGTCCAGGGTAGGATAAACGCCCTTAAAGCTATACCTGAATATAGCTTACTTTAAACCTTCTGTTTTATCCCATTTATTAAATCACATCATATTATCAATGTTGGCCACAATTACAAATATATTTCCTTCAGGTTACTAACAATATTCACTTTATTAATATGAGGATTTCGGAAAAAATATAAAAATATCTACTTATACATTATCTACATATACATGATTTGTAATAAGAACATATGCGCCTTCGTGATATTCATAATGTAAAAAAAGAAATCGAAAATGTTGATAAAGTAATACCGGGATGAGGAGCATAGTAATTGAGCGTTGATTCTTTTTAAATGTAGGGTTGCCAACCGGAGAACAGACGAGCTAAATTTTGCGGTTCTCGGGCTTCATTGATCAAATGTGAAACTTGATCTTCCACTTTAAATACGTGTCCTTCTTCCATTCCAACAAGTTTTTGTTCCATACGCAACAACACTCTTTCTGCCAACTTATTCGCCTCTGTCAAATAAAAACGATTCTTGTTTCAAAAACATCACAAAAACCTTTTATAAAGCAGAAAAAATAAATAGCAATTTGTAAGGAGGCCTCTGGCCGAGGTCAGACAAATTATAAGTACGGTCATCATTAATTTGCAGGAAATTATTTAGTAACAGTTATAAAGCCACAACCTAGAGAAGTTGCCTAAAGAAATTTATTATAAAGGTAAAAAACAACAATTAAAAATAGCATCAGGGCTCGAGCGAGGTCAAAAAATTGAAGTTAACCAGCGGTCATTAGCTAGATGCGAAAGCAAAATAACAGCCTTTAACATAAGTCCACAGCCATTAACAGCCCATATTAGTTTACATGGCAATCATTATTCACAAGTTGGACAGGACGGACGGACAACCAAAAGCGAGGCTATAAATTACAAAGCAATTAAAAACGGATAATAAATCACAAAAGTGCAATTATTATAATCAGTTAGTTATACAGATAAACGGATTGACAATTCTTGATCATATAGTTAGTGGGGATTAAAACATTTTCCAGCATAACATTGCGCTTATATTTATAGCTCATTAAAACTTGTTAAAAATGAGACTATCACAACAGAAAATCCCAATGTTCAGTTGTAAGTATCCATATAAAATTAATTGGTTTAAAACTAGAGGAATTCATAAACACTTATAAAACCTATTAAAACCTTTTCACCCATTTCAAATAGAACCATACAAACATAGACTGATCAACAGCTAATATATATTTAAGCATCTAAAGTGTGGCAGAACGACCACCATCTTAAACATATACCTAATATTGATCAATAATCACTGATTTTATAAATGTGAAAAATACTTCAAATCGAATTGATTTATAAATTGAAATGTAGATGGCGCTATAAAAGATTTGTATATTTAGAGGTGTTATTTCTATCTATATCCTAATAATTTAATTCAAAAAAACTAAATTTTATAATATCAAAAATGATTTGTATTCTTATATTATTGAAATATAAAACCAAAATTTGGAACACTTTTTCAAAGGAGTGGAGCAGTTGAATCGGTGTCATATATTTCGTGAATATAAACTTTTTAAGCATTAAAAAAATTAATCAACCCTCAAATAAGAATGCCTATGCAATGCATGAATGTTTCGATACATATTTAAAACCATAAATTGCATAGCAATTAATATATAAGAAATATGATAAGCCAAATATAAAACATCTAAATTAATTTAAAAGTCAATATATAAGTGATGATAGATGTAACGGTATTATAGTAGATATTGTGATATAATTATTTATATTGTCGATATAATAAAATTTAGTTGATTAATAAAATGTGGATAATTTTATGGTGAGCCCCCAGATAAGATGAAGTTACGACAAATATATAATTTTAGTTGCATATAAAGAAATACCCGCAAAATATGTTATGTTTAGATATCTCATTTGCAAATTTAACCTCTGATGAATATTATCTCCAACTACTGATGATTTAAGTTAAAATCATGATATAAAATACATATATAAAGAGAGATAGATTTTATCTATATGTAAGAAATTAAATCATGCGCTTGTAAGTACATGTATACGGATATATTATCGATAAATTCGAAAACATTTATTAAGTCAATACGATATGAATGTAACAATATATTAATATTGGTATTAATATTTTGGTATTTTTTATCGGTTGCAAAACTGGCTTATAGTGAGAAACGTGCAACAAGTTTATGTCTATTAAAGACTGCTGTTTACTATATTCAATAAAGTCACATACAACGGGATGGTTCTGGCCATTAAGCCAATGACTATTTGAACGGGACCCGTAACATTAACATTTTGCCAAATTTCATAGGGAAAAGTTGCATTTGACCAGGTTTAGATTTAATGAATATAATAAAAAGGTCTTTCGTTTTTTCGTTAGAGAGCACGAGGGTTGAGTACTAATAGATCCAAACACACTTAGTACATCCTGATCCTTCGAATACCTAAGAGTGAAAGCGAGCCTTACCAACTTTTTAAGATATGGGTCTTCGTTGCATTCAGACCTAATTCCCTCATGTCCAAGTCTTTGAAAAATAGCCTGGAAAAAAATAAAACAAGCACCCTAAATTAAAAATGTGTCATATAAAAAATTGGAAGCCTTTCACGGTAACACCTGGAAAGCATCTTAGAAAGCTTGCATATACTGGCCATTTCAGAATCTACCTAAACCTAATTTGGATGTAACACCAAATTAACTTGTTAAAAACCATGTTATAGGTTTCACAAGTTTTATCCGTAGCAAGGTACATACGACCGTAATCATATAGCCTATGTAAACGTATGGATTACATCGATCTATAAATCAAAAGTTAAAAATTAAAAACTGCTATGTCATGGATAAACAATGGCGGACATACATAATATGTGTAAACAGAGTAAAGATAACCAAATAAACACTTGATTCTAATGATGTGGATGTTTTCAAAATCATAAGTCGATTTGTAGAGTTGCAGAGCAAGAATCTTTCACCATTTTCCTTAAAACAATGCTCCAGAGCTAAGATAATTTCCTCATTGTTTTCCGGTTTTAGCGTTACCGCCATTTAGACGCGAGGGCGAGTTTGATTACCTCCCGAAACTTTTGAGTAGAGTTATTAAATTGCTAACTTTTTTCAAACTTCAGACTTGAGCACGTGCACTGAGTTGCTTAATATGCGCTTAGCACAATATGTGCTCGCTGTTCGGTGCACTAGGCAGAACAGTAGCCTATAAAATGGTCGTGGATCGAGCAGATGGTAGCTGGAGTTGAAGAAAGTTAGCAAACTCTACTTTTGAGCAATAATCCTATGCTTCTCAGTTTCTCCCTGGGATTTGCCAACACCGCTTCTCTTAACTCCCGCATTGTAATTAAAAATTTATAATCGTCCCTAGGTTGACGAGGAACTTAAAGGACGCGGTGCTGGCAGAGCCACGGGAGAAACTGAGGAAGATTTATCATAAAATTATTGCCCAAACCTCGTACTTTACCCAAAAGCGACCCCAACTTTTGCATCTATTAAAAATAGGCTTCGACACCAAAATCCTAAAGGTGTGAAGGACCGGGAAAACAATGAGATTATCTTAGATCCAGAACATCGTTTTACCAAAAACGGTGAACAATTTTTGCTCTGGAACTGGGAAAATAGATTTTTGATTTTTGGGACACCGACATCTTTAAAAATTACATGTTCGCATGGTAATCTTTACTCAGATGGCACATATTATGTATGTCCGCCATTGTTTAGTCAAGTAATAGAAGTTTTTTAATTATTAACTTTTAATTTATAGTTCTACAAAATCCATACATTTCTCAGAGGTCATATGAATCCTGTGTATGCCTTGCTGCCGGACAAAACTTGTTAAACCTATAAAATGATTTTTAACAAATTGAAGGACCTGTGCCGTGAGCATAATGGCGTGTTACCACCAAATTATGTTCAGGTAGATTTTGAAATGGCTAGCATGCAAGCTCTGCGAGAATGTTTTCTACGTATATGCGAAAGGTTTCTAATTTAATAAATAACATATCTTAATTTAGGATGTTTATTTCATTTTGCTCAAGCTATTTCTAGAAGGCTTGGGCACGAGGGAATACGCTCCGAGTACAACGATAATCCACATTTCAAAAAATTGTTAAGGCGCGCTTTAGCCCTTCCGTTTTTGAAAGAACACGATGTGCTAGATGTGTTTGGATTATGTGCTTCTGACCCTCTCGTTCGCTCAAACGAGAAAATGAGAGACTTTTTTCATTACATCCACAGAACGTGGGTCTAATCAACCGCCACTTTTCCCTATGAGATTTGGCAAAGATTTAATGCTAGGGGGCCCCGTACCAATAATCAATCGGAGGGGTCCATTAAAGCATTAGATGCCTTGTCGGCCAGGCCCACCCCGTTATTTATGATTTTATTGAATGTTTAAGGAAACAACAAGCCATGACAGACATTAATTTATTACATATATCTCAATATAAGCTGCCACCAGCAGGAAATATCGCAATATTAATTGTAATATTATTAGATTGTTACATTCATATAGTTTTAACGAAATTGATGTTCTTGAATTTATTGATATAATATATCTATATATATGTTTTTACAATCCCATGATTTACTTTCTGACATGTAAATAAAATTTATTTCTAATTTTATATATATTTATATAACACGGTAAGTTATAGTAGAGCTGTTAGATAACAAATTACTGGAACTGTTTCCATTTTTAGATGTAACAGCTTTAATTTCAGTGTAACTTTAAAGCGCAGAAAAGTTTCTTAATGATTCTATTTAAAAAAGTCATGATTTGTATACCAAAATTTAAAGAAATCGCCAGCTCTAATTACAAGACAGTGATTTTAACTTTAATCATCAGCAATGAATGATGATATTCATCAGAATTGCTTTGCTAACACATCCAAGGTACCCATGATGACCCCAACTTTTCAAATTTTAAAAGCATTAAACTTTATCAGTAAAGTAATTTACTATAGGTTATTTGATCAGGTGTTATCCATAATTGGTTCAACCCCCAAAATTTTCCCCAATGTGAATAAATTGGCTCTTAACAAAATAACTTTTTTAACAATAAAAACTTATAAAATAAGGTTGTAACTATAAATCTAGAAAATTTGGCTAAAAAATATAAAAACAAAAAAAATAGAGTTGTCCAAACTTAAGGAAGTGTTGATTCTTAAAATAAAAATACATCATATACAATTAACTCGGGCCTTCGGCCCTCGTGGGAAGGGGGAGAAGGGCTAGGGGAGTAGGGGAAGGGAAGAGGGGAAGGGAAGAGGGGAAGGGGGAACTCTTCTATACTCCGTATAAACGTAGCATATTTGCTATGCAATTTATGGGCGAGAAAGGTGGGAAGGGGCGAGAATGCCTATAGGGGGTATTAGATGCAAAATAATTAGTTAATTAGTTATAGGCCCTTGTAGGGGAGGACATAGGGTAATTATCAATGTTAACCAATTCAAAAACGAAAAAAAATTTCGATTTATTTGGCCAATGGTCATTTTTTTATTGGTCAGTAGCCAGCGGACGGTCAAAAATTCATATTATCATTGGTATTAACATGAACAAATATTAATTTAATTTAAAAAAATTAAAAAAAAAAATTTGTCCCCTCCCTGACTTGAAGCCCACACCTCCAGTTCACAAGCCGGCGCTATAACCACTATACCATGCTGGCTTTAAAATAGTAGAAGTTATTATGTTATTTATATAGATGATGAAATAATAAAGTTGTGTTTTATGTTTAGAAAATCAATATATTTCGTCGGTCAGTAGCCAGCGGACGGTCAAAAAGTCATATTATCAATGGTATTAACAAAAACAAAATATTAATTTAATGTAAAAAAAAAATTAAAAAAAAAGTTTTTTTTAGTTTTAAAAAAGGGCTAAATTCTTAAACTACCAGCCCGATTCGCTCGAAACTTTACCCGTAGGTGCCCAGGGCGGCCGGGGGTAAAATAACCTTTCAGATTCCTAAAATACCTTTTCATTTTAAAAATATCGGACATTTCCCTGCCACACGTGCGGTGTAATATCTATGACACGTAGAAAAATTTTACTAATTATATAAACTTACGCGCGCCATCTAATAAAGTACAATTCGTGTCTGAGTTTAATAGTAGATTCAATTTAATTAGAAATAACGGGCTATGCTTATACCTTTGAAGGAGGTTTCGAATTTTGTGTTAGTTTCTATCGATATATTTTATCGTAAATTAGAATCTAATACCTATATTATTTTTTTAAATATTACTTTTTAGGTTTTCTATGAAATCACAATCTAATTAAATGAAATATATTAACCCAATAATATATGCATTTATAAGGTTAAAAATATATATTACATAGTTGGCTGTCTGTTAGACCATCTATAATAAATTTTTAGGTTATATATAAAATTTGGCCAATGGTCATTTTTTTCATTGGTAAGCAGCCAGGACACGGTAAAAGTGGATATAAATTCATAAGTCAAAAAAAAACGAAAAAAAAAAATTTCGAATCACATTTTGGCCAATGGTCATTTTTTCCATCGGTCAGGAGCCAGCGGACGGCCAAAAAGTCATAATAGCAATGGTAGTAACAGGAACAATCATAATAGTCAAAAAAAACGAAAAAATAAACTCGGATTCACATTTTGGCCAATGGTCATTTTTTTCCATTGGTCAGCAGCCAGCACACGGTAAAAGTGGATATAAATTCACAAGAGTAAAAAAACGAAAAAAAAATTTTCGAATCACATTTTGGCCAATGGTCATTTTTTTCCATTGGTCAGCAGCCAGGACACAATAAAAGTGGATATAAATTCATAATAGTCAAAAAAAACGAAATAAAAGTTTTCGAATCACATTTTGGCCAATGGTCATTTTATTCCATTGGTCAGCAGCCAGCGGACGGCCAAAAAGTCATAATAGCAATGGTAGGAACAGGAACAATCATAATAGTCAAAAAAAACGAAAAAAATAATTTCGATTCACATTTTGGCCAATGGTCATTTTTTCCATCGGTCAGGAGCCAGCGGACGGCCAAAAAGTCATAATAGCAATGGTAGTAACAGGAACAATCATAATAGTCAAAAAAAAACGAAAAAATAAACTCGGATTCACATTTTGGCCAATGGTCATTTTTTTCATTGGTCAGCAGCCAACGGACGGCCAAAAAGTCTTATTATCAATGATAGTAACAAGAACAATCATAAAAGTCAAAAAAAACTCCGGGATTCTAACCCAAAAACTAGTTAAATTGCATAGCAATTAAAAGTAAACAACTTTTATTTATGTTTATTATATAACATTGGTCAGCAGCCAGCGGACGGCCAAAAAGTCATAATAGCAATGGTAGAAACAGGAACAATTATAGTAGTCAAAAAAAACGAAAAAAATAATTTCGATTCACATTTTGGCCAATGGTCATTTTTTTCATTGGTCAGCAGCCAGCGGACGGCCAAAAATTCTTATTATCAATGATAGTAACAAGAACAATCATAAGAGTCAAAAAAAACTCCGGGATTCCAACCCCAAAACTAGTTAAATTGCATAGCAATTAAAAAGTAAACAACTTTTATTTATGTTTATTTATAACTAGTTAAATTGCATAGCATTAAAAGTAAACAACTTTTATCTATATTTATTATATAACCAAAACTAGTTAAATTGCATAGCAATCAAAAGTAAACAACTTTTATTTATGTTTATTATATAACTAGTTAAATTGCATAGCACAACTTTTATCTATGTTTATTATATAATAGATAATTTAACAAATCTTATATATAACACACCGAGGGAGATAGAGATGAGGGGTGGGGCACCTCTTTCTCATCCATTAATTTAAAAAAGCGATAACCTAATATACCCAATGCAAATAGATAGGGTAACGGACGACGGACGACGGACACCAAAAAACGATCCCATAAATTGCATAGCAATTAATATTCAAGAATATGAAAAAAATCTAAATGTAATATCTATAGACATTATATATCACTATAAAAATGGTAATTTCTATGCAATAATTACATTTTCTACATAAATCGGGCCCAATGATATTAATTGCTATGCAATTTATGGGTTTTTCGAAGAATGTATTATTTTGTCAGTTTAAAATTTGATAGTTTAATGTATGTTAATCCTAATTTTATTCAAAAAAAATCAAAAATTTAGATAAAAAATTTTGGAATATATAACGATGTTAAAAATTATAAAAAATATTCTTTCGGCCGGGCAGTTCTAATAATTTGGGCATAGCTAGGCGGACACTTTTAAGGGTTCGGGCGGGCCAGGGCGGGCAGTTTAGTTAAAAATCGGGCAGGGCTCGGGCAGGATATTATTTAACAAATCAGACCCCTGATTTCAACATCTATATTATTAAAGAATTGCCCTTATAATCTAATTTATTTGATTAATAATATAAAAAACCTAGGTTATCGAAATTTGCATAACCCTTACAGTTACACCTATGATAAATTATAAAGATTGTATAATCTAGTACAATTTCAATCCATGGCTCTATGCCGGCTCATTAATCCCATAAGCATGTATCATACACATTAATTGATAAACCTATATTAGTGTAAAAAAAATACTAATTATTAAATTTTAGCATTACATTACCCTTATATTTATATAATACATTCGATATCCTAAAATTCATGCATTGCCTAGGTTTTTCTTTGGACATATGACAAGGATTCGACTAAATTACTATAGATCGATTTAAAGTCAATTTCGTTTCACGGCGTCTAAGTTTTCAAATTATAAATAAAAGCAATTACCTTTGGGGCCGGGTAGTACGTTGTTTTTATTGTTTTGTGCCTTAGTTTTGGCCCGTTTAACGGGAGGTTTGCCAATTCCTCGCCTCTTACTTTTACCCAAAAATTCGTCGGGGTCATTGCAGGGAGCATCACAAAAAGTTGCTTCTTCTTGGTCGCTTCGACTATCTCCCTTGTTTTGTATCAACATCATTTGGCGCGGGGACAGGGACCAAGAATAGAGCGGATCGTGGAGCAAAACTTGGGCTACGGTTAGCAAGGATTTACAAGATTGTCGTAACGTTTGCATCACTCCTTCGCAATTTCTAACATTAAAGTATATTGGTTAGATCCCTACCAGCTATGAAACTTTCAGAATAGTTTTGATTAACCTTAAGCTTTTCGTAAATCTTAAAGGCATAGTCAGGATTAATATTGGCAGAGTGTAATTTTATTAAAGTGACAGTTATTGTGATTGAGTATACGCTTCGTTATTTGTAACACTTGAAAATACATCGTATCCAAATTCCTTTATTTGAATATATAAATTTTTCGTTTGTATTTATTACTCGCATTTATCCATATAAAGCCGTTATATTTGAATAAACAAGCTCTTAGTTTTGAATCTCAGTTATGTGTTCTACCCTAGCCATTTCAGTTAAAATGTAAAAGATTATTTTGAATTTAACGGGGGTGGAGGCATCTGCCCCCGGTAACGTTATTAATCTATACTCTCTAAAAGTAATTAAAATTAAAGTAAATAATATGATTTGGATTGCGTTTTTGAAACTTAATTCTATATGATCAACTACTGAGGGATTATTTCGGTTAAAATAAACCTGGGAAGAGGAATTGTATTTTCAAATTTTTATAAAATTAATCGGGCCAAGGTAAGAACTTACTATTTTTAAAGCCTTTAGAGCTCCTTTTTGTCGTCTATAAGCTAAAATTTGTTAAGATGAGCTACGGGCGCCATATTCCCCAAGCTTATTAAAAATAATAGAAATAGTTTCAAATCGCTTTAATAAAACCAGAAACCGCTGCGTAGGCGAGACCTTATAAATTAAACTTATAGATAAGATAAACGTTGGAAACGATTTAAATGACAAAATTCAAGATTTAATCCATTGGCAACAAATATACTTTTGGTTAATTTATGTTTTTATAAAAAACTGTACTTTCTAAAAGTTCCTTCGACCCCGAAGTAACCCATTCCATCTACAATATCTCGCGTCAAACGGAAGGGGACAGTTTCTGGGGTGGGAAGGAGTTTGCCTTGTTCAAATGCGACACCCAAATCTATGTGTACCACTTTACCCGTATCCTTGCGTATTAATATGTTATGAACGTGACGATCTCCCAGTCCAAGTATGTAACCAACTTTATGATGATAATTTCGTGGAAATACAAATTTTATCAGTATTTTGCAAATTTATTTTAATGAATAAGTCATGATATATACCCATAGATGAAGTGGCGACACTATTGACGTAATTCATTCTACACCTGAACCAGTCCATGGGATTTGGGTAGGATTCGAAAAAGAAGTACCGGAAGACGGGGGCAAATTTGTCACATATTTTGAGGAAAACGTCAACTTTATCGTCCGTAGCCTCCTGATATATTGATATTTAGAAAGCATGAGTACACGAAGGCTAGAAGATTCGCATTATATGGAATGGGATTTAAATTGGATGTTTAAACCAAAAAACCACAGATGGCAAGGTTTTAAAGTTTACCCTAAACATGAAAAAATAGCCCTAAAAATGTTAATATTGAGTGCATTTGCGTTGCGCAGGTAACAAACATTCAATTTACCCATTGAAGCATTAAAGCCATGGGCTTAGTCGGGGTGAGGATGGGGGGGGGGGGGGGCTGCCCCTTCTAAATCCAAAAATTCCTGAATTTTATTAAAATTATGTCTAAAATTTCTAAAAAATGATCATTTTGCCCCCCACCCTAAAACCCAATGCTGGCTAGGCCTATGATTAAATCATTGCCTATTTCTGTCTAAAATTTCAATTAAAATATTTCAAATGACTGAAATAAAATTTTAACTTAAATTAACAGCCATTTATCTTACAATTTGCGAGATTTTATATATATGGTCATTTAATATAGTGGGGAACAATTACCGATAACAATTTACGACATTGCATGGCGGTGTATTGGCTTAGACTCGAGATCGACCCGAACCTGTGATGTGCGCCTTTAGACTCGTCCCTTGGATGACCGACCAAATATTGTCCTAGGGGTATAGTACCTTCACACCATTCTATGATACCACTCTTCTGTGACAGAGGGATGACTCCATACGTTTCCAGGTCTAAGCAAGCGTAGCTGCGGCCACGTTTAATAGAAATGCCCTCGGAAGGGGTGGTTGTAGATTGTTCTAGATCGCTCGACAATAAATTATTAACTAAATGGAATATTTGCTGCATAACGGCATCTTGTCGAAGATCGTCTTGACCTTTGAGCAAAATACGCCGTTTGATGCCATCTTCGGATGTACACGTTAATATTTTGGGTAAATTAATGCCCCCCGCCAATTGAAAAGTGGGCGCGATATTTATGATGTGAGAAGCGGATGGATTGGCTCGAAATATTGGCAGATAAATGCTACCCTCGAGCGCTTCAACATTTTTTAGCCATAAGGCAATAGATGTAGAAGCGGGAATTGGAGTGGATTTTAGAGAGTCCAAAGGGGTAGCTGTAGCAAAGTCTTTCTTAATATTTTCTGGAACTTTGTAATACGCGAAATCGACGAGCGCGGTACAAAGATGCTCCGTATTTTTTAACATTTTCTCGATGTCAAACCGCTGTTCAACCATCTTAGTCAATATAGCGATAGCTGCCATAGTTTTATCGCTTTTAACGAATTTGTGGTTACTAGGTGATATATTTCGAGACTTATCGTACAATTCATCCATATGGGCGTGTTTTAAGGCTAAAAGTGGATGCAGCAATTCTAACGGTGCTGCTAGGCCAATCGACAAGATCAAATCAAAGAGCGTTTTGGAAAAAGATGAATTTGATTGACTTTGTTTGGTATTGCCTCCCGTTAAATCTTCAATCGGTATTGACAATCTGGCAATAATTTGAGTTATAAGGGGAAGCCACTTTCTAGTCGGAACAAATGAATGTTTGGAAGCTACGAGAGCATTGACTTGTTGATTGTCGCTGTTTTCAAACCAAAGTGAAACGACTCTAAACACTTTTGCATCGTAAGCGTCACTTAAAGCGAGGCATTCTAGGTAACAGGACAAACAACGCAATAAATATTCTTGTCGCTGTTGTTTCAATCTTTCAATTTCCTCCAAATCCGATGCTCCTTGTTTTTGCACCGTCATTAAGTAACGATTAGGTGCGATACCTACGTTTCGCATCTCCTCTATTTGGACGGCGTATTCTCGAGCTAGTTGAGATTTTCTCTCATAAATATCCGATTTCAAATGTTTACATATGCGTTGATACTGTTGATCGGCGAAACGGGCTAGGGAATAATTTATACGCGCCGTGGATAGGATATCAATGGCTTTTTTATAGTAGCAATCGTAAATCTTAGCTGGCAATTCGGAACATGACTCAGACAGCCAATCACCACACATAACTAAAGCATGAGAGAGTAGATCCTTTATAAACTTAAACTCGTCCCTTTCAATGTCGACTTCATTAAATTCTGAGTTGGACAACTTCCATTGCATTCCCTTGATAGCTTTTTGTAGCGTGGCAATGCCTAACTTTTTCTCCCCCATTTTCCAAGCTAATCTTCCTTTTTCGAAATCAAGCAGAAAGATTGAAGTGCGCGATGAATAAATTAGATTGATGCAATTGACTATATCATGAGCTATTGAATATTCTGAAGATTTCAATGATGTATCAAGACAAAGTTTGTGAAGTTTTTGAAAATATTGCATCCTGGAAGCCTTTATGTCGGAGTTTAAAACAGGCGATACCATTTTGTTTATCACTAAAGGGAAAATTGAGCTAAACCCTTTAACAACGTCGATGTAAAGAACTGAGCTCTGTAATTTTGCATCTAATAACAAATGTGAGTTTTTTTCTAAATGGTCTCTCTTTTGGTCAACACCTTCTTCCAAAGAGGTATAAATATCGTCCAACTCTTGCAACAATGAGATGCCGCATAACATCGGATCTACCCTAATATTATATTCCCAGCGGTTGAGTACGTCCGTTAATTTTTGAGCAGTGTGATTTATAAAAAGGGTTTTGGCATTTTTAAAATGGGCGAATTGATTGTTTAAAAATAGTGTCATACAATGTTTTAGGCCTCTATCAAAGCCATCATTATATAAATTTAAATCCAAAATATTAGAGCATGCACAAGCATCCCTATCGCTGAACCATTGATTGGATTGACAATCTAAATCCCATTGAGAAAGAAGTGAAGTCACATCCTGAATTAGATCCTTATCAATTATTTCTTCATTACTTAGAGTGAGTGCATGATTTAAGTGAAAATAATTTGAGTTTCGAAGGCCTCTTCTATATTGAGTTGCTATGGAGTTAATCTTATTGACATCGGAAGATTGTTTTAAAAAAATTTCATAATTGATAAAGCATTTATCCCAAGCGCCTTGTAGTCTATTAAGGTTGATTTTGTCTTCAAAGCTATCGGGAAACGATGCCACATATGCATATAAAGGTCCAGTCAAATTAAAATGCATGTAACTGTCCACATAGAGCTTTAATAATTCTTGTTTGTTAACAACTTCCTCACTGCATGGGCGCGTAAGAATCAAGTGTGTTAATAGATATTCTACCAAATAAATGACTGTATGGTGTCTATTGCACATATAGGCTAATTTGGAGGATATGTTAGCTGCTTCAAATAATGAAAAATCAAAAGGAATCGTGAATATTTGTAGGCGATTCGACACGCAATTTCGGCTTACAAAGGATTGAAATGCATCGATAAAACAAACACAAATATTATCCAAATTAACGTCAAATTTATTTAGCGGGTTTGAAGTGACGATTTGACACAAAGTTTCCAAAATGGCACTTAAGGCTTTGAAATTAGCTTCGGGATTTGTGTCAAATAAATTTACCAAAACATGACTAAATAGTAAACAGCATGATTTTATTGATTTGCTGATATATGGCACTATTAACTGTCTATCTGAGGCAAATATCCCAAAACAATGATGGCAAAGTTCAAAGAAAGCTTCGTTTAAATAATTGACAGATTTAATTATGTTTTGAGGATTGGTGAAGAATTTAATTTTTTCATTAAATACTGATATCAAAACGGATAGTTCCGTATGCTCTAGTATAATATTCGATGGTTTATAAATATTTGTCGGATTTTCGTCATATCCTAACAGCGGTTTGATAAGTTGAGTAAATTTAAAGGAATATGGGGGGATGTTGGAAATTATATCAATGATACTTTTAAGATATGGAGATACAGTAGGTTTGCAATCAAAGGGGAACAATACAAGTAGTTTGGCTAATTTCCAAGACCGCATATTTTTATATATATCCCAATCTGATCGAGATGTTAAGAATGACGAATTATTTGTAATAAAAAGAGGCGTTAATTTAGCCATCACATTTATGGCCAAATTGCGAAAACCTCGTATGTCGGGTTTGCGAAATTTGGCAATAATGTAAAGGATGTTTTCACCTATCCCTTGAATAACATCTTTACGACAAACGCCATTTAGGTTGCTCTTTGGTTCTTTAAAATAAGGCCACAAGGTTTTTATTTTTAGTAGGTGAGAAAAGCCATAGTCGTCTCCTGATATTTGTAGGATGCCGGAAAGAAACACAATGTCTAAAAATGATATAATATAGACGATGACATATAAATAGATTGTATAAATAATTTATACCGTCGCTCGTAATGTTAGGTAAATCTTTGAGAGAGGGAATGGCAGTTAATAATTTATCAATATTCTCTTTTAAAATTTTCAAAGTTTTTGAAGCTTTTTGGTGCTCAACCCTTAATTTTAAAGTAGAAAAATGATTGCCATTACTGAATGCATCTTTAGGGAAATTTTTTGAATCGTTTTTAAGTTTTGCCTCCAAGAGAAAATACACATCGTTCAAACTGATGAAAAATTTACGAATATATCTAATGGCATTTTCATATGGGTATTTTAAAAACTCCTCAATAATTTCGTTGATGAACAAATTCAAAAATTGGAACAAGAGTTGAAATATATCATCGGGAAGGTGTGAGGGCCTAGGTCTAGATTGCTTGCCATCGCTGTATAAAAATAGGAAGTTATCCAAAAATTCAATTATAGCACTTGACATTTCTTCATAGTATAATACCGAAATCTGAATAGGGCTAAAATCGGTTTGTTGGGAAAAAGCTGCGAGGGCTTCACATGAACTTATAAGATCTTTGGATATCTGCCTCCTAATTGCGCCCTGCCGAGTTGCGGTGCAAGATATAATTAAGATGCTCAACAACGTGTATTTCAAAAGGGAATTTTTTAAGGCACTGCTACAATTGTTATAATTACCCATGATTTCGTCTCTGAATGTCAACAAACGTCCATAAAACACCGACGGTTGCGTATTTAATAGTTCTCTAACACCAACTAGCATCGACTTTGGATTTGCGTAAATTATTTCTTTAATAATTTTAATCAATCGTAATAAATCGTGATTTTCAAGATAAGATGCAATCAACTTTTGATTGTCGCCCCATTCCAGGCACAGATATTTCAACAAGAGAACCATAAAAATGTCGGTATTTTTAGCAATAACGCCTTTGACCAAAGCAAACTTGATATCGTCGGTATTTATAAAAGTGGAATTGCTTTCTTTAATATCACACATTGACCAATATCTATGCCTTATTTGAGCAAAACATTCGATAAGGTTAAAAGTTATTTGTTTCAATTCTTCTGAAGGGAGACATGTATCGTCAAGATAAGGTAAGATGCAATCAAGGGTTTGTGTGACGAGGGAATTAAGGGAAGCTCTATCATATAAATTAACATTTTGCGTCGAAGCGTAAAGTAGGGTTGGGTAGAAGTGATCAAATAAATTTTTGGTATTTAGGGGAGCGAAATAGTTGAAAGGCAGTTCTGATAATTTTTTATTTCCCTCGATCCAATCATTGACAAATGGCAACAGGAAGGTGAGCTTAAAGTTTTCTATGACATAATATTCGCTATTCAAGTATACCTACAAAACGCATGATATGTAAATAAAAAATAAAATCTTACGTTATGTATAAATTGATTGAGCAGGTCGAAAGGTGTATGGCGATTATAGGCGTATCTAAGGAGAGTTATAAAGGCTCGACATTGGACAGGTCCATTGACAACAATAAAGGATGATAGAAGTTGTAAATGTATTGCACGCGTCCATTTATTATTGCTGATGTTAGTGGTATTAGTAGTAGTGTTACATGAGATATCTCCGATAAAAGCGAAAACTAGGGAGTCGAAAAACGTGGACAACTGCACAACCGTCTGATATTCTTGAATTAAACTAACATAAATAAAAATTTGATATAAATTATAACATACCCTTGAATACGAGACACTGCATGCGATCGCACGATAAATTCGAAATCACAAGCAGCTAGTTCTAACACCTGCATCAAGATTGTAAGTGCTGAGTCTGGGTCTTTTAAGGCAAATTCGTCTAAATCAAATTTCAAATAGCGGAGAAAGTCACAAACGCAATTTATGATTTCCATTTTGCAACCAGTACTCAAGGCTGATACGTAGGCATTCGCTATTTTGGGTTCAGGAGTTTCAGTATTGTCACAACTGAAATCTCCTTCGCCTATAATCGACGACTGGTTAATGGACTTTCCCTTATTTTTGCCTAATGCTTTGTTATTCATTTTGCAACCACTACTCAAGGCTGATACGTTGGCATTATATTTTTTGGGTTTAGGAGTTTCAGTATCGTCACAACTGAAATCTATTTCACCTATAATCGACGACTGGTTAATGGACTTTGCCTTATTTTTGCCTAATGCTTCGTTATAATCGTTCCATATATATTTAAAGGTCATGAGGATTTGAAAAACCATGTCTAAATATAAATCTTCCTTAATATCTAATAGGGAAAACCGTTTTTCACCCGCACTCTTGTTTTCCTCATTAAGTACCGTGTCACGTAAGTCTTCTTTATTTAGCATATTTTTAGATAAAAAAGAGTAATTTAAGAGTTTTCTAAAACTTTGCAATAGCATATGCAGTTTCCAAGAATTGGTGTACAAATTATGCTGTATGCTCAATTTTATGGTATCGAAGCAAACAGCTTTAAGTTCGAGCTCGCTTTCGAATATATCAAGATGGCGAGGGAGGCATGATTGAAAGGCAAATATGTCATCCACTAGATTACACAGCGATTTAATAAAATACCACGACTGATAGCAATCATTGTCGTTAAATGGAGTCGCTGATAGCGTATTTCGGGAATCTAAACATGTTGATACATTTTTTATGCAGATCAATATGTTTTCGCCTTGATCCCCCCCAAAATCTAATGATCGGGTCAAGAGGTGTAGCAAATCCAGAGTAGTAGCTAAATGAAGAAGCTTAAGACATATGCCTAGTTTATTATATTTGATCCCCTGAGAATTGATTATGTCTTCGTTTAAATCTTGTGTATTAAGCAAATTTTCCTTTTGATCCGAGATATTCCATTCGTCTGCTTGGGTATATAAAAATTTATTGCGAATTTCACAACTAGTCGAGGAATGGGATAAAAGGTATCGAAAATGAAAACAAAATGAAGATCCCTTGGTGTAATGCTTAACGATTAAACGTCTCAAGCCTTTAATCGGAAACAGTTCAAAAAAATGAGTTAGATAGATGATCAACACCCCTGGTTCAGGCTTTTGCTGACCCATATTAACAACTTCTCGTACCGTATTTAGTAGCAAGGAAAGTAGTGTCTCTAATTTTTCGTAATGTATGACAGTAATAGTGTCGGCATTGAGAGACTTGGAATTTAAAAACTGTTCTAAAATAACGTCTATATTTTTAACCAAAATGGAGCCCAATTTTTCGGTGTGAGCGTTCGATAACTTGGTGTTAATAGTCCATGGTTGTTCAAATTCATTCAGGAATAGCTGGTTAAGAGTCTAGAATAAAAGGCAAAAAAAGTCATTTATCCATACTAGAATTCACCGTTTGAATATTCTATCGCAAAAATTATTTTATCGTCTGCGTTCAAAAAGCAGGCGAGAAAATATTTTTACAAAATTAAGTTGTAACAATATAATATACACAATTTAATTACTTTCGTGCATAGGTAGAGCCATTGTGCACACACAAAAGCCACATGAACAAGGTGCTTAGAATCCAAGTAGTCAGATAGTTGTCGCGCTAAGTTAACCCATATAACATCTAGAATGTCACGATTCAGCATATTTAAAGGTTTTTGATGATTATTGCTTCCATTCAACGTCGAAATTGGTGACCAAAACTTTGCGACACCCCTAAAATCATAGCTATCGTACAATTTTAAAAGGTCGTATTTATATGACAAGCGATGGGCAACTAGCCCAAAATCTGTATTAATTTTGTAACCATGTTCAATTTCATCGGCCTCGCTATATTTCAACACCAGCTTTGATAAATAAGTTAAAATACGGTCAATATTTTCCGCGTTGCCTACTTGGTCGCAACCAGCAAACATTTCTTTAACCTTCGCTCCTTTATCATTATAACTATGGTAGGAGCCACTATCTTTAAGAACATCCTTTTCTGAAGAATCCACGGTTACTGCACATTGACCGGGTTTTTGGAGGAGACCATCTGCAATTGTCGACAAATAAGAGGAGAGTATGAGGTGTAAAATTTTGTACTTCAATCTTTTCACACCATTTTTGGGAAATTCGTTTTCCATCAATTGTAGCTCTTTCAGCAGGGTGACAGGGGGTGGCAAATAGGTGTCGCCCGCGATGAGGTTAAAAACGAATTTGTAATAAGTCCAAGATTTGAAGTAACAGCTCTTAGGATAAAGCAAAAGTTTCCACAAGTGAGAAAGTGATTCCGTATTTCGACGCAAGTTTGTTATGATATCGCCAGATTTTAAATGCACTCCTTTAAGGTGAGATAGGAAATCGGCTAAAAAGGTAAAATAATCATCAATAGTCTCGCTTCTATCATCAGATGCGAATATAGAATTATTTAATTTAGGTAGGAGGGTAAAGAGTTTTTCGTAGAAATAAGATGATGACAAATACAAATGTTTGATCGAAACAAATTCATCCAACTTGGCAACATATAAATTTAGACATTTAACCATTAGAGATTGAACATCAAGTGTTTCTTTTAAAGAAATTTGATCTTTTAAAAGTTCAGCGTCCAAGTAAGATTCAAAGTTTTTGAGCATGAGCTCTATGGGGAAATCATTAAAGGTATCAGTCGTTAAATATTTAATGAGTAAGTTTACAGTTTTCAAGATATGAAGGAATTGGTGATTAGATGTCAGACCTCGCCGGTTAAGTTCTATTAAAATTTCAAGCATAACAGTCCACCAAGTTTCTCGAGAGTCACCTTTGGATTGTGGCAATTTTTGGGCCAACCCAACAATAAGAGATCCAAAAACGTCATATGATTTTAATTTAGATGATCGTTGTTTCAAATTGTTGACTATTAATTTTGAATTGCTAGTGTTAGTTGATGCATATTTTACAGGAGTTAAACAGATGACATTATTAATAGCTAAAATTGCACAGAAAAACTTATTTAAATGAGCTTCATAAGACTTATCCCCTCCATCATAATTTAAGTCAATTCCAATAATTAATGTGTTCACAAAGTTACACAAAATATGAATTTCATCTAGTTTGAGTAAAAAGGTAGAGATGTCTAGTGTTTTAAAAAGGCTATATTTTTTGTTGAATTCGTCATTTGGCTTCATATCTTTTAGTGTCTTCAAAGCTACATTTTTTAAATCACTGGAATTTGTTAGTTGATTTATAGGGTCTGTTATGAAATCTTTAAATACTGCAGTAACTATGTTTTGATCCTTAAGTAGTTTGTAAATACAATTATTGATATATGGAAATTCTCTTGTACAAAATGAATCCAATTCATTGTAATGAAGCTCTGTAATTTGGGATCTCAAATATTGATGAATGATGGGTAAATTTGATTCTAGATCACAAGCTATAATATATGGGGTAATGCCCCAAATAAATTTGTTTAATTGCTCTTTTGATTCTATTATTTCCAATTTAGCTTTGTTTTGGAAAAGGCAATACTTTTGAGATATGTGGTTTTGAATGGGACAATCGAAAATTGATGCAGTCTTTAATAGCCTGTGAATTAATGATGCAAATAATATTTTATGTTGATTAAGCTTTCCCTTGAAAATTGGAATATCTTTACTCAATATTGTCTGTCTATTATATTCATAGGTTTGAGGGCCTGAAATTGAATCATTTACTTCACGAGCAGAACTGTTTAAAGTTTTTATTGTGTCATATAATGCAGGAATAGTGTGTATCAATTGTCCCCAAGGATAATATGCATAATAGAACTTGTAATCATATATATCTTTTTGAAATAGGAATTGTAGGCTTTTTATGTCATTTGATAAATGTTTATCAAAAGCTTTACGATATTGATCAAAATAAAGGTATCCAATTGTCGTTAATAAAATCTCATCCGTTATAATATCATCTATCAAATGAGAGATAAGCTGAGACCACTTAATATAAATTGTTGATTTTGCCACCAGATTAATGTTGGCATTCTGGCAAATTATCCTATAACCAATACAATATGAGATAAATATAAAGCAAACTAGCATTACAAATGACATGAGTTAAGTGTTTATTTATACTTTAGTAAAGTCATAAAATCCCTAAATGCACATTCTCCACCTATCAAAATTTGTTTTGGTGTATCGTACTGACACATATTACATTTATGTTCATCAATCTCCAAATGCATTAACTTCTTATATAAATTCCAAACACCTTGCCATTGCGACCTAAGGTTTTCACCTATTAAAATGTATAATTGTGTGAATTAATAATAACCTAGGTCATCGGTGCCACCGAAAGATAAATTAGTAGTAAAATCTATTAGTTCTTGAATATTTTTTTTCCTTCTCCTTATTTTCCGATTATCACACTTGCTTATTGCAATTAAAGTATTCATTCTTTTGAAGGGAAATGTGTAAATTTAAAATGAGTGGTAAATAAGTGTACTTGCAATATGATACAATACCTTACTTAAATTAGAAACATAATATGATAGAGCACGTAAATATAAACAAATCATCAGGGCCTTATGGGGAAGGGGGGGGATTCTGCGTTTTCGGGTTTATGCGGGGGAACCCTATGAAATTACTCTACAATCATTGCAAGCATTTATATCTTTGTCGATCTATTTCTTGGATTCAAATTTAAGAGCATACATATTTGAAGTGTGTTGAATACTGTGGTCTTTCCACCATTCCAATCAAGGGCGTAACCAGGATTGCCTCAAGGGGGGGTTTCAAAAAAACTTATTTCATAATACTATTAAAAAAATTTAACGGGCCCCCCGAGGAGATGGGGGTCTGGGGGCGAAGGCCCCAGCATTTTTTCAATATATATGATTGGTTTTTGGATAATATGCATTAATAATATCTTAAGCGACGCAAATTGCAAATAGCTCCTTCCAATTTTTCTGTTTGCGCTAATTAGGGCCATAACTAAACACTTGCATTAGCCTTTTAGGCTTAAATCTCAAACCAGAACCAATAATTGACCTGCCCGGGACCGTTTAATTGGGTTATTAGCCCAAGTTCGCCCCGCTGCTAAAATTTGGCTTGTATCAGCATCTTCCTCGTTTAATTTAGAGGTTGAGATAGTTTTTTAGAGAAATAATTAAAAATTAAATTTCTTCTTATTAGAAAACACGCACTCGGGACATAAATTTTTTGTATAAATAATGTTATATGCGCAACACACACAAGACTCTATTAATTTGAAAAAAAATGAATCTTTTTTGTCAATGAGGGGGGGTAGGGGTCGTAACCCGAAACCCCCGCCCCCCCTTCCCTACGCGCTTGATTCCAATAATTCTATTTTTTTTCGTTGATCTTTTACTTTTTGTAGGTGTCAACTTCATTTTCCTCTATAACTTCCTCCATAGAATTTATTATCAAAACTAACATAAATAATTACCAGATGAGCAAGAATTATAGGATAACACATTCTTGCAAATCTTACAAAAAACAAAATCAATTTCTTATCCATATCAGAGATCAGATTGCCCGGCCCGGCCCGCTGCCCGAACAGGCCCGGCCCGGCCCGTGGGCCGGGTCGGGCCGGGCAACTGTCCTAAATTTTTATTTTCAAGCGGGCTCGGGCGGGCACGAAGAAGATAGGATTCGGGCAATTCGGGCTTAATGAGATTTTTTAGATGGTGTATTTTTTTGTTACTTTTCATTAAATTGCATATGAAAATGCTAAAAAATCGCCATTCGTCCCCAAGTTATTTTTACAGTTTTTGCCAGAACCCCTTTATTTCCATCAAGTCCCTAGCTAGGTTATGGAAAGGATTAAAATATTTATATTTATGCAGCCCTTTCATTGTTCGTAATTCGCATGTGCCGTCTATACATAGCACAAAATCGTCACGCCCAAATGATACAACGCCTAAAAGTGTTAAATTTCATTCTAATATCATTTAATTTTTTAACAAATGATTTATCAAGGCTTCTCCAATTCGCCTTTATTATTCCCTTATCACTCACCATCGCTATCGCTAAGCTCAAATATTTTAGAAAGACCAAATACTACGTTTTTTGACCAATTAGGATTAAAATTAAAGTACAAAAGTTTCATTTGAAAAAATCATTTGACTTTTAAATATTGAAAGAATTTTAGGTCGCAAAATTTCGGGCCTAACAGGCAAATTTAATATTTCGAGCCGGGCATTTCGGGCAGCATTAATGTTTCGGGTGGGCTCGGGCGGACACCAGAAGGGTTCGGGCGGGCTCGGGCGGGCAATGAGGTTAGAGAATTGAACCGGGCCGGGTTCGGGCAGAAAATTCCTTACAAATCTGACCTCTGATCCATATTGTCATACACATATAGGAATCTTTTCCATGCTTCACTCTCTCATGTAAGATATTGAATTAGATCCAAAACCTGAAGATTGTCAGGGAGTTTTTTCGCCTCCGGTGTATGAAGATGGAAAAAGAGGTTGTGCTGTGTAAACAACAAGATTTTTAAAGGAACAATAAAATTATTAATGCCCAGACATTCTTGAGACTTGTCAAAGTAATTTCTAAAATTGTTGTTTTTTAGGCTCACCTCAAAAATATGCAAATGTCTTCTTTTGTTTATACCCACAAAATGTGATGTGTAGCTATTACTCTCATAGGAGGTTTTATAAGCTAGTGAAATTGTTATTCCTTTCCCAAGTATATTAAAATAATTTGCGAGTTGTTAACTCTATTATTACATATCATTTTACATATAATCATAACTTGACTTTATAAACCTTAATTTATGTTTATTAAAAATCAGACAATATTTTTTTAATGGTGTCCCAAAACATTTTGTATACTCAAGATTTAAAGGATGTCTTAATCTTTGGCTTCATTTTGTTAAAGTTATTTAAATTTTTTATGTCAACATTAATAAGAAACATGTAACTTTACAATTTTTTTTTAATAATCCTAGCTACACCCATTTGCTTTTAGGCGTAGATATCCAACCCTCTATTAACTACAGTTGATTAATTTTATCTTAAAGTCGATACTGTGTTTAAAACAATATTTATTTTTGTAAAATTCCCTTGCTTGTTAACATACAAATTCTTGACCAGACCTCATCTTAACTTAAATTTTAATTTTGTTATATAAATAAGTAAATAAAAAGATTTGTACCAAACATCTTGGTTTTATCAATCACAAACCTTAGAAAATTATTTATTTCAAATTTGAACAATGCTTTTTAAAATCTAATTTGTCATGTATAATTAGTATTAAAAATTTTTGATCCAAATTCCCATATCCCATTTCTTTTAGCTTTATTTACATTTATACAATTTTTTCCCCTATATAAATCAACTCTCCTGAATTGATAATGACAAGTATGTTCACTTAATTCTTAAATTTATTGTTGAACTGTGTCCAAAGAAGCCATGTTAATGCTTTCGACATGCCCAATGTCATTATACCTGTTACATTACTCCTCCTTTCCCATAACTTTGTTGAGCTTTGTTAAATTAAAATATCATTGAGTTTTTTTTGCATCTAACCACTCACAAGCATTATTCTTTACCTCCTTTCTAAAAATATATTTACCCATTAAGTACTCCCTGATGAAAAATTTTTTAAGTTACTGCAAATTGCTCTCCCTCCCATCAATCATGATTTAAATTTTACTTATCTCCCCAAACATATATATATAAACATTGTGGAATCTCGGAATAATAACGACTCGTTATCGCCTCCCCCTTTTAATATTTGTCTATGAAGTAAATTGTACTTAAAAATTTGAGCTTCGGGCTTGACATCGAGCTGGTCTACCAAGTCCCACCAGAAACATTTACTTTATTCTTTTGTTCTCGCTCGGGCTCTGCATGGTTTGCCTCTATGATCGATAGTGCTATTGTGTCAGTTTTTCTCCTTCTCATCCCCCACCTACCATAACGGGTTTATTGATCATAATAACTATCTGGCAAAAAGGACATCTTGTATATAATCTTGATATTTGCTTATACTTTATTACTTTCCTATTTCTCCCTCTTCCTCCATGTCTCCCCTTTTTATGCTAACGAGGGCGGACATTGACACCTAAATCATCAAGCCCCGGCAACAATTAGGAAAAACGTCCTAGCAAACTGAAATTCACAAAGTTCTTAGGAAACTCTTTGTCGCGATGAAGAGAAAGAACTTATCTTCCAAAACCATCATCTATCCACGAGTATGAGCCCGAATCCGACGCCCAAACTAATGAACCATGAAGAGCCTTCCAATCATCTTACCAGAGTCTCAAAGGAGAATCGTATCATTATTTATATGCTTTTAGTAGTTGCATGCATGTATATGCGTTTGCTTTTCCTTTAATGCTTCCTGCTACTAACACAATAATAAATTACGCTTTCACATACTAACACACTAACCTACTAACAAATGAACACGTAACCTCTGGTTATCGTGGCCCGAGATGCATCGCTTAGGTGTCAGATGGGACTCAATCTTAGCTTGCCGATTTAGCTAAGCTCTTGAATGTCTCGGGGCAAATACATACTACATACATACTTAGGGGGGGGGGGGGAAGTTCTAAAAAATAAATAAATTATACTATTACAAAAATTCATTAATATTATATACAGTAGTTATGGAGGTAGGATTATTCTGTGTCAAAATATTTTGATTCTAGAAAAATTAATTAATTTTATAAATTCAGTATCTATGATAATTTTTTGGTAAAAATTCCCAACGCTACTGCAAATTATCAAATTTATAAACACTTATAGGTGAAATATTAAAGTATTTTAAAAGTTAGGGTTCAGCAATAAAAATCTTCTGGCGCAAATATAGCATTTTTCCTGTACTTTTGCACGTCATAACTCTTCCCTGCACATTGATGGGAGAAAAAAGGGTGTTCTATCATAGGAACGCTCTTTTTCTCCCATCACTTTGCAATTAACTTACTTCTTCCTTTAATTTACATATGATTCAGCAACTCTTGCAGCTCACCTTGCACTTTTTATAATTCTTATTTTTCCCTCTAATTTTGTTAATCTTTTACTTAATTTTTTGTAATTTTAACTCCATATATAATATCTTTTTAATTGATTTATTTAAACAATAACACTGTTCAATAAAATAATCAGCCGCTAAACTGTGTGCAAATTCTGGTAGAGTTTTTCAAGATAATAGTGATGCGGAACATTTGAGAAAACCCTCGATATCGTCTCGTCTTTGTGTCGAGACGAAAATTTTGACCTCGAGACAAGACGATATGAGATTTTATCGGCAAGATCTCTGTTTTAAAATTTCTTAATTGATCATCATAATTGTGCGTTTTTTATTTTGTAATTGACATTTAGGATGTTAAATGTAAATTAATAGAATTGGAATACTTTCATAATTAAATAATTTCAAGTGGCCGCTTATAACTCAAATTGCAATAGCTTAAGCTCGTTTAATAAAATATGAGTAGCCTTTAATGTAAATAATTTTTCAATAAATTTATTGTAAATTTATATTTGTTATGTATGCTAATTATCCATATGTATAAATTCATACATACTAGGAATAATATAAGAGTTCGTCAAAAATATAATTAATTCTTTTATGACCTCATTGCTGACAACCTTCTCTGCTGTTCATTTTCTTCTCTGTACAGTTGTTTTCTCTCTCTCACGACTTTCATGTCCCTGTTCATTTCCACGATTCTCTTTTTCCATCGCCTGTTATGCAATTAGAGAAGTGCAAAGTCACTTTTTTCCAACCCGAACCCGACCCTAAATTTTTTTAAAATTTTCAACCCGAACCCGACCCGAAAGCATTTCAAATTTTTCAGCCCGAACCCGACCCGACCCGATCATTTTAAAATTTCAACCAGAACCGACCCGACCCGAAAATTTTTTAAAATTTTTAACCCGAACCCGACCCGGCCCGAAAGTGTTAAAAAATTTTTGACCGAATCCCTTTTGAACGTTTTTCAAATTTTGGTACCCAACGCGTGAGTAAGAAAAATTTATGGTTTGCATGGGCGTAACCTGGAGTGGCAGGGACAGGCGAATGGCCCCCTCTAAATCCAAAAAATCTTAGATATTTAATAAAATTATGGCTAAAATTAAAAAAATGGTGCCAATCATTATTGCCCCCCTCTAATTTCAATTTCCTGGCTACTCTCATGAGGGTGTGTAAAATTTAATCGAAAAATTAAAGTGCGATTTATGAAAATAATTGATTCCACTGATTTTGTACTTTAATGATTTATTCTAGATATATATATATATATATATATGATAGCATACAATATCTGATCACATTCTATTATAAAGATAGAGTTTTGCATGAATCATTTAATAGCTTTAAACATAATCTTATTTGTTTTATGAATATATATTTATGTATTTTAAATTAATAAAGTACTACAACTTCACACTATTTAAATACAATTTAAAAATATTATTTTGTTGATATATTTCACCTTTAGGACTCAAAAAATTTGCGTCCAAATTAAAACAATCAGATTTAAAAAAACAAAAGGAATTTTAATAAACTTAATGAATGATATTCTATTATAAATTTTGATATTTATTAAAAAATATTATACATTATTTTTAAAGATATGTCCCGTGTATTCTGCAATGTAAGATTGATAAATCTTGACCCGACACTTTAAATCCAACTTAACCCGACCCGAAATCAAATTAAAATTTTCAACCCGAACCCCCACTTGACCCGAAAGCATTTCAAAATTTTCAACCCGAACCCGACCCGAAGACATTTCATATTTTTTAACCCAAACCCGACCCGACCCGATATTGGGTCGGGTCGGGTCCGGATCGGGTCTTGGGTCACCCGTGCAGTTCTCTATCCTCGAGTCTCTTTGTCAATCGATTGTCACCGTCTAGCCAGCCTTCTTGTTATTACATTTCCACATCTAATGGCTAGCATTAATCGTCCCCTTCTCCCGGAACACATGTACGACAGTATTCTTAGCATTATAATATAATACAATACATAAATCAAAATGAGTTTTAATGAAGTAGTAAATATTCCTAAAATCATCCTCTCCGCTGATAATTTTATAAATCGGTGGTTAATTATTTAAAAAATTTGGCTACAACAGCTAAAGGTTTTTAGCTAAGATTTCTAGCTGACCCCAGCGACATCTCTGCTTACCGAATATTGCTTTCAAATGCATTATATTAAATTACATGACTACCAGCAGTTTGTTAAGCCTGAACTGGTGATAAACCTCTCAAATTCTCAATTCATAAATCACATTATCCCTTTGTTTTGCCATTTGGTTACTTTTCACATTAGAAAGGTAGGGTTGGCAAGTGAAATCTATTCCACTGAATTTTCTGTGCGATTAATCACTACACAAGAATTTATGAGCCTAAGCTTTATTACTATAATAAGTTGTGGCGGAATTGTTTAAAAAAGAATAAGTAAATATTTTGGGATGTAATATGGGTCTTACACTATGAAAGAACTGTTCAATTTGTAAATTAACAATATTTGCTCTAAAACTACATATGTAAAATTTAATGTAAACCTCAAAATTCTGATTGCTACCAGTAACGATGCCACATTTATTGTTGTCTTTACAACGTTGTAATATCTACAACTAATTATTTATGTTATGAAATTGATAAAAAGTATCCACTCATACTTAGGTTTCTATAATATTATAATAAACCGCAATAAATATTTTAGAAACGAGTGATAAAGACTATTTTAAAGAGCTGCAACTATTTTTATGACTTATTATTTAAAACATTACTACTTGCCATTGCTAACCAAGAATCTTAGCTAGTTATATGCAAATGATACGTTATTACAAGTTTTTGAATAAAAAAGGTCCATTTCGAGTTTTGTGATTTTTTTATTTATATAATAATTTAAATAAATTAGGGGAAAATTAAAAATAGTATAAATTTTTTTTATAAAGTTCGACACATGTTGAGGTTTCTCGTCGAGATGAGACGAGACCGAGATTTTTCTAGACCGAATCGAGACGAGACGTGATCAAAACGCTACAAGGTATACACGAATATGTTTTTATTTTCCCCAAAACGTCAAGTTTTTGAATTATAGTTGCTAAAAACGGCGATCTTGGCGTTTTTTAAACGTCAAGAACTTGTAAATTAATCGACAAAATTTTAATTTGATTTATGAATAAAGGAGAGAGGAATCCATTACAAATATGTTTTATCCAAGCATAATTAATTTTAGAGTTATATGCAAAATTAATTTATTCCTATCCTTTTACATTGATAAATTGCCCCACACTTAAGGTCGCCCTTTCTTCCCTCTAACACCAGGAACAGAGATCTCCTGGGCCAAAATTTTGGGGCCAGGCCCGGCCCATACCCGTACAAATTAATTTTTTTGGCCCGCACCTAGCCCGCAGATATAACCCAAAAAATGCGCCACTTTGGCCACACACTAGTAAAAACAAGTAGATGTTGCTTAAGAATTGTTTATTTATATAAAACCATGTTGCATCATTCCTCGAGAAATACGTGTTGACCATTAAAAACTCTACCAGAAGTCCAAACAGTCTGTCGGTTGAATATTTTTGTTAACCCGTGTTATAAATGTCAGTCTATTTAGTGAAAATACCTTATCAGCTTCTGTTTACAAAGCTTAATATTAACCACCGTATTCCCCCTTTTAAATTCCTAAGGAAATATTTAGCAAATTAAAATTAAAAGTATGGTGAGGTAAACAGGAAAAGGAAGGATTTACTCTCATTAATAAATAATTTAAAATAGTAATTTACATTGTACATATATAATACATTAATTATATTTAGATTCATGCAGAATATTGTCAAAATTATTTTTCCCTGCTAATGTATAATGAAAAAATTGCTTATTAGTTTTTAATGCAAATCGATCTGTTTTAAATATGTATATTTAAATGTTTCCTAATCTTATTACTAAAATTTTTAAAACTATGGGCAACAATTTTTAAAGTTATCCATTTTTTAAAACTATGGGCAACATTTTTTAAGGATATTTTACTATTAATCAATTAATTTTAAAATTAAAAAATCAACAATTATCTTAAATTCTACTTTAATCTAATTCTATGTTTGTTGGCAAATCTTTTTGCTTTTTGTTATATTACAAGTTTCGACTATTCGTGCTACCAATTACAAGTCCGCAAAATCCTTTTATTCCCATATAATATCAACACGCAAATCCTATTATTTCCATATAATATAAACACGTGGCGAAGTAAATAAATCGGTATAATATTGATCGGATAAAGTGGGAGTAGAACGATGGCCGGAGGTTAAATTCAGGGTAACCCAAAAGCTGGAACAAAGTTACGTCTACTAGTAAAATGAAAGGAATTGGATTTGAGATCGATTGGCTCTTCGTTTGTCTCCCACTGGACCCACGTGTTTCTAAAGATGTAAAATAAACATATTCCCCCACAGGACTAACGTGTCCTGGTTGGAAGTTCGGACAATAAATAACTCCTCCTGTAGGACTAAAATGTTCTACGAAGACAAAATAAATATCTGATTTTTATGGTTAAATTCTCGCTATAAAACTTGTCGTTGCCCTCCTCAATTTGAATGAGGGATGCCGATCGTCCAATGTCTGCATCTAATTATGCACATCTATTTACGTATATTACATCTTATTCACACGCTCATTATTCTCCCCCTTAGTGGAAAAAGGTACTACTAATCTCATTTGCATAGACGCGAACAGCTTAGTTATCACGGCTACAACACTTTCCCCTTTTACCTTTTCCTGCACCTCCCATTTAGGGCCAAGGTAAAGCTGCTGCAGGAACTCCGTACCACACCTCTATCGGTGTCTATTGTTAAAATACTAGATGTCTTATCGTCTACACGTAACTGAAAAGTAAGCCTTCCTAAGATCTATCTTTGAAAAGATTTTAGAACTTTTTAAATTAGCTAACACTATTTAGATTCTAATTAGGGGTTATTAAAAATCTATCAAACATTTATAATGTCATTGACCTTATCAACCCAAATAAAAGGTATTAGACGGGTAGGGCAAAAACGAGGACTTGCATCTGAGTGAACCCTTATCGAAAAAACGTTATCATTCAAACAACCTAATCTCTCACGAAAAATATTTAACTATACTCCACTTTAATTCTATCAATGTTCTAATGCCACAGTCTCCCGACGTACTGACCATCACAATCAACCCAACCAGGGGTCGTAGGCTTATTATCGAAAACCCTTGCCCCTGAAACCGAGGTTGGATCATCCAATGCCTCATTAATAACAACCAAGGATTTATGCATAGATGCTACCTTGAAACCGGGTGTTGCATGGCCATCAGCATTAAATTTAACAATTGATTTTCGTAATTCTATTACTATAGTTTTTACCATGTCTCGATAACGAATCACTTTAATTTCAAAACTTCCTCGCATGCACATACTCGAATTTTAGAACTCCCTCAATTTACATCTTTGACCCATCTAATTGTTTTACTAACATGACATTTACTAACGTTTCTAAAAGGTCATAAACATTATACTTAATTATAACCAACATTGAAGCCCCAGAATCTACTAAAAAATTTATCTGCTTACCTTCAATATTTAATAGACCACCGGAGTTTGTGAAAAACCATAAATGAGCGTTAATTAAAGTTACGGGGGCCAGGATCTAGAGAATTTTCCTGCGTGCTCCTGACAACAAAAAAATCATTATTATCTTGCATACCGTTAGAACGTTGCTACCCTGTCGCCTATATATTGTCTATAATGAGCTGTGTTACTTTAAAAATTATTCACCCTACTCATTTGCATAAGCGATTATAGTTACTAAAAATATACAATTATTATCTGTGCTAAAACCATGAGAAAACATCTTTTCACTTATGGCCAAAATTAATAAAATTATATGAAGCCTTCGGCCCAAACATGATAATAAAAATTCGATAAGTGATCGAACAAAAATGAAGAAAATAAATTTATAGCGTTGACACCCACATTTAATTAAAGTCCCTCTACAGGAGGTAATCTATACTCAAAAGACCAAGATCATTAATGATAAGACAAACGACTTGTCGATAAAAATTACATTAAAAAAATGAAAACGCCTCTTTTGGCAAAAATATAACCCACAATCAAATGAGTTAAATTATCGCGTCCATTTTTTATTTAAAATGAAAAATCAATAACGCAAAATATTACGTAAGAATATATTAATAATATGTACAATATAGCAGGAGAATATATCAATAATATGTAAAATATAGCAGACTAATTGAAAATACAACGTAAGAATCAATGATTTAACCTCAAAAATATTCTAATTATCAAGTGACACTACAAAAATTAAAATTAAAATAATTAAAATTAACGAAGATTTTTCCATCAAAAACAAGTTATACCTCTGACGGTTCTTCGGATTACTTTTGCTCGTCTTATCAAATTCGTTTGTCCTTCGGGGGTTCTCCTCGTCGTGCTACAATTGTACTAACCCAGTTGGGACAACGTGGTCCTTCTTTCCTTTTCTTTTGTATGCACTTCGAACGTCTAACGTCACGAATCTCGTGCTATGACGGTTCTTCGGCTTGTTGCTGGCGTCCGCTCGTGGGTTACTTTCTTCTCATGCTACCAATTACAAGTTTCGACTATTCGTGCTACCAATTACAAGTCCGCAAAATCCTTTTATTCCCATATAATATCAACACGCAAATCCTTTTATTTCTATATAATATAAACACGTGGCGAAGTAAATAAATCGGTATAATATTGATCGGATAATGTGGGAGTAGAACGATGGCCGGAGGTTAAATTCAGGGTAACCCAAAAGCTGGAACAAAGTTACGTCTACGAGTAAAATGAAAGGAATTGGATTTGAGATCGATTGGCTCTTCGTTTATCTCCCACTGGACCCACGTGTTTCTAAAGATGTAAAATAAACATATTCCCCCACAGGACTAACGTGTCCTGGTTGGAAGTTGGGACAATAAATAACTTCTCCTGTAGGACTAAAATGTTCTAAGAAGACAAAATAAATATCTGATTTTTATGGTTAAATTCTCGCTATTTAAAACTTGTCGTTGCCCTCCTCAATTTGAATGAGGGATGCCGATCGTCCAATGTCTGCATCTAATTATGCACATCTATTCACGTATATTACATCTTATTCACACGCTCATTATTCTCCCCCTTAGTGGGAAAAGGTACTACTAATCTCATTTGCATAGACGCGAACAGCTTAGTTATCACGGCTACAACACCTAAATTTTGCATTAATTATATATTGTTCTTGTTAATAACATTACTAATATTGGCTTTTTAGCCGTCTGCTGGCTACTAACCAATGGAAAAAATGAACATTGGCCAAAGTGTGAATCGAATTTCTTTTTATATTTGGCCCTTATGTGAAATTTATGACCGTCTCCTGGCTGCTGACAAATGGAAAAAATGACCACTAGCCAAGGTGTGAATTAAACACCTTTTTCTATCTATATTTTGCTCCTATATAATTATAGACTATTTGGCCGTCTGCTGATCAATGAAAAAAATTACCACCGGCCAAAGTGTGAATCGAAATTATTTTATTTTTTTATAATTGGCCCTTATGTATTTATACGCTTTTTGCCCGTCTTCGGACTCCTGACTAATAGAAAAAAATAACCACTGGCTAAAGTGCAAGTCCAAAATTTTTATTTTTTTATATTTGGCCATTATGTATTTATACCCCTTTTGCACGTCTGCCGACTGACGAGTGCGCGGTCGGTACATGCAATAGCAGAGCTATTGCATCTCGCTGTAGTGACTACTAGCATGTGTGTCATGCCCTTACATAAATTCTTTACCACGTCTCGCCGCATCCCCCTTCCTTACAAGGGCCTTTGCTTCCACAGATATGAATTCGAATTTCGGTGAGGACATATTTTTTTAATTGCTCTTTAACCTTATTACTTGTTTTTAGCCCCTTTGACATTTTTGATATGTGCGGTCGGTACAGGCTGAACAAACTTTAGCAATTTGATGGAGCTTTTCCACGAATTAATTTAAATCAAATATCTATCTAGCAAACTTTTAAATACCAATTTTTTTAAGTTTTACGCCATTTATAGCTTTTGACCCGACATGTTTTTAAAGCAACGCGAATCCGACCAGAAAGCATTTTAATATTTTCGGCCTAATGGCATATCACAGTTTCAAAGTGTTTTTATTAATAACATTAATTAATAAGCTTTTTGGCCGTCTGCTCGCTACTGAGCATTGGAAAAATGCTTATTGGCCAAAGTGTAATTAGAGTAATTTTTTTGTATAAACGGAGCCCCCAGAGTGGGCTTAATGACGAAGTAGCTAAGAAAATGATTTATTTTAGCAACTGTACATGCATTCCGGACTGCACACAAGTCGGGCATGAATATACCTCACGTTTAGCCCCCTCGCCTTTTCCAATATTAAATTCTCTACGACGCTCCTCTCGATTTAATCATAAATTGCATATCAAATGTGCTTTGGTTATACGTAGAATAAAAGAGTAATAGCTGTAGTGTACGAGAATTAAAACCAGATATATATAAGGCAGGCGGTGCGCTTGGTTAACGGGTATCTGGGGGCGGAGCTCCCAGGCCCCCACACGGGCGTCTGAAGGCGGAGCCCTCAACAGGGGTCTGGGTCAAATTTTATAAAATTAAGTACAAGGTATCTATGCTATATTTCCAACCATTTCACTCATCCCTCCACTTACTCTCCTCTTCCTCCCCTTTTTCTCTCCATTCCCGCCTACAATTTGCTATGCAATTTATGGGCTCGTTTTTGGTTGTCCGCTCGTCCTGTCCTGTCACGTGCTGTCCTGTCCCGTACCGTACTTTCCAACTTATTTTTTAATAATTGCTATGGAAACTAATACAAAATAACTTCCTCGACCCAAGTGTTGACCGCTCTCAGCACGGTAATTGGATCTGAGTCTTTGGCAGACAGCCTACGTTTTTCTTTGGTAGCTTGCTCGGGCATAGGTATCGAACTGCATTGAACGTTTAATCATTTTCTGGCTTGGTCTTTCAATCGATCGTATCGTTTTGCTTTCATATTCCACGGTAACATTTTAATCGCACTTCGCCGTCGAGCTTGCTACGGGGGGGGGGAAGTTGTTGTAATGTTACGTCACATTATTGGCTAACGATTGACAACTTACATCTGTGCGTCGTAGGGTTCAGGAGATACTCTACCCCAAAGTTTTTGTTTAACGAAACCCAAAGCAGCTTTCTTGCTTTCCCAGAGCGATCTTCAGCTAGGAGTTGACAGAGACATTTCGCCACCCTAAGTGGCTCAGGACGCTCCCCAATGAGAGCTGCAAGCCTATCGACCATAAAAGTACGGGTATTTTCGTTAAATAATCGGTGACGTCGCTATACCATACATCAGCTAATGGCGCCGACACGGGTACCAGCTAACATCACTAAGTGTAGAAAAAATTGTCACCAGACTTATCTCGTATAAAATGCCTACGCCTACCATAACCACCATGGAGCTATGAACTTCATATCGGTAATCTTTGACCTGACGTCGATGGTATTACCTCTCATCAACCACGTGCGACGTTAGGGTAAGCAACATATAAAAATCACACCATGCGCAACCAGCAAAAGGATTTGCCCACCCAGGAAATCAGACCTCATCAAACACTTAAAGGTGATATGGCGTATAGCCAAAAAAAACATGTCATTAAGGCATTAAGCCTCCGAAAATAAATTCGCATCTGGAATTAGCGCATGTAATCATAACTTTCAAACCCGAAACATCGTCGTACACGTACTGCTTTGTACCGACAGAATTCCTTCGAACGTAGTATGGACGAGTTTTGTTAGAACAATACCCCAGAACTAGGCCTAAGTTTCCTAGGTATAAAAAAAATTTAGTTCGGACCCTCGGCGGTATGTGGGGGGCGCAGCTCCAAATTTGAGATCATTTATCAATCCTATGACAGAAAACTTTTTTCGATATATTCTCTGTTTTAAGATAAGCATCTTATCTTAATTCTTAGACACATCTCAGGCAGAATATTTTCCTGGGTCTGTGGGCATTGCCTACAGTCAACGAATACTCTGATCACACCATTTAACTGTTATCTGAATCTAACCTTTAAAATTAATAAAGGGCTTGACAACTACTGTTTTATATTTGTATTCTACTTTAAAATATCCATGATTTTGATGGAAATTTCTTTTATGTGAATGCAATGACTAGCGTGTGCAAGTTTTTATACCCATTTGTCATGACACGCATTTGCACAGGGTTCCAACTAACACCTGTAGCTTAGCAAATCAATTTTTTGCCTATGAAAATTTCCTCGTTTTTTATATTTAACGAGAAAGATTTTATAGGGCTAGGTGATGGTTATTTGCCAGGAATAAAACCAATTTACCCAGATTTTGATAAAGACCCAGAAGTATATAAACATGATTATTCAAAAGACACTAGACATAATTGGGAGAAAAAGATTGACCAATTCTTATCTACGGATAATCCAGTAGATTTTAGGAAAAGGATAGCCTCGAGTGCCATGTTTTTAACAGGACTAGGATGCACATATTGCATGAAAGTTTTGGGGAAAAAACCACCTCTCTCTGGTACCACATATTAAATAATACATCAATCTTTAAGGTTTACAATCTTATTTATTGACAAGCTCAACACTAGCTTTGGTCACATGGTTTAGTATCAATGCCTACCATAAAAGACAAGTTAAAAGGCAGGCTATGCTTCTTTGGTATTTAAGGCAACATCGAGAGGATTGGCCCAAGCCATACCCAAGTATTATATCATTAAGTTCATTTTAATCTATTTTTTCAATTTAGAGAAAACATTTGGTGATATTTTACTGCCATGGGTCCCTCATAGACTTAGATGAATATTTCCATCATTCTTTTATATTTTTTGTAAAACATTTTAATGTAGACATTGATATCTACAATTTAATTGTGTGTTATAAATAAAATATTCGTTGAAATTAAATTATAATGTTATATTAAAAAATGGAAAATTTTGAATTATTTTAAGCACAAGAAAACAAACAAAATTTATAAACTGTATTTCATTTAATATTTTTGTTACCATAGTATAATATATAACAAACACATGTGATTAATATGAAATTCAATCAATATTTTATGTATATATTATTTAATATTCCATAAATTGCATAGCAGCTATTTAACTTTTACATAGTATTCCAAATAAATAATTAATCAAATTCATAAAACTTAGAGAATAGTTATCTTAAAGTTATTGTACACTTTGTTTAAGTTAAATCACTTAAAAATAGTGCTTTAAAGGTTTAGTAACTTAAATAAGAAAAACAATATCATTTGAATTATATTAATTTGCCAGCTTTTCAATTAATTACTTTTAATAAACTTTCAAAACTCTTAAAAACCAAATAATTAATAATATTTATAACATAACAAATCACTCTCTTAAAGCTAATTACACATCTAAGATGGTTTATTTCATAAGTGATAACAATACAAAATTACTAATAGCTATACAACCAAGAACTCTTAATGTAATGATCAGTATATAAATAAATAGTTATTGGATAACAAAATATTGTGGTTTGTATTATGTGTACATGTACAAAAACGTGACAAAAAGAAACGATATCAAAATATTATGATGATTTTTCATAATGCAAAAGGAATGAACGGATGATGAGCGAAGAAAATGCGTTTTCCATTGCCACTTTTAAATGTGTCCTTCCTTCGAGATTGATGTTGAGAGAAGTTTTTATAACAAAAAGGTACAGAAAAATGTATTATCAGAGGAGCTCTGATATTTAAAATCATTAAAAATTGAATTACAACGGTTTAAAATTTCTCTGATTCCACAATTGATATGTGAGTTGATAATACAAACAAGGTTGTGGGGGGGTATTTTTAAAATACAATCTAGTGTACCCTGTAAATGTCAAATGTGTTTTTTAACCTAGCAAAACATATTTTATTGATAATGCCCGCTTGGGTAGTTTAAAAGGAATTGTTATTTTATTTTGAATAGAAGCATGGGCGAAGCCAACATTGGAATTAGAGGGGGGGGCAATTATAATTTAGAGAGGGGCAAAGTGAACATTTTAAAAATTTTAACAAATTTTTGGATTTAGAGGGGAGCAGACGCCCCTCCCTGCCCCCTGGCTACGCCCATAATTAGAAGTCGTTGTTTTATTCAATGTCCGTTGAGGTTAGTTGGTGAGCTAGTTTGGGGTGAGTGGGGCATGGCCCAATATATCGTAGTTTTATCGGCGCTAGTGGAAACGAAAGATAAATCTCTGGGGTGCCAATGACTTTGTATCACTTTGTCTCCGTGTTGAGCTACCACCTGGGTAGATAGGGGCTTCGTCAAGTCTCCTGCAAACGAAAATATAAATTACAAATCCCACTGCAGCAAATTGTTAATGCGTTTAAAAATTGTGAATCATAGAATTGGGAAGAAAATAAGGTTCTATTACGCCTTGTGGTGCATAGTATAAAAAACAATTATTTAACTACAAAATATTTAAAGCTTTTTTTAAAGGAGGAAGTGGGGGGGGGGGGTGGATAACGGAAAAATTTGTCATTTGAAGTTGTTTTTATCGTAAATTTCTTGAAAAACATTTAATCTAAAATTCTATAAGTATCGCAGGGCGGTTCTCGTTTTTATGTAAAGAAGTCGAGCAAGATTATACCTTCTACACTGCTAAGCCGGATGGTCTTATCGTATGAGCTGGTCATGAGAAAAGCACCGTTGGGAGAAAATGAGACGGACCTGACGTCGGCCGTGTGTGGTTTAAAGATTTGAACCGTTTTTCGACCTGAGAATTTGTATAATTAACTATATATAGTCGGGGTTAATAAAAACGATGATAATAAAGTAAAAAGATTGCCTAACATTAGGTATAAATTGTGGGTTTACACAACTTTTGCTGGGGAATTTGTCAACAATAAAAATTGCACGAAACCAAAACTTAAAACAACCTCATTTCAAACCTACGAGCCAATCTACCGTTCGATAAAGTATTATAAATAATATTAAATATAAATAAAGTAATTTATTGATGGCAATAGGATAAATGAAGTGAAAAGGGGAGAAAGGGTTCCATATTTTGATTCACAGGAGCCAGAGTATATCTTCTATGACAAAATATTGCTATAAACCATTAACTTATGGTCTTTTAATACCATGATTAACGGATATCCGTAGTTTGAATATTTTTTATTTTTATTAACATTATTCAATGGTTTAAATAAATAGTCTTTTAATTTTTATTTAGAACCAAACTTTAACCTTAATTATTATCACGGTGTAGGGTACAAACTTCGACTTATAAATTACTTTCAGGTGGGCAAGGGCCATTGCCAAAATGTTTGACTCTGCAGTACACTAAATCCTTCGTAATATAATGCATGCACTCATGGGCGCAGCCAGAATTGGGATTGGAGGGGGGGGGCAAGAATGATTTAGGGAGGGGCAAAACGATAATTTTTTGAGATTTTAAAGAATTTCTGGATTTAGAGGGGGGCAGCCGCCTCTCCCTGCCCCCTAGGGCTACGCCCATGCTCACACTGCATAGTTAAGGTAACAAAGAAGAATAACCTCGAATGTCGTATAGCAAAACTGTGGCATCGTCGTGCCCTGCCACCAGTAACTTTTCCGTACAATCCGTACATACCGCGGTTACGGGACTCCCTGAAATGTTGTGGAAATATAATTAATAAATGTTCTAAAAAATTAATCGCGAAGTTCATTTTTGTCAAATTAACCAAACTTTATTTTGGTGATGGAATCATGCATATTGCCATATTTTACATAATATTAATTATTGTTCCAAAGTGCGGGAGAATATCAAACTTTATGAAGCAGGAGATATAAAAATATGGCTTGACCTATCTGAAGAATAGTTTTTTTAAATTATGTTATACTCGTTTATTGTGTATCTTATTTATCATTTTTACCTGACAAAAAAATTATACAATTTCTAAATACCAATTTTTATGAGATAAAATTTTTATAATAAATCGTCTGCCTTTTCATTATTTCGACTATATTAACAATTACGTTATTATAAAAGGTTTTCAAACTTTTTACCAACATAATATAGTTAAAGCTTAAAATTCCCTCAGATTTTTTCATATCGTTCTACTGTAATAAAAAATTAATTTTTCAAACTTTGTACCAGCATAATAATTTATCAGTTCCCAAATTTCGATAAGAATTTGGATATTTGATTCAATAGTTATAATTTTGTAGCACCTAAAATGTTTCTTTACATTATTGAAGGCCCGGGATCTAAGGAAATTAACCTGGTAATATTATTATGATTACTAAATAAAACTTACCAGGGTGAGTTGAGGTGGCAGCACTGGCGACGTGGACGCAAGTCGGAGATCTTAAGTCCCAAAATCGGATTGTCCTATCCTGGGAACCGGTGACGAATGTGCAACCGCCACACGAGTAGAGCGAATTGACCGAGGCTAGGTCATAATTGTGATGTTAAACATGCTTATGCTTAGGTGGAATCACAAAATAAAGCGCATAAAGAAAAGCATACTTTTTTAACTACTAATTGAGGTTTATTTCCAAATAATCGTGTTTGATATATGCTAAAACATATTAGATTAATGAGCTGCCATAGAGGCATGGATTGAGATTGTATTGGATTTTACAATTTTCATGGTAATTTTCTGCTTGATGTAAACGAATTCTTTGGGATCGTGTGTATTGGAGGTAATATACTTTAATATTTGTTTAAGGAATTGGCTGCCCTCGGGACCTAAATTACCGAGGGTCTGGGTATAGCAATTAATAAATACAAGATTAGGACAGATGGGCATTATTCTTGAAAGGACTGACCATTAGCCTAAGTGATAACAGTCGTAGAAAGGAGGAAAACTAAATAGACTGCTTAACCGAAAGGATATTTGATGCATATTTAAAGCTTAGTTGTTCAAAATTTCCTTTAGTTTTCAGGCCCCTCGTCATGGAGCGACTTTATTCTACTTACAACTTATGCCTCATCCCAAAGTTTTAACATGAGCTTTTTGTACGATCCTTAACGCATTTTTGATAAAACCCTAATTTGGTATAAATTAAATAATAATAATATATGTAATTTGGACTAGAATGTTATACGTTTATTATAAATTTTGAACGCGTTAAAGCGGTCTCTAGATAGATATCTCGGTTGAAAATTGTTTTTCAATATATACCGTCACGCGACGAAACTAAAATTACAATATATAACGTTTTTTTAATTTAATATGACCATATTTCTTAGGATATTACTTCGTTAGAGTTTAATTTGTCACTTGATAAGATACGTTAAAAAATGACCGGAAGGATAATTAAATAATTTTTAAGTCGCTAGCTGCGAAGGCCATCGTTTGGCTTATAAGCCACTGAAACTTATTAAACAAAATTGTATCCTTACAATCAAGATCAACTTTAAAGCTTTCGCGGATACTTGCCTCCTTTTAGAAAATGATTTGCATCATTTTGTTACCAAAATGTTTTTTTACTCGCTTAATATTGATCGAAAAGAAGTTGGTAATTATTGACGCTCTCATGGGATCAGGGACTTTTATTTATGTCATTGATACTGGGCTCTTGTGGTTCGAAATGGAACTCTTACTCACATTATCATCCTCATGCACTTTTTTGAATATATTAGTAGTGTAAAAAAACATGGGTTTTGTTTAGTCTAACTTTGGGAACAAAAATCTTTTGGTCTGTTTTTCAGATTTCGACTAAGCCTAGAGGTCGACTACGAAAAACGGACCAAAAATTTTTGTTTAGTAGACTACAATTACAGGTCCTTTTACAACACTGCATAACCATACACCCTAGAAATTAAACTTATCGTGAGAAAAGGTTAGAAGTAAGAAAATATCCGTAAATTTTATGGCAACTTACAGGAATGGCCTTCAAGCGTGAGGATGGGGGTAGCTGTGGAGACGTCGGTAACTTTAATTTTGCAATCGCCACTGCCCGCGCTAACTAACAGAGAGCTTTTGTTGTAACTGTCTTGCAGGAATAACAGACCCCGCACCGTTCCATCGTGTATGGCCAGTTCCGTTTCCCTTTCTAATTTTTGCGACATAGTTAATTAAAATTTAAAATAAACCAGGTCATAAAGCTGGCGATAATAACTTGAACAAAAAACGGCCCATAAATTGCATAGCAATTAATAGATACTATAACATGGTCGTTATACTAAACGACGAACTTTTCTTTTTAATTCGATTTATAAATTACAAATTAATGTCGAAAACTGTAATGATCATTAAATCTCTTTCTTTGAAACCTATAAAACACAAAGAGCGTTTGGCATGGGCGTAGCCAGGCGATGGCAGAGAGGGGCGGCTGCACCCCTCAAAACCTAGAAAATTTTTTAAATTTAATATAATTATGGCTAGAATTTCAAAATTTCATTTGCCCCTCCCTAAATAATTATTGCCCCCTCTGAATCCAATCATGGCTAAGCCCTGGCGTTTGGCAGTCTTTTAATGTAAGCCTCCAGCCAAAAAGAGATTTAATGATTAGAAATATGGCACCTATTATAAACACTATTATAACATAGGCCGATTTTTTGCTAATTTTTGTGTATGGAAAAATCTAATGCCAACTGCGGATTTTGCACATTTTTGCTTTATTGTTTGAAGCAAAGCCTATACGATGGGCAGATATGAATTTAAAAAATAAAAGAATTCAATGACAAAATTTAAACAAAACAAATGATCGGCATGTAATCAGCTTACCATCGGCTATATTAGTGAGTGGGTTGAATTGGAGCAGTTTAATTGTGTGGTCGTTAGAACCCGTGGCTATGATATCGCCCGAAGGATTCCAAGCTATGCAGTAAATGGAACATTTGTGGTGTTTTGACCGTTTTATTATTATGTGCGGCTGCGTAGGCTCCTGGTCCGGGCTAAAAACATTTAAAATGAAAAGTCATTTAATATAAATATGAAGCAAAACATGAGCTATATATTAGTGTTGGAAAAGCGGCTGAGTTTTGTTTGATCGACCTTTGTATCAGCCGTGGTAACAACACTAATATATATATTCTTAATAATAGATATTACACGATTGAATTATAGGCCTTAAACTTTAATTTCATTACACATCCCCCAGGTCAGATCCTTAAGATGTTAAGCCATTTAATCACTACGGGAGAATTTTGATCCTTTTTATTTATGATCTAGGGTTAGAGTTATTAGATTATACAACGAAATGAATACTGCAATTTAAACGTTACTTACTACAAAGCAGAGATCAGATTTTTAAAAATTTTCTGCCCGACCTCGGCCCCGTCTAATTTTATAACTAATCTGCCGGCCCGAACCTTTCTTAGGGTGTGTCTTAATCCGCGATTTTGAATTTATATTAAAAAAGCGAATGCATGTTAAACATAGACGCCGCGTCTTAATACGAGCGTTACGCCATTTTTGATTTTTTTCTGTGTTTTTTTCATAAAACAAATATTTTTCGATTAATAACGCTTACTAAGGCATATTCACATGGTAACTAAACTAAAATTGTTGATCCACGACATGTAATTGGCATATTTGGACAAAAAAATATGGCGCTTTGAAGCTGAATCGTGTATTAAAACGGGGGTTTAGAGTCCACCCGGCCATGCCCGAATTATTAGAGCTGCCCGACCCTAATTTTTTTTAATCTTTAACAGCAATATCCTTATATTTTATAAAATATTTTTGGTTAATTTCTTCGGGCAAGCGGCCGGGCTTTTTTGGTCTCTGCTACAGAGCCAAACAAGTTAAGAGCCCTTTTAAAGTCAACTAACGGATGGGTCCTAAGGGTTACCCTTATTTAACACCTAAATTACTAGTTTTATCCATTCATTTGCTCGAAATCGTGCTCAAAATTTGTGATCAAAATACGGTAAAATTTACTCCTTTAAACGTTTTCAAGTTCGCATTTGGCTGAGAAAATATATAATTACGAAACTTGGCGTCACTCTGACCTTAAATATCAGTAGTTGATGTTTCAATTATTCACGCTTTGTTAAGCAAGGGTGGTACTCTGAAAAAATATATTGATTTATAACCTAATTTGAAGAGAAGCAAGGGATTAGGTTTAATATTACATTAACACCGCCAAAAATGCTAGTTGCAAACGCGTACTTCGCCTTTGCTATCATGCAATTTAACTAAATAAAATAGATTATTCTCGATCTCTATAATTTAAAAATAAATTTCCATTTTTCACGGATTTTTAAATGAATCATTGAAAAAATAATGCGTATTTGGTTCAGGAAAGGAGCTTGATTTGATATGGAGTTCATAAAAAAGGGGTTGCAGCACTTTTGTTTGGCACCATTAAAAGACAAGTATAACATTACTATTATAGTGCAGTGCACCTCTAGCCCAGCAGTTATGTTTATTTAGGGGAGATTTTTAAAAGGTCGTTCTAGTTATTAATATATATGATCGTAACTACTGAATCGAATATCAATATTAACACAGCGATTTATGATATTATAGACCACATTAATAAGCTATAGTAGATTTTTAAAGTTTGGGCTCCTCGAGCATTCCATTCACAAATGAAAATTGAAAAAGACAAAATCATTTTAAAAAACCACCTGACGTATGAAGTGTCGGGACAAAAGCAGATTCTCAGTATTTTGGTGTTTGATCCGACGGCGTAAACCTTTCCGTTAGGGTGGAAGGCTGCTGCTCTAACCACCTGATTGTCTTCTAATTTAGTTACGGGCACGAACGAAGGCATTTGGTCTAGCTTGACATCCTAAACACGTTTTTTACATCAAATTTAGTAGATATAGGGGAAAATATATAGATTTGGTGATTACATAAATATTTTCAAAAAAATTCTTACATGCACTTAACAAAATCGAGGGTGAAAATTCAAAAAACGTCATTTCGTTCTTTTATCAAATCTAAATCATACAAACTAATGTTGTAAAAAGGCCTGGGTTTTGTTTGGCCGAACTCGGGTTTTAGTCGATTAAACATAAACAGGTCACATTTTGGTCTGTTTTTCTCAGTCGACCAGTAGGCTTAGTCGAAATTTAAAAAACTGGCCAGAGTGGATCGTTAATATCAGTTGATCCAAAGGTCGCCCAATCAAAATCCTGGTCTTTTTACAACATTAACACACATATCCAATTTAAAACCTCTTCTAACGGGGCAACAAAATAATATTACGTTTATTCTTTACGCATTTCAAGTATTTTTAAATAAAACTACTTCTAAAGCTTTGTTTTGAGATGCGTTCGGCCAGGAAATCTAATTTTTACTTTGGCCTATCAACGATGTTAATGGCGAAATCTAATAATTTCTAACTTTTTTAAGATTCTGAGTTTACATTTTTTGTTCAAATATTACAGCCCCAGAGCCATTTATCAGGACCCCCCCGCCACTCTTAACAAACTCGACCAAAACGTATTATCAAAGCGCCTAATAACACTAATAAATCAATCACACAATTGCCTCCTTAACACCTTATAGTGGGAGGAGGTCAAAAAGATAGACAAATGATGATATCGTTTCACGTGGTTGTTAACGCTGCGCTAGAGTATTTACTATTTTATCATAGCCTCGGGCGCCCAATTTTAAAGTTCATATAAATAACAAGCAGCGAGAGTACCACTTTGTTTGCTACTAACTCATTTACCACAATTAGACGAGCAAATTATAATAAACCTTTTTACATAAAATCCTAAATTTTACAATTTAATTTAAATAATTTTATAAAATATGTAAAAATTATAGAACTTAATTTCTTCTTTTTTTGCAAAATATGAAGGTTTTATGCATCAAACCACATTTCTTAGTTTTTTATGAAAAGTTTGAATCTAAAATTTAGGCTATTTAGTATTCTGGTAGCATTTTCGACACAATGCATAAACTCTGCTTTCCACACTTAACGAATTTATGTGGTCGATATAAACAATCAATAACTAGGGACGGATTTAGAGAGGAGCAATAATGGTTTAGGGACAAGCAAAATAATTATTTTCAATAATTTTAGCTATGATCATATTAAATTCTGAAGAATTATCGGACTTAGAGGGGGGCAGTCGCCCCTCCCTGCCACCCCCTAGCATGATAAGTCATAATAACTCTCCGAACAATATAAAATAAAATCCAAATAATGGATAGAATTATATTAAAGACCGTTAAATTTTAAAATATAAAATTACTACATTGGTGTTATCATGTAATGGTGGCATTCATATTAAAACATTAATCATTTAAATTCAAGAACAAAACATATGGATATGGGCCTAGCCAGGGGGGCGGCAGGGAGGGGTGACTGCTCCCCTCTAAATCCAAAAAATTGTTGAAATTTATTAAAATTATAGCTAAAATTCAAAAACTAACCATTTTGCCCCTCCCTAAATTATTATCCCCTCTATCCCTAATGTTGGCTACGCCCGTGCATATGGAAACATATTTATCTTAGAGATAAGCAAACGAATGTAGTTAAAGAAACATGTGACATGCAAAAAAGGTTTAATTCGAATCCTGGCTACCCCAAACTTACCCAAATTGATGCAAATGATTCAAATTTTAGTACAAATTTTTGGGAAACTTCAATTTTCAAAAAAATTAGATCGGCTCAAGGCTTGAAACAGATTAAACAAATTTTAAGCTGACAAAAAACAAAAATATCCAACCAAATTTAAAAAATCGTAACCATTATTTTCTTTATAGTTCGCGGGCTCATATTGCTTTTGTTTAAGGCTAGCAAGAAAATGACTAATAAGATTTAATGTATAATAATTCATAGATCTTTTAAAAGTTAAAAGTAAAAATTTTGCCATCCAAGAACTGTTTATTCATGCGTCTGTCTACTGATTTAAAGTGCAAATCAAACAAATAGTCGAGTATCAAATTACAATTACAACACTATACTACCATTAGGACAGGAAGGGGGGAGTAGGAAAATCAGCAAACAATCCAACTTCATTCATCACTTTTCTACATTTACTCCTTTATTTTTATGATAAAAAAAAGTAGAATGTCAGAGATTTTATATTAATGAATGTAAAATTTTCCAGCTGGAACAGCTACTATTTAAGCTTCAACCTTCGTAAACATTTGTTTTGCGAGAAAATAATTTAACAAAATTTTCAAACGTAATAGAAGACTTTGACCATTGTAAAGCTATCATAAATTGGAAATAAAAATATATAGATACTTTGTTATTGCGTTAAAATGCCTTCTACCGATTAAAAGTAATGCCATTTAGCCATATTTCAAATTATGATTATTTGTTACAATTTTGTCAAATAGCTATCTTCCCGAATAACGCTACATGTTAAGATTAAATTATCGTCTGCTTGGGGGTCAAAGTTCGACGAACAGTAAATTAACGTCTGCCGTTCGAGACCAAACGAAAAAATGGGCGTTATTTATCGTCTGCTTTTATTTAAATTCTTTTTCGAACTTACGACGACATTTGCCGCATGTTCTGGAGAGCGAATGTTATCGATCCTAAATCTGCTTTTGCTATTATCCCACGGATCAATCATTCCCGTTCGAATAGTAGAGGCAAATGATGGAGTCCGAGTTTTGCGCGAAACAAGGAATTTTTCACCAATTTTCCCATTACTTGTAGGCAAAGTTTGTGGTTTATTCAACACAACCTTATTCGTGTCGCGAGGAATTCTTTTAGAATGATTATCACTGGGTAATCTGCCATTTTTTGGACAAACCCTAGGTTCGAGTCCACATTTTTGTGTCAAAAGATTGCCTAGCCATTTGGTTGCTGAGCCTTGACAATCCGGAGACGTGGCTGCACTTGTTTCTAGTGAAGAACCTTGAGACACGGGCCTAGAGGTCGTACGTTTGCACTTTAGGCTAGTCATGAGGATAATCGCTTGAAATATTTAATAAGGAATGCTAAATAGATTGGAAATTTCGAATTGCTAGCAAACAACCTCTAGGATAATATGCATTTACCCACACTTTAATCAATGTAAAGTGGGTTTGTGAATTGAAAAATTAACTACTTTTCGAAATTTTCACGCATTGGCTGCGAGTTAAATACGTGACGTTTACAAAAGAATAAAAAATAACTAAGAGGGATTTGCGTATTCACCTAGCTAGCGGGTTCCAAGGTTAAAAGGTACGATATATAGTGATAGAGTTATACAGGTTACACCAGGTGATTGACTGAGTGCTTCCCTATGCCAAAGCTATATATCAAATCAACGGGAATCTAAGAACGGGCTTATAATAAACGGTTGTTGAAGATATTATTAGCCGAAGGATAGCCGTTTTTCGAAGAAAAGCAAATTAGCGAAAAAAGAAACATCTCTCCACCTCTCTAACTCGAAAAATGCGCTCAATTCGGGCAATTAAATTTAGGCAACAACGAAAAAGAGGAGCGAACTTTTGCGTTAGCTTAAAAGAGGGGTGAGTGGTATGCGTGTGCGCGTATGTAACAGTACAATGTGTAGTAAGCATGTGATATGCAAACACCCACTTTGAAGCAATTCCGAATTACTTTGAGCAAGATGGATGGTGCGGTTATTTATGAATAATAACCAATGAAAAGGGCGACGCCAAAAAGCCACCACTAAAAAATGGTCATACACGTGTGGGTTATAAAATGACCCCTACGCCCCTGGTTTGCCGAAAGGTATTAGAGGGTAGCGAGGGGGGTGGGCGGAAATAATGACAATGCCTCTAGCTGACGCATACGACGCCTTTAAATTGCTAGAAATATCGATTTACAATGGAAGAAGACTGAGTGCGTGATCTTAATTTGCTAACCCAGGCAACGGGCATGATCGCAAATTAAATTACGACATACGTTTTAGCAGCACTTAAACCGGGAAGCGTGATAGAAAGATGGATAAATTAATTTGATCTATTCCAAAGTTTAAGATCAAAGTTTGAATATTTAGTTTTTTTGCAATATGCAACTATGGCGCAATTAATTTATGTCCGTAGGTATAATAATATTAAAGCCCAGAAAAAATGATAAGTATTCCAGTACGACTCTGGGAAATATTCGAGATTCGATTCGGATTCGATATATGTGTAAATTTCGAATCGAATATTTACGCTGCCAGGATTCGAAAATCCGAATCGAATCCTTCAAAATTCTTATTCTTTTTTGTTTAATTTAAATAGACGAGATTCAAATATTTAGCTATTTTTATCTTACCGCATTTTAGTTATTTTTCCTGCTACAATTTGAAAAAATTTAATTTAAAATTTTTCAAACTTACATAAGTTATGAAGGAACGAGGATCACAATTTAATTAAAATATGGACTTAAAAAAGAATTGCAAGATAGCACAAAAATATGGTAGTCAGGTGGAACAGCACCTATATAATGATAGAAAAGGCTATTTTAGTAAGGCAGGCATTGGATCTGGCCTTTATATTCCTCTTAGGAGGAATTGCTATCCAACATTGAATGGGAACAAATTGAAAAGGAATTGATACTTTTTCCCTTTTACAGTGCAACTAATTTAAAATCTGGGGGGGGGGGCAAATCCCACAATTAACTTGGTATTATCGGTATATTATCAACCAGGCACAGAAGATCATGCTTTCAAAATGGCCAAACAGAAAATTGAAGATATATGGCATTCAATAAGAAGATAGCCTTATTAGCGAATGTCGTCGATTTAAGGTTTAAATTTTGAGTGTTTATCACCGCTGGGGTGATTCACGTACATGGCATATCCTGTAGAGAAATTAAAGATGCCTGGAAAACTGCTATATGAAGTCAGCCCGATTTTGTATCAACTAGCGAGGTATCAACACTGGATCGTTTATTAAGAGCAAAATGAACGCGAAGTCATCATTGGAGACATTTTTGCACAAACCACGTGTGGCGTTCAATGTTGAGCCTATACAATGGTGGAAATCGAATCAACGACGTTTTCCAGCCATCCAAAAATTGGCAAAAAGTCTTCTCTCTATACTTGGATAATTTACCCCCGTGCAAAAGAATATTTTTGAACGGAACCAATAATCGTTTAAAGAACTAGTGTTAGGAAGATAATTTGCCTTTAAAGTTGGCTAAAAACGGTCCTTGATTGTCTTACTTATCATATCATGGTTTTTGTTCGCTTTTAATATTTTTATTTTTGATGTGTGTATTTTTTTAAATATATTTTAAGTAAACGTTTCAAATGTATCAAATTAAAATTCATAGTAGCCTTTTTAATGTGTTTTTTAATAATTAAAAAAAAACTTAATAAATATTCGAATCGATTTCGAATCCTTAAATTTTTTTCGAATCGAATTCGAATCTTCATTTTAAAATTCGTCGAAACTATCGAATACCAAAAATATTCGCTTCGATGCGAAATCCAGAGGCGTATATTCTATTCTAGTGTTGTAAAACGGCTGGGTTTTGTTTGGTCGATGGAATGGGTTTAGTCGACTAAACATGAACAAGCCAAAGATCTTTTGGTCTGTTTTTCTTAGTCGCATAAATAGACCAAAGGTTTTTTATGTTTAGTCGACTAAAACCAAAGGTAGACGAAACGGTATCGTTTCAAAATGTCACAGTCCAAAATGCAACAAAGCCACATCGTGAGAGTCGAAGCCACATCGTGAGATTCGCGAATCTCACGATCGTGAGATTCGCAATTACTCATTGCGCAAGCGCATAATTTCCATTGGGTAGTGTTTTAGGTCAGCGTTTTAGGTTAGGGGTTGGGTTAAAATTAGATGTACATCAAATTCCCTCCCCATTTGAGATTTAATTTTTCGTGATATTCGTGTGACATTTTGGACTGTGACATTTTGAACCCAAGACAGACGAAACAAAACCCAGCCATTTTAACAACACTAGTATTCACAATTAGTTCGTTTTTAATGAGTCAATATAAACAAGCTCCATGATATTTAACTCAAAAAATAAAAGGCTGTAGAATCTCTACCAGTGTTTCTTTCCGAGACGCGTCGGAATAAAAAGGGTCGGAGGGGGGGGGGGGGGGTAATGATAGATCTCTTAAAAAATTCAGGCGATTGACATTACATTAAAATTTTAGGGACTAAATTGAGCTCTAAGACCGAATTTCGTGAAAGAAACACTGCTTTTAGACGACACACTATTATATTTGCAACATTATGAAGCGTTCAAATAAAAAGTCAAACTATATCGAAAAATTAAAAGTAACCCGATACAGCCGTCAGTATCCCCGCAAAAATATAATAAATTCAATAATCACATTTTTAAAAACACATAACAAGATATAAACAATTAGACGTATTGGATTTTTATCCTTAATTTTGATAAGATTTTGTTATCTTTTTATGTTTAGACTTGGTTAGGCCAAAAATGTCTCAGATTAGTTTTTAAACTACGGACCAGTACGATGAAATGACCAATCAACTGCAGAAAAATTAAGTGCGCATCAGATTAACAAATAAAGTCTATGGCTTTATTCCTGGTAGGCAGCAGCTTCCAACATTCAAAAAATAATGAAATCGTGGTCAAATTTTCAAAAACTATTTGTTTGGCCAATCCTTTAATCTAATGCCTCAATCCTATTAGGCAAATCATGGCCACGTCCATGGGAGTAGCCAAGGGGGCCCCCTCTAAATCCAAAAAATTTGTTGAAATTTATCATAATTATGGCTAAAATTTCAAAAAATAATCATTTTGCCCTTCCCTAAATCATTATTAATTACCCTCTCTAATTTCAATGCTGGCTATGCCCATAGCCACGCCCAAGGTATTACCAACTTAATTTACATTTTTTAATGTTCAAAAATTTAGTAAAAATACACCGAAACAGTTAAATAGTTCACCCGGTTTATTTTTTGAAAACTCACCCGCGCTGGGCCAGAATTTGTTGAAAACCCGCATATAAAAAGTAACTTGTGCATTTTAGATTAAAAAATCTCACACATAAAAAGGGACAGTCAATTATAAAACTACAAGCTCAGTCCATGGGCGTAGCCAGGATAGGATTTAAGGGTGGGGGGGGGGCAATAATGATTTAGGGAGGAAACAGATGATATTTTTTTGAAATTTTAGCCATGATTTTATGAAACTTTTAAGAATTTTTTTTGATTTAGAGAGGGGCAGCCGCCAGCCCTGACTACGCCCATGGCTCAACCCTTTCACTGCCACAAATTTCAGGATAAATACAATTTCGCAAGTTCGCACGACGAAAGGGAAAATTATCAAACAATTTGCTGGTGTCAAGTTGAAAAGTGGTTTTAAGGATCCAATTTTAATGGTCTAAACTAGCATGGCATAGCCGGGGGGGGGGGGGGGGGAGAGGCTAAATCCAAAAATTCTTTAAAATTTAAGATAAGTTTGTTAAAATTGCAAAAAAAAATATCAATTTGCCCCTCCACAAATCATTATTGCACCCCCCCCCACTAATTCCAATCCTGGCTACGCCCATATAAACTAGATTATATAGAAAAGTTTCACTTTTTAAAAACACGTAAGCATAACATTTTACTTTAAATATGTAATACCTAGATTGCCATGTATAAGTCCCGTTATTTAAAAAACGCTTATAATAGAATATCACTCAATACATACATGAGCGTAGCCAGCAATGGAATAAGGCGATGGGGCAATATTGATTCAGGGAGTGGCAAAACGATCATTTTTTTGAATTTTAACCAAAATTTTAATAAATTTCAACAACTTCTTGGATTAAGAGGGGGAGCAGCCGCCCCTCCCTGCCCCCCCTGGCTATGCCCATGAATACATAACATTCTAAGTACCCTAATTCGTAAAAGTTCTGACTGAAACGGGGTGTTATACTTACATCGGTGTTGCTCGGGTAATTGTGGTTACGTCGGGTAGGAGCTTGATGCTGCTGCATATTATTCCTAGCCCAAAATTTGGTCAGAGCGCCACCATTTTTACACTGGGACGCAAGGGGGTGGTTAGTTTCTCTCCCGCCCAAAGACAACAAGCCATCCATGCCATTAACGAGAGAATCAACGGAAAAATGGCTGACTCCCCTGTCTAATAAATGTGACTCAGAGCGACCGTTCCTTTCTCTCGATCGCGAATAAATTTGATAATCTTTCCACAGCGAAGAAGTCATTTCTTTGCCCGTTTCTGGCCCTGCTAATTGATGTGGTTGTGCTTTAGTATTATTAATAATATCGCCACAACCGACCTGTCTTTTAGGTCCCCACAATTCTCGCCTAAAACGGCCGAAAGAAAGCGGCGGGTATAAGGGTGAGGTTGCTTGAAAATGGCTATTATTAGAGAAGGGAGAGGAAGGGGCCCAAGAAAGGTCTAGGGTAGAGGGTCTGGTGGGAGGTGTTAACTTGCACACCTTAACATCCAGCAGAGCCGGGCTTTGTTGGAAGGGGGCTAGGAAAGTATTATCCGGTACACCCGTTTTAAGCCACGCCAAAAAGCTACGATCGGCCGGCCCAAATGGGTTACCACTCAAAATGGTCTCGGTTGAAGAGGTGGGTCTTGGCCTGCCCGTTGCTTTGTAATGACACCAGTCTACTGCCCGCTCCAGGAGGAGACCCTTGATGAGCAAATGTACGAGTCTATCGGACCCGACCGATGAAGGGCTGAGTGAATTATTGAAGTCGAGCTCTTCGGACGGTAAGTAAGGCTTAACCAAAGGCCATACCGTTCGAAAGCAAGTTATTCGATTACGGGCCGAGCTGAAATCGTCAAATTTATCGAGGAGCGAGCAGAATTCTTCGTACTGACCCGCCTCTACGCATAACGGTCTGATGCGCCTTAGGCAACGCATTATTTTAGCCGCCAAGCAAGCTTCCAACTGATTAGGACCATTTTGGTTTGCCTGAGGTGCCGTTGAATTGACCATGAGAGAAAAGGAAGGTGCGTTACTCCCTACCTCAGTCTGTTCGGTTCGAAGGGCCAAAAGCTCTAAATATTTGTGCTTGAGTATCGTTAAGGCAAATTCTCGAGATTTAAAGGTTGGTGCATCTTCGATTAAGGGTTCTGCAAAAGCTAAGGCATCGTCCCACGCTCCTTCCAAGATTAATTGTCGCAAAAAAGTTGCATCATCTGATGGAAGTTTTTCGTTCACAACACCAGTTTCTCTTTCTAATGCAAGGGCTGAAGCGTATAGTTCACGCTTTTCCAAAAACTCCAGTATTAATCTAACAGTATCAGCCTCATCAAAATTTATTGAGTCAGCAAAATGACCAGTATCCATTATGGGCATTTTGAAGGATAAAGCTTTCTCTATAAATTAGAACAAAAAATTTTGATTAAAATATAATATTTGACTAAAAGCTAAATAAATTATTGCATATGATAAGTTTATGCATCATGACAATATATATGTAATAATTTTAAGAGAAAATTAGATTACAAAATAAAAAGTATTTGATATAATTGTTGATTAAAATTGCAAACTATGTTAATTTCAGGACTAAAGCATCTTTCAAGACTATAATCAGGTTTTAAATTAAATGGGTGCAAAATTCAAAGAAATGATATACATAATAATTTTGTAATACTATATATGAACCTCATATTAACTTTGGCTTTATAGTTCAGCTGCATCTCTCTACCACATCTTAGTTACAATTATACCATATTAAAATTATAATTTGCCTATAATTTTAGTAGATTTATCAAAAATCAAACTTTTTTGATATGTCAAGCTTATGCAAAAAACACTAGATTTGTAAATTTAAGTTAAGGTTTCAATAGCACTAATAATACTTATATATTAGTCCAAATCATTTTCTATATGATACTTTATATACAAATCGTTCTATATATAATAAAAATTATTACCTTATTTTGAGTAAAAAATTCTAAACGATATTTCTCTTTTCATATGGTAATTTTATCAGCTGGTATAATTTAAATAATGAAAGTTGCGTACAATTTGTATTACTCGTATGAGTTAGGGCAGTTCGCTATAATATAAGGTAAGGACACGCTTTTATGAACTTGTATGTGACTTGATAATTTTTAAATAGTGCCATATGCTGGCAGTGAAAGAATACAATCATCATATTTGACCGGCAGGCGTGTAGCTAAAATTTTCTCAAGGGGGTAGAAAATTTCCGATCATTTTTATTTCAATAAATTATTTATAAGGCGGAGCCCTCGAGGAGATGAGAGTTTGGGGGCGAAGCTCCCAATGGAGATCTAGGGTCGAAGCCCCCAGCTACCCCAAAGGGCGTATTTTTATTTACTGATATTATTAATAATACTTTTCATTTTCTACTGATATAGTTGCAGGCTTATTAAATCTTTAAAATCTATTTTAGTAGCTTAAGCTTTTAACGATTCATCGGGAGTTAGCTCTAACTCATGATGAAATTCTTGATGTCTTATCTTTTAAAAAAATATAAAATTGTTTCATAGCGACTATTTTTATACACCGCTTTTGTATTTATATTTATCAATAGATAAACGAATAACTAGGTTTAAATGTAGAAGGATCGGATAATTTTATAGGAAAATAATGCTCCAAATTTCTTTTTTTAATTGTAATGCAAGTGAATAGACGATAGCGGAAAAAGAGAATAATGGTTAATTGGCTTTATGTCAAAATTCAATTCAAAAATAAAAAAGTATATATCATTATTTATTTATAAATGTCGTTTTGAGTCAGTTACACAGCTATAGAATAAAAACTTTCAATCAAAAATTGTGTTATTTTTTAATAAAAAAAATCATTAATTTCTGCCAAGGGGGTAGAATTTCCCTTTTTCTACCCCCTTTTGTACGCCTATGACCTAAGGCAGTCTTGTTAAGGAGCGGCGCTACAGGAGAGGCGCTCCTGAGCGCCGCTACATTTTTTTAAAAAAAGCTGGAGCGCCACTCCTTTTTAAAAATGAGGAGCGGGAGCGGGAGTCGCTCCTTTTAGGGCTGGAGCGGAGGAGCGCCGCTTCTCCGCTTCTTTAAATTTAATATATAAATTATATTATTTTTTAAATATTAATAATATTTATTAATAAAAATTTAATGAAAATATAATTTTAATTTTAAATTTAATTTATTATTCATTATTAAATGTTGAGCCGAGTTTTATTTTGATTTTTCATCTAATCATTTGAAACATTAAACATCTGTTTTTTCTTTTTTATATTGAAATTTTTTGAAAATCTTTGTAACTGTAAGTCATATTAGTTTAATATTCATTTTATAGATATATAATAAAAAATAGTTTTTTTATGGATCTAGAGATAGAGATTATAGAAGATGAAGAAGAAACCGAAGTGGAATTTTCATTTCCACCATTTAAAAAATATTTCAAGCTTATTGATACAGATGATAAAGTCAGATTAAAGGCGAAATGCCTATTGTGCATTAATAACAAAATGATTTCTTTCGCTAAAATCAGCATCTTTAATTTAAAAAAACACCTGAAGGTAAAATCAATATTTCTTTATTTTATAATAATTTTTTTTAAATGGTTTTAATTTTATTTGGGCAATTCATTAAATACATTAGTTGAGCTTATAAATTTATATTTAAAAAGTGCATGATAATCAATATTCAAAAATTGAAAATCATGTCAATAGTTTTAGTTATAATAAGTCTTCCTCTTCTGCGAAAAAACATTCAATATTATATTTTGTTCAAAAAACATATGAACGTACAAAAACTGAAGGAGATAATGCGATCATTGATTATGTCATTGAGACACTGGTTCCTTTATAAACTGTAGATAATCCTAGCTTTGTCAAAATGATAAAAACGTTTTCCCCTTCAGCAAAGGTAATGTGCCGCCAAACACTAATAGCAAAGATAGGTTTGCGTTATGATAAAATGATGGATGATATTATATAAATGCTTTCTGGAGTATCTTATGTGTGTACCACAGCTGATTGCTGGAGTGGATTTAGAAGGTAGTGCCTAGGTCTTAGGGGAGAGGCGTGGGTGTTTGTTAGATTCTCATTTAGAAAATTTATTACTTTTAAAAGCTACTAAAATATTATAAAAATTTTGATATATCATATAATATAAATAAAACGTTTTGATAAAAAAATATGATTTTGTTTCGTGTACCTACTAAAAAAAATGAAAATCAAAGGAGCAGTTATGGAGCGCCGCTCCATTAGTTGGAGCGGGACCGCTCCTTTTAATATGTAGTAGCAAGAGCGGGAGTTCGCTCCTTTTGAGAAGGTAGGAGCGAGAGCGGGAATCGCTACTTTTAAAAAGGAGCGTTAACAAGACTGACCTAAGGATTGATTTATATCTATATTCCTAATGCTTTTGTTGTTTAAATTAGGGGTTTATTGCGCCTCCAGAAAATAGGTAGAGCAAATAAATCAATTTATGAGAAACTATATTACCCATATCAGGTACCTTTCTTATTAACAGGTGCTATAATTGTTTAAGAAACAATTAAGGTTTAAGGGAATATTAAATATACGCCTATACCAGCTCATCTTCTAACACATAATAAATAGTGGAGGTAATTTACATCTAAAAAGGTTAAGGGTACTCTCCCCTACTCATTTCATCAATTCAACCCTTCTCAACATAAATTTATTTATAGATAATTAGTATTAATAACAGTTGATTATTATAAATCAGCGCAAACTTTGTAAGCTATTCCCAATTTTCAATAGCTGTTTGTCACACTAAGATGGTCAGCTTCTTTAGATACACATCCAAACTTTGTAAACTATAATTGTGCTTATATAAAATTTGTTTCATTTAACTGAGTATATCATAGATAGGGGCTTAACAATTAATTTTATAAAATGGATAACAAATAATTGCCAATTTTTTGCGTAGATTTTAATGGTTTTTATTAAAATATGATCAATTAAAACAAATAAACAACCGATGAAAGGTAACTCTTACAATATTGTGGAAATATGAAGTTAAGATGTAAGACTATATCACCAAACTAATTATTAAATATGCAAATTTATTTTAAATAATTCTAAAGTTAGGACAATCTTCTTGAAATAACATTTGATGGTAAGTATTTAAAAACCTTGGTTAAGAAAAAGGTTTCTGTCATGAAGGAGTCTGCCGCAAGATTCCCCCTTTGCGTCGCTCGATACTTTATGATCGTGCGCCTGTTGCAAATTCCACCCCCCCCCCCTTGCATCGTACAATATTTGATTATTTATGTAACGTGTTAATTGCTATGCAATTTATGGGCTCACTTTCCAATTTGTTTTGTCACGCTGTTCGGTCACGCACCGAATGACTTCGGCTTGTTTACTGCTAAAACCAATATTGATTATACGTTAAACCCCTACCCCTCCCTATCTTACCCTTCCACCGCTGAGTTGGTATTATTAGGGGGCGGGAGTGGAGGAGATCATCCCTCAACCCCTTTTTATTATTATTGATTTTTATATGCTTTTGGCAAATTAACGGAGGGAAAGGGGGGATAGTGTGCGCGTTTAGTTTTAACGGAGGGAAAGGGGGGGAAGGAGGTAGTTACTCTTCTATTCCCCCTCACTTCAGGCAAATACACTTAGAGCGCCAAGTCAGCTGTTTATATACAACCCTCTTCTTTCTTCTTTTCAAAATACAACAATTTATTGTATCGATATAACAGCGTTTCAGGTAATCTCAATCGGTAACACAATCGACGGGAAAGGGTTCAGGGGTTAACTAATTATTCAGACGGCGTGGACAAAATATCGAGATAATGTCGTAGGGATTTTAGAAGGGAAGTTCGCAGGGATTCGTTGTAATTCCCCCAACGGGGAATTACCTACCAGATAAAATAATTTATTAATTAATTTTCAGTGTATTCATTGGCTTTTATATCGTTAAGGTTTTCTAACCCCGGCCTGTTCATGTTATTATTATATTTACTTTTCCTTATATGGAAAAACTATTAAATTTTACTTATCTACTTTTACCTCTTTCGACTTTCCGGTCTTATTTTAATCATCATGTGGATACAATATTCAATCCCCTCCACAAATATCTCCACTCTTAATACACCTGCTCCCTTAATCTTAACTTTTACTTCTACTATAACATCATTCCCCTATTCTAATTTTGACAGCTATTCCAACTAGAGCATTCCCTTCTTTAGATGTATTTTGCCTTTAAAGTTGGCTAAAAACGGTCCTTGATTGTCTTACTTATCATATCATGGTTTTTGTTCGCTTTTAATATTTTTATTTTTGATGTGTGTATTTTTTTAAATATATTTTAAGTAAACGTTTCAAATGTATCAAATTAAAATTCATAGTAGCCTTTTTAATGTGTTTTTTAATAATTAAAAAAAAACTTAATAAATATTCGAATCGATTTCGAATCCTTAAATTTTTTTCGAATCGAATTCGAATCTTCATTTTAAAATTCGTCGAAACTATCGAATACCAAAAATATTCGCTTCGATGCGAAATCCAGAGGCGTATATTCTATTCTAGTGTTGTAAAACGGCTGGGTTTTGTTTGGTCGATGGAATGGGTTTAGTCGACTAAACATGAACAAGCCAAAGATCTTTTGGTCTGTTTTTCTTAGTCGCATAAATAGACCAAAGGTTTTTTATGTTTAGTCGACTAAAACCAAAGGTAGACGAAACGGTATCGTTTCAAAATGTCACAGTCCAAAATGCAACAAAGCCACATCGTGAGAGTCGAAGCCACATCGTGAGATTCGCGAATCTCACGATCGTGAGATTCGCAATTACTCATTGCGCAAGCGCATAATTTCCATTGGGTAGTGTTTTAGGTCAGCGTTTTAGGTTAGGGGTTGGGTTAAAATTAGATGTACATCAAATTCCCTCCCCATTTGAGATTTAATTTTTCGTGATATTCGTGTGACATTTTGGACTGTGACATTTTGAACCCAAGACAGACGAAACAAAACCCAGCCATTTTAACAACACTAGTATTCACAATTAGTTCGTTTTTAATGAGTCAATATAAACAAGCTCCATGATATTTAACTCAAAAAATAAAAGGCTGTAGAATCTCTACCAGTGTTTCTTTCCGAGACGCGTCGGAATAAAAAGGGTCGGAGGGGGGGGGGGGGGGGGGTAATGATAGATCTCTTAAAAAATTCAGGCGATTGACATTACATTAAAATTTTAGGGACTAAATTGAGCTCTAAGACCGAATTTCGTGAAAGAAACACTGCTTTTAGACGACACACTATTATATTTGCAACATTATGAAGCGTTCAAATAAAAAGTCAAACTATATCGAAAAATTAAAAGTAACCCGATACAGCCGTCAGTATCCCCGCAAAAATATAATAAATTCAATAATCACATTTTTAAAAACACATAACAAGATATAAACAATTAGACGTATTGGATTTTTATCCTTAATTTTGATAAGATTTTGTTATCTTTTTATGTTTAGACTTGGTTAGGCCAAAAATGTCTCAGATTAGTTTTTAAACTACGGACCAGTACGATGAAATGACCAATCAACTGCAGAAAAATTAAGTGCGCATCAGATTAACAAATAAAGTCTATGGCTTTATTCCTGGTAGGCAGCAGCTTCCAACATTCAAAAAATAATGAAATCGTGGTCAAATTTTCAAAAACTATTTGTTTGGCCAATCCTTTAATCTAATGCCTCAATCCTATTAGGCAAATCATGGCCACGTCCATGGGAGTAGCCAAGGGGGCCCCCTCTAAATCCAAAAAATTTGTTGAAATTTATCATAATTATGGCTAAAATTTCAAAAAATAATCATTTTGCCCTTCCCTAAATCATTATTAATTACCCTCTCTAATTTCAATGCTGGCTATGCCCATAGCCACGCCCAAGGTATTACCAACTTAATTTACATTTTTTAATGTTCAAAAATTTAGTAAAAATACACCGAAACAGTTAAATAGTTCACCCGGTTTATTTTTTGAAAACTCACCCGCGCTGGGCCAGAATTTGTTGAAAACCCGCATATAAAAAGTAACTTGTGCATTTTAGATTAAAAAATCTCACACATAAAAAGGGACAGTCAATTATAAAACTACAAGCTCAGTCCATGGGCGTAGCCAGGATAGGATTTAAGGGTGGGGGGGGGGCAATAATGATTTAGGGAGGAAACAGATGATATTTTTTTGAAATTTTAGCCATGATTTTATGAAACTTTTAAGAATTTTTTTTGATTTAGAGAGGGGCAGCCGCCAGCCCTGACTACGCCCATGGCTCAACCCTTTCACTGCCACAAATTTCAGGATAAATACAATTTCGCAAGTTCGCACGACGAAAGGGAAAATTATCAAACAATTTGCTGGTGTCAAGTTGAAAAGTGGTTTTAAGGATCCAATTTTAATGGTCTAAACTAGCATGGCATAGCCGGGGGGGGGGGGGGGGGGGGGGAGAGGCTAAATCCAAAAATTCTTTAAAATTTAAGATAAGTTTGTTAAAACTGCAAAAAAAAATATCAATTTGCCCCTCCACAAATCATTATTGCACCCCCCCCCACTAATTCCAATCCTGGCTACGCCCATATAAACTAGATTATATAGAAATTAAAAACACGTAAGCATAACATTTTACTTTAAATATGTAATACCTAGATTGCCATGTATAAGTCCCGTTATTTAAAAAACGCTTATAATAGAATATCACTCAATACATACATGAGCGTAGCCAGCAATGGAATAAGGCGATGGGGCAATATTGATTCAGGGAGTGGCAAAACGATCATTTTTTTGAATTTTAACCAAAATTTTAATAAATTTCAACAACTTCTTGGATTAAGAGGGGGAGCAGCCGCCCCTCCCTGCCCCCCCTGGCTATGCCCATGAATACATAACATTCTAAGTACCCTAATTCGTAAAAGTTCTGACTGAAACGGGGTGTTATACTTACATCGGTGTTGCTCGGGTAATTGTGGTTACGTCGGGTAGGAGCTTGATGCTGCTGCATATTATTCCTAGCCCAAAATTTGGTCAGAGCGCCACCATTTTTACACTGGGACGCAAGGGGGTGGTTAGTTTCTCTCCCGCCCAAAGACAACAAGCCATCCATGCCATTAACGAGAGAATCAACGGAAAAATGGCTGACTCCCCTGTCTAATAAATGTGACTCAGAGCGACCGTTCCTTTCTCTCGATCGCGAATAAATTTGATAATCTTTCCACAGCGAAGAAGTCATTTCTTTGCCCGTTTCTGGCCCTGCTAATTGATGTGGTTGTGCTTTAGTATTATTAATAATATCGCCACAACCGACCTGTCTTTTAGGTCCCCACAATTCTCGCCTAAAACGGCCGAAAGAAAGCGGCGGGTATAAGGGTGAGGTTGCTTGAAAATGGCTATTATTAGAGAAGGGAGAGGAAGGGGCCCAAGAAAGGTCTAGGGTAGAGGGTCTGGTGGGAGGTGTTAACTTGCACACCTTAACATCCAGCAGAGCCGGGCTTTGTTGGAAGGGGGCTAGGAAAGTATTATCCGGTACACCCGTTTTAAGCCACGCCAAAAAGCTACGATCGGCCGGCCCAAATGGGTTACCACTCAAAATGGTCTCGGTTGAAGAGGTGGGTCTTGGCCTGCCCGTTGCTTTGTAATGACACCAGTCTACTGCCCGCTCCAGGAGGAGACCCTTGATGAGCAAATGTACGAGTCTATCGGACCCGACCGATGAAGGGCTGAGTGAATTATTGAAGTCGAGCTCTTCGGACGGTAAGTAAGGCTTAACCAAAGGCCATACCGTTCGAAAGCAAGTTATTCGATTACGGGCCGAGCTGAAATCGTCAAATTTATCGAGGAGCGAGCAGAATTCTTCGTACTGACCCGCCTCTACGCATAACGGTCTGATGCGCCTTAGGCAACGCATTATTTTAGCCGCCAAGCAAGCTTCCAACTGATTAGGACCATTTTGGTTTGCCTGAGGTGCCGTTGAATTGACCATGAGAGAAAAGGAAGGTGCGTTACTCCCTACCTCAGTCTGTTCGGTTCGAAGGGCCAAAAGCTCTAAATATTTGTGCTTGAGTATCGTTAAGGCAAATTCTCGAGATTTAAAGGTTGGTGCATCTTCGATTAAGGGTTCTGCAAAAGCTAAGGCATCGTCCCACGCTCCTTCCAAGATTAATTGTCGCAAAAAAGTTGCATCATCTGATGGAAGTTTTTCGTTCACAACACCAGTTTCTCTTTCTAATGCAAGGGCTGAAGCGTATAGTTCACGCTTTTCCAAAAACTCCAGTATTAATCTAACAGTATCAGCCTCATCAAAATTTATTGAGTCAGCAAAATGACCAGTATCCATTATGGGCATTTTGAAGGATAAAGCTTTCTCTATAAATTAGAACAAAAAATTTTGATTAAAATATAATATTTGACTAAAAGCTAAATAAATTATTGCATATGATAAGTTTATGCATCATGACAATATATATGTAATAATTTTAAGAGAAAATTAGATTACAAAATAAAAAGTATTTGTTATAATTGTTGATTAAAATTGCAAACTATGTTAATTTCAGGACTAAAGCATCTTTCAAGACTATAATCAGGTTTTAAATTAAATGGGTGCAAAATTCAAAGAAATGATATACATAATAATTTTGTAATACTATATATGAACCTCATATTAACTTTGGCTTTATAGTTCAGCTGCATCTCTCTACCACATCTTAGTTACAATTATACCATATTAAAATTATAATTTGCCTATAATTTTAGTAGATTTATCAAAAATCAAACTTTTTTGATATGTCAAGCTTATGCAAAAAACACTAGATTTGTAAATTTAAGTTAAGGTTTCAATAGCACTAATAATACTTATATATTAGTCCAAATCATTTTCTATATGATACTTTATATACAAATCGTTCTATATATAATAAAAATTATTACCTTATTTTGAGTAAAAAATTCTAAACGATATTTCTCTTTTCATATGGTAATTTTATCAGCTGGTATAATTTAAATAATGAAAGTTGCGTACAATTTGTATTACTCGTATGAGTTAGGGCAGTTCGCTATAATATAAGGTAAGGACACGCTTTTATGAACTTGTATGTGACTTGATAATTTTTAAATAGTGCCATATGCTGGCAGTGAAAGAATACAATCATCATATTTGACCGGCAGGCGTGTAGCTAAAATTTTCTCAAGGGGGTAGAAAATTTCCGATCATTTTTATTTCAATAAATTATTTATAAGGCGGAGCCCTCGAGGAGATGAGAGTTTGGGGGCGAAGCTCCCAATGGAGATCTAGGGTCGAAGCCCCCAGCTACCCCAAAGGGCGTATTTTTATTTACTGATATTATTAATAATACTTTTCATTTTCTACTGATATAGTTGCAGGCTTATTAAATCTTTAAAATCTATTTTAGTAGCTTAAGCTTTTAACGATTCATCGGGAGTTAGCTCTAACTCATGATGAAATTCTTGATGTCTTATCTTTTAAAAAAATATAAAATTGTTTCATAGCGACTATTTTTATACACCGCTTTTGTATTTATATTTATCAATAGATAAACGAATAACTAGGTTTAAATGTAGAAGGATCGGATAATTTTATAGGAAAATAATGCTCCAAATTTCTTTTTTTAATTGTAATGCAAGTGAATAGACGATAGCGGAAAAAGAGAATAATGGTTAATTGGCTTTATGTCAAAATTCAATTCAAAAATAAAAAAGTATATATCATTATTTATTTATAAATGTCGTTTTGAGTCAGTTACACAGCTATAGAATAAAAACTTTCAATCAAAAATTGTGTTATTTTTTAATAAAAAAAATCATTAATTTCTGCCAAGGGGGTAGAATTTCCCTTTTTCTACCCCCTTTTGTACGCCTATGACCTAAGGCAGTCTTGTTAAGGAGCGGCGCTACAGGAGAGGCGCTCCTGAGCGCCGCTACATTTTTTTAAAAAAAGCTGGAGCGCCACTCCTTTTTAAAAATGAGGAGCGGGAGCGGGAGTCGCTCCTTTTAGGGCTGGAGCGGAGGAGCGCCGCTTCTCCGCTTCTTTAAATTTAATATATAAATTATATTATTTTTTAAATATTAATAATATTTATTAATAAAAATTTAATGAAAATATAATTTTAATTTTAAATTTAATTTATTATTCATTATTAAATGTTGAGCCGAGTTTTATTTTGATTTTTCATCTAATCATTTGAAACATTAAACATCTGTTTTTTCTTTTTTATATTGAAATTTTTTGAAAATCTTTGTAACTGTAAGTCATATTAGTTTAATATTCATTTTATAGATATATAATAAAAAATAGTTTTTTTATGGATCTAGAGATAGAGATTATAGAAGATGAAGAAGAAACCGAAGTGGAATTTTCATTTCCACCATTTAAAAAATATTTCAAGCTTATTGATACAGATGATAAAGTCAGATTAAAGGCGAAATGCCTATTGTGCATTAATAACAAAATGATTTCTTTCGCTAAAATCAGCATCTTTAATTTAAAAAAACACCTGAAGGTAAAATCAATATTTCTTTATTTTATAATAATTTTTTTTAAATGGTTTTAATTTTATTTGGGCAATTCATTAAATACATTAGTTGAGCTTATAAATTTATATTTAAAAAGTGCATGATAATCAATATTCAAAAATTGAAAATCATGTCAATAGTTTTAGTTATAATAAGTCTTCCTCTTCTGCGAAAAAACATTCAATATTATATTTTGTTCAAAAAACATATGAACGTACAAAAACTGAAGGAGATAATGCGATCATTGATTATGTCATTGAGACACTGGTTCCTTTATAAACTGTAGATAATCCTAGCTTTGTCAAAATGATAAAAACGTTTTCCCCTTCAGCAAAGGTAATGTGCCGCCAAACACTAATAGCAAAGATAGGTTTGCGTTATGATAAAATGATGGATGATATTATATAAATGCTTTCTGGAGTATCTTATGTGTGTACCACAGCTGATTGCTGGAGTGGATTTAGAAGGTAGTGCCTAGGTCTTAGGGGAGAGGCGTGGGTGTTTGTTAGATTCTCATTTAGAAAATTTATTACTTTTAAAAGCTACTAAAATATTATAAAAATTTTGATATATCATATAATATAAATAAAACGTTTTGATAAAAAAATATGATTTTGTTTCGTGTACCTACTAAAAAAAATGAAAATCAAAGGAGCAGTTATGGAGCGCCGCTCCATTAGTTGGAGCGGGACCGCTCCTTTTAATATGTAGTAGCAAGAGCGGGAGTTCGCTCCTTTTGAGAAGGTAGGAGCGAGAGCGGGAATCGCTACTTTTAAAAAGGAGCGTTAACAAGACTGACCTAAGGATTGATTTATATCTATATTCCTAATGCTTTTGTTGTTTAAATTAGGGGTTTATTGCGCCTCCAGAAAATAGGTAGAGCAAATAAATCAATTTATGAGAAACTATATTACCCATATCAGGTACCTTTCTTATTAACAGGTGCTATAATTGTTTAAGAAACAATTAAGGTTTAAGGGAATATTAAATATACGCCTATACCAGCTCATCTTCTAACACATAATAAATAGTGGAGGTAATTTACATCTAAAAAGGTTAAGGGTACTCTCCCCTACTCATTTCATCAATTCAACCCTTCTCAACATAAATTTATTTATAGATAATTAGTATTAATAACAGTTGATTATTATAAATCAGCGCAAACTTTGTAAGCTATTCCCAATTTTCAATAGCTGTTTGTCACACTAAGATGGTCAGCTTCTTTAGATACACATCCAAACTTTGTAAACTATAATTGTGCTTATATAAAATTTGTTTCATTTAACTGAGTATATCATAGATAGGGGCTTAACAATTAATTTTATAAAATGGATAACAAATAATTGCCAATTTTTTGCGTAGATTTTAATGGTTTTTATTAAAATATGATCAATTAAAACAAATAAACAACCGATGAAAGGTAACTCTTACAATATTGTGGAAATATGAAGTTAAGATGTAAGACTATATCACCAAACTAATTATTAAATATGCAAATTTATTTTAAATAATTCTAAAGTTAGGACAATCTTCTTGAAATAACATTTGATGGTAAGTATTTAAAAACCTTGGTTAAGAAAAAGGTTTCTGTCATGAAGGAGTCTGCCGCAAGATTCCCCCTTTGCGTCGCTCGATACTTTATGATCGTGCGCCTGTTGCAAATTCCACCCCCCCCCCTTGCATCGTACAATATTTGATTATTTATGTAACGTGTTAATTGCTATGCAATTTATGGGCTCACTTTCCAATTTGTTTTGTCACGCTGTTCGGTCACGCTGTTCGGTCACGCACCGAATGACTTCGGCTTGTTTACTGCTAAAACCAATATTGATTATACGTTAAACCCCTACCCCTCCCTATCTTACCCTTCCACCGCTGAGTTGGTATTATTAGGGGGCGGGAGTGGAGGAGATCATCCCTCAACCCCTTTTTATTATTATTGATTTTTATATGCTTTTGGCAAATTAACGGAGGGAAAGGGGGGATAGTGTGCGCGTTTAGTTTTAACGGAGGGAAAGGGGGGGAAGGAGGTAGTTACTCTTCTATTCCCCCTCACTTCAGGCAAATACACTTAGAGCGCCAAGTCAGCTGTTTATATACAACCCTCTTCTTTCTTCTTTTCAAAATACAACAATTTATTGTATCGATATAACAGCGTTTCAGGTAATCTCAATCGGTAACACAATCGACGGGAAAGGGTTCAGGGGTTAACTAATTATTCAGACGGCGTGGACAAAATATCGAGATAATGTCGTAGGGATTTTAGAAGGGAAGTTCGCAGGGATTCGTTGTAATTCCCCCAACGGGGAATTACCTACCAGATAAAATAATTTATTAATTAATTTTCAGTGTATTCATTGGCTTTTATATCGTTAAGGTTTTCTAACCCCGGCCTGTTCATGTTATTATTATATTTACTTTTCCTTATATGGAAAAACTATTAAATTTTACTTATCTACTTTTACCTCTTTCGACTTTCCGGTCTTATTTTAATCATCATGTGGATACAATATTCAATCCCCTCCACAAATATCTCCACTCTTAATACACCTGCTCCCTTAATCTTAACTTTTACTTCTACTATAACATCATTCCCCTATTCTAATTTTGACAGCTATTCCAACTAGAGCATTCCCTTCTTTAGATGTATTTTGCCTTTAAAGTTGGCTAAAAACGGTCCTTGATTGTCTTACTTATCATATCATGGTTTTTGTTCGCTTTTAATATTTTTATTTTTGATGTGTGTATTTTTTTAAATATATTTTAAGTAAACGTTTCAAATGTATCAAATTAAAATTCATAGTAGCCTTTTTAATGTGTTTTTTAATAATTAAAAAAAAACTTAATAAATATTCGAATCGATTTCGAATCCTTAAATTTTTTTCGAATCGAATTCGAATCTTCATTTTAAAATTCGTCGAAACTATCGAATACCAAAAATATTCGCTTCGATGCGAAATCCAGAGGCGTATATTCTATTCTAGTGTTGTAAAACGGCTGGGTTTTGTTTGGTCGATGGAATGGGTTTAGTCGACTAAACATGAACAAGCCAAAGATCTTTTGGTCTGTTTTTCTTAGTCGCATAAATAGACCAAAGGTTTTTTATGTTTAGTCGACTAAAACCAAAGGTAGACGAAACGGTATCGTTTCAAAATGTCACAGTCCAAAATGCAACAAAGCCACATCGTGAGAGTCGAAGCCACATCGTGAGATTCGCGAATCTCACGATCGTGAGATTCGCAATTACTCATTGCGCAAGCGCATAATTTCCATTGGGTAGTGTTTTAGGTCAGCGTTTTAGGTTAGGGGTTGGGTTAAAATTAGATGTACATCAAATTCCCTCCCCATTTGAGATTTAATTTTTCGTGATATTCGTGTGACATTTTGGACTGTGACATTTTGAACCCAAGACAGACGAAACAAAACCCAGCCATTTTAACAACACTAGTATTCACAATTAGTTCGTTTTTAATGAGTCAATATAAACAAGCTCCATGATATTTAACTCAAAAAATAAAAGGCTGTAGAATCTCTACCAGTGTTTCTTTCCGAGACGCGTCGGAATAAAAAGGGTCGGAGGGGGGGGGGGGGGGGGTAATGATAGATCTCTTAAAAAATTCAGGCGATTGACATTACATTAAAATTTTAGGGACTAAATTGAGCTCTAAGACCGAATTTCGTGAAAGAAACACTGCTTTTAGACGACACACTATTATATTTGCAACATTATGAAGCGTTCAAATAAAAAGTCAAACTATATCGAAAAATTAAAAGTAACCCGATACAGCCGTCAGTATCCCCGCAAAAATATAATAAATTCAATAATCACATTTTTAAAAACACATAACAAGATATAAACAATTAGACGTATTGGATTTTTATCCTTAATTTTGATAAGATTTTGTTATCTTTTTATGTTTAGACTTGGTTAGGCCAAAAATGTCTCAGATTAGTTTTTAAACTACGGACCAGTACGATGAAATGACCAATCAACTGCAGAAAAATTAAGTGCGCATCAGATTAACAAATAAAGTCTATGGCTTTATTCCTGGTAGGCAGCAGCTTCCAACATTCAAAAAATAATGAAATCGTGGTCAAATTTTCAAAAACTATTTGTTTGGCCAATCCTTTAATCTAATGCCTCAATCCTATTAGGCAAATCATGGCCACGTCCATGGGAGTAGCCAAGGGGGCCCCCTCTAAATCCAAAAAATTTGTTGAAATTTATCATAATTATGGCTAAAATTTCAAAAAATAATCATTTTGCCCTTCCCTAAATCATTATTAATTACCCTCTCTAATTTCAATGCTGGCTATGCCCATAGCCACGCCCAAGGTATTACCAACTTAATTTACATTTTTTAATGTTCAAAAATTTAGTAAAAATACACCGAAACAGTTAAATAGTTCACCCGGTTTATTTTTTGAAAACTCACCCGCGCTGGGCCAGAATTTGTTGAAAACCCGCATATAAAAAGTAACTTGTGCATTTTAGATTAAAAAATCTCACACATAAAAAGGGACAGTCAATTATAAAACTACAAGCTCAGTCCATGGGCGTAGCCAGGATAGGATTTAAGGGTGGGGGGGGGGCAATAATGATTTAGGGAGGAAACAGATGATATTTTTTTGAAATTTTAGCCATGATTTTATGAAACTTTTAAGAATTTTTTTTGATTTAGAGAGGGGCAGCCGCCAGCCCTGACTACGCCCATGGCTCAACCCTTTCACTGCCACAAATTTCAGGATAAATACAATTTCGCAAGTTCGCACGACGAAAGGGAAAATTATCAAACAATTTGCTGGTGTCAAGTTGAAAAGTGGTTTTAAGGATCCAATTTTAATGGTCTAAACTAGCATGGCATAGCCGGGGGGGGGGGGGGGGGGGGGGAGAGGCTAAATCCAAAAATTCTTTAAAATTTAAGATAAGTTTGTTAAAATTGCAAAAAAAAATATCAATTTGCCCCTCCACAAATCATTATTGCACCCCCCCCCCACTAATTCCAATCCTGGCTACGCCCATATAAACTAGATTATATAGAAAAGTTTCACTTTTTAAAAACACGTAAGCATAACATTTTACTTTAAATATGTAATACCTAGATTGCCATGTATAAGTCCCGTTATTTAAAAAACGCTTATAATAGAATATCACTCAATACATACATGAGCGTAGCCAGCAATGGAATAAGGCGATGGGGCAATATTGATTCAGGGAGTGGCAAAACGATCATTTTTTTGAATTTTAACCAAAATTTTAATAAATTTCAACAACTTCTTGGATTAAGAGGGGGAGCAGCCGCCCCTCCCTGCCCCCCCTGGCTATGCCCATGAATACATAACATTCTAAGTACCCTAATTCGTAAAAGTTCTGACTGAAACGGGGTGTTATACTTACATCGGTGTTGCTCGGGTAATTGTGGTTACGTCGGGTAGGAGCTTGATGCTGCTGCATATTATTCCTAGCCCAAAATTTGGTCAGAGCGCCACCATTTTTACACTGGGACGCAAGGGGGTGGTTAGTTTCTCTCCCGCCCAAAGACAACAAGCCATCCATGCCATTAACGAGAGAATCAACGGAAAAATGGCTGACTCCCCTGTCTAATAAATGTGACTCAGAGCGACCGTTCCTTTCTCTCGATCGCGAATAAATTTGATAATCTTTCCACAGCGAAGAAGTCATTTCTTTGCCCGTTTCTGGCCCTGCTAATTGATGTGGTTGTGCTTTAGTATTATTAATAATATCGCCACAACCGACCTGTCTTTTAGGTCCCCACAATTCTCGCCTAAAACGGCCGAAAGAAAGCGGCGGGTATAAGGGTGAGGTTGCTTGAAAATGGCTATTATTAGAGAAGGGAGAGGAAGGGGCCCAAGAAAGGTCTAGGGTAGAGGGTCTGGTGGGAGGTGTTAACTTGCACACCTTAACATCCAGCAGAGCCGGGCTTTGTTGGAAGGGGGCTAGGAAAGTATTATCCGGTACACCCGTTTTAAGCCACGCCAAAAAGCTACGATCGGCCGGCCCAAATGGGTTACCACTCAAAATGGTCTCGGTTGAAGAGGTGGGTCTTGGCCTGCCCGTTGCTTTGTAATGACACCAGTCTACTGCCCGCTCCAGGAGGAGACCCTTGATGAGCAAATGTACGAGTCTATCGGACCCGACCGATGAAGGGCTGAGTGAATTATTGAAGTCGAGCTCTTCGGACGGTAAGTAAGGCTTAACCAAAGGCCATACCGTTCGAAAGCAAGTTATTCGATTACGGGCCGAGCTGAAATTGTCAAATTTATCGAGGAGCGAGCAGAATTCTTCGTACTGACCCGCCTCTACGCATAACGGTCTGATGCGCCTTAGGCAACGCATTATTTTAGCCGCCAAGCAAGCTTCCAACTGATTAGGACCATTTTGGTTTGCCTGAGGTGCCGTTGAATTGACCATGAGAGAAAAGGAAGGTGCGTTACTCCCTACCTCAGTCTGTTCGGTTCGAAGGGCCAAAAGCTCTAAATATTTGTGCTTGAGTATCGTTAAGGCAAATTCTCGAGATTTAAAGGTTGGTGCATCTTCGATTAAGGGTTCTGCAAAAGCTAAGGCATCGTCCCACGCTCCTTCCAAGATTAATTGTCGCAAAAAAGTTGCATCATCTGATGGAAGTTTTTCGTTCACAACACCAGTTTCTCTTTCTAATGCAAGGGCTGAAGCGTATAGTTCACGCTTTTCCAAAAACTCCAGTATTAATCTAACAGTATCAGCCTCATCAAAATTTATTGAGTCAGCAAAATGACCAGTATCCATTATGGGCATTTTGAAGGATAAAGCTTTCTCTATAAATTAGAACAAAAAATTTTGATTAAAATATAATATTTGACTAAAAGCTAAATAAATTATTGCATATGATAAGTTTATGCATCATGACAATATATATGTAATAATTTTAAGAGAAAATTAGATTACAAAATAAAAAGTATTTGTTATAATTGTTGATTAAAATTGCAAACTATGTTAATTTCAGGACTAAAGCATCTTTCAAGACTATAATCAGGTTTTAAATTAAATGGGTGCAAAATTCAAAGAAATGATATACATAATAATTTTGTAATACTATATATGAACCTCATATTAACTTTGGCTTTATAGTTCAGCTGCATCTCTCTACCACATCTTAGTTACAATTATACCATATTAAAATTATAATTTGCCTATAATTTTAGTAGATTTATCAAAAATCAAACTTTTTTGATATGTCAAGCTTATGCAAAAAACACTAGATTTGTAAATTTAAGTTAAGGTTTCAATAGCACTAATAATACTTATATATTAGTCCAAATCATTTTCTATATGATACTTTATATACAAATCGTTCTATATATAATAAAAATTATTACCTTATTTTGAGTAAAAAATTCTAAACGATATTTCTCTTTTCATATGGTAATTTTATCAGCTGGTATAATTTAAATAATGAAAGTTGCGTACAATTTGTATTACTCGTATGAGTTAGGGCAGTTCGCTATAATATAAGGTAAGGACACGCTTTTATGAACTTGTATGTGACTTGATAATTTTTAAATAGTGCCATATGCTGGCAGTGAAAGAATACAATCATCATATTTGACCGGCAGGCGTGTAGCTAAAATTTTCTCAAGGGGGTAGAAAATTTCCGATCATTTTTATTTCAATAAATTATTTATAAGGCGGAGCCCTCGAGGAGATGAGAGTTTGGGGGCGAAGCTCCCAATGGAGATCTAGGGTCGAAGCCCCCAGCTACCCCAAAGGGCGTATTTTTATTTACTGATATTATTAATAATACTTTTCATTTTCTACTGATATAGTTGCAGGCTTATTAAATCTTTAAAATCTATTTTAGTAGCTTAAGCTTTTAACGATTCATCGGGAGTTAGCTCTAACTCATGATGAAATTCTTGATGTCTTATCTTTTAAAAAAATATAAAATTGTTTCATAGCGACTATTTTTATACACCGCTTTTGTATTTATATTTATCAATAGATAAACGAATAACTAGGTTTAAATGTAGAAGGATCGGATAATTTTATAGGAAAATAATGCTCCAAATTTCTTTTTTTAATTGTAATGCAAGTGAATAGACGATAGCGGAAAAAGAGAATAATGGTTAATTGGCTTTATGTCAAAATTCAATTCAAAAATAAAAAAGTATATATCATTATTTATTTATAAATGTCGTTTTGAGTCAGTTACACAGCTATAGAATAAAAACTTTCAATCAAAAATTGTGTTATTTTTTAATAAAAAAAATCATTAATTTCTGCCAAGGGGGTAGAATTTCCCTTTTTCTACCCCCTTTTGTACGCCTATGACCTAAGGCAGTCTTGTTAAGGAGCGGCGCTACAGGAGAGGCGCTCCTGAGCGCCGCTACATTTTTTTAAAAAAAGCTGGAGCGCCACTCCTTTTTAAAAATGAGGAGCGGGAGCGGGAGTCGCTCCTTTTAGGGCTGGAGCGGAGGAGCGCCGCTTCTCCGCTTCTTTAAATTTAATATATAAATTATATTATTTTTTAAATATTAATAATATTTATTAATAAAAATTTAATGAAAATATAATTTTAATTTTAAATTTAATTTATTATTCATTATTAAATGTTGAGCCGAGTTTTATTTTGATTTTTCATCTAATCATTTGAAACATTAAACATCTGTTTTTTCTTTTTTATATTGAAATTTTTTGAAAATCTTTGTAACTGTAAGTCATATTAGTTTAATATTCATTTTATAGATATATAATAAAAAATAGTTTTTTTATGGATCTAGAGATAGAGATTATAGAAGATGAAGAAGAAACCGAAGTGGAATTTTCATTTCCACCATTTAAAAAATATTTCAAGCTTATTGATACAGATGATAAAGTCAGATTAAAGGCGAAATGCCTATTGTGCATTAATAACAAAATGATTTCTTTCGCTAAAATCAGCATCTTTAATTTAAAAAAACACCTGAAGGTAAAATCAATATTTCTTTATTTTATAATAATTTTTTTTAAATGGTTTTAATTTTATTTGGGCAATTCATTAAATACATTAGTTGAGCTTATAAATTTATATTTAAAAAGTGCATGATAATCAATATTCAAAAATTGAAAATCATGTCAATAGTTTTAGTTATAATAAGTCTTCCTCTTCTGCGAAAAAACATTCAATATTATATTTTGTTCAAAAAACATATGAACGTACAAAAACTGAAGGAGATAATGCGATCATTGATTATGTCATTGAGACACTGGTTCCTTTATAAACTGTAGATAATCCTAGCTTTGTCAAAATGATAAAAACGTTTTCCCCTTCAGCAAAGGTAATGTGCCGCCAAACACTAATAGCAAAGATAGGTTTGCGTTATGATAAAATGATGGATGATATTATATAAATGCTTTCTGGAGTATCTTATGTGTGTACCACAGCTGATTGCTGGAGTGGATTTAGAAGGTAGTGCCTAGGTCTTAGGGGAGAGGCGTGGGTGTTTGTTAGATTCTCATTTAGAAAATTTATTACTTTTAAAAGCTACTAAAATATTATAAAAATTTTGATATATCATATAATATAAATAAAACGTTTTGATAAAAAAATATGATTTTGTTTCGTGTACCTACTAAAAAAAATGAAAATCAAAGGAGCAGTTATGGAGCGCCGCTCCATTAGTTGGAGCGGGACCGCTCCTTTTAATATGTAGTAGCAAGAGCGGGAGTTCGCTCCTTTTGAGAAGGTAGGAGCGAGAGCGGGAATCGCTACTTTTAAAAAGGAGCGTTAACAAGACTGACCTAAGGATTGATTTATATCTATATTCCTAATGCTTTTGTTGTTTAAATTAGGGGTTTATTGCGCCTCCAGAAAATAGGTAGAGCAAATAAATCAATTTATGAGAAACTATATTACCCATATCAGGTACCTTTCTTATTAACAGGTGCTATAATTGTTTAAGAAACAATTAAGGTTTAAGGGAATATTAAATATACGCCTATACCAGCTCATCTTCTAACACATAATAAATAGTGGAGGTAATTTACATCTAAAAAGGTTAAGGGTACTCTCCCCTACTCATTTCATCAATTCAACCCTTCTCAACATAAATTTATTTATAGATAATTAGTATTAATAACAGTTGATTATTATAAATCAGCGCAAACTTTGTAAGCTATTCCCAATTTTCAATAGCTGTTTGTCACACTAAGATGGTCAGCTTCTTTAGATACACATCCAAACTTTGTAAACTATAATTGTGCTTATATAAAATTTGTTTCATTTAACTGAGTATATCATAGATAGGGGCTTAACAATTAATTTTATAAAATGGATAACAAATAATTGCCAATTTTTTGCGTAGATTTTAATGGTTTTTATTAAAATATGATCAATTAAAACAAATAAACAACCGATGAAAGGTAACTCTTACAATATTGTGGAAATATGAAGTTAAGATGTAAGACTATATCACCAAACTAATTATTAAATATGCAAATTTATTTTAAATAATTCTAAAGTTAGGACAATCTTCTTGAAATAACATTTGATGGTAAGTATTTAAAAACCTTGGTTAAGAAAAAGGTTTCTGTCATGAAGGAGTCTGCCGCAAGATTCCCCCTTTGCGTCGCTCGATACTTTATGATCGTGCGCCTGTTGCAAATTCCACCCCCCCCCCTTGCATCGTACAATATTTGATTATTTATGTAACGTGTTAATTGCTATGCAATTTATGGGCTCACTTTCCAATTTGTTTTGTCACGCTGTTCGGTCACGCTGTTCGGTCACGCACCGAATGACTTCGGCTTGTTTACTGCTAAAACCAATATTGATTATACGTTAAACCCCTACCCCTCCCTATCTTACCCTTCCACCGCTGAGTTGGTATTATTAGGGGGCGGGAGTGGAGGAGATCATCCCTCAACCCCTTTTTATTATTATTGATTTTTATATGCTTTTGGCAAATTAACGGAGGGAAAGGGGGGATAGTGTGCGCGTTTAGTTTTAACGGAGGGAAAGGGGGGGAAGGAGGTAGTTACTCTTCTATTCCCCCTCACTTCAGGCAAATACACTTAGAGCGCCAAGTCAGCTGTTTATATACAACCCTCTTCTTTCTTCTTTTCAAAATACAACAATTTATTGTATCGATATAACAGCGTTTCAGGTAATCTCAATCGGTAACACAATCGACGGGAAAGGGTTCAGGGGTTAACTAATTATTCAGACGGCGTGGACAAAATATCGAGATAATGTCGTAGGGATTTTAGAAGGGAAGTTCGCAGGGATTCGTTGTAATTCCCCCAACGGGGAATTACCTACCAGATAAAATAATTTATTAATTAATTTTCAGTGTATTCATTGGCTTTTATATCGTTAAGGTTTTCTAACCCCGGCCTGTTCATGTTATTATTATATTTACTTTTCCTTATATGGAAAAACTATTAAATTTTACTTATCTACTTTTACCTCTTTCGACTTTCCGGTCTTATTTTAATCATCATGTGGATACAATATTCAATCCCCTCCACAAATATCTCCACTCTTAATACACCTGCTCCCTTAATCTTAACTTTTACTTCTACTATAACATCATTCCCCTATTCTAATTTTGACAGCTATTCCAACTAGAGCATTCCCTTCTTTAGATGTATTGGTAATAAGCAATAAAAAGCCCTGGTAATAAACAATTAAAAGTAAGTCATATTCTTGAGGGTATAATAAAAAGCTATTCTATCTTTGGCGTTCCTCACCCATTAATTAATACTTAACTTTTCCATCACTACTTAAAGGACTACTAAGGCAGGGGCAAATGGGGGGTGGGGTGAGGTATTTAGGGTTCGTCGTTAGGGATACGACACCTCTATAGGGCTATTTATTTTTAAATCTTTTAAATTAGAAAATTAATCTTTAATTTAATTAACTGCGAATTAGGGCATACTAATTTAAAGGTTTCCTTTACTTACAATAACGTTCCACTAGATTTTGTTTTGGTTCAAACAGTTTAACTTAAAAATGAAATGGTTGCATTTTTTCTAGCTTTATATTTTAATGTATTCAATCTTCTCGGAACTTTTGGTACTAATCCAGCCTCCTTATGCTGACCCCACTTCTTATGTATATACCTTATCTAATCTCTGTTATTTAACGCCTCTTTTATCATTTAATAAACATTAATCTCTCCTTCAATAATTTAATCTTTCATTTAATAAACATTAATCTCTCCTTTTTAAATACATTTTTAATATATTCCAAATGTCTTTGTATAATGTTATGTTTTCCATATGAACCTATTATAAATGACGTCTAACTCTATAATTCAGTACACTTTTAAAAAACATTTTATCGTAAAAATATGTTTATCAAAAATGAAATTTAATTGATCAGACAGGGACATGGACGTAGCCAGGTTTTGGTTTGGGGGGGAGGCGAAACGTTTAAAATTTCAATCAGGGGGGGGGGGCCAAACATACAATTTTTAATTTTTACGGGTTTTTTCATTGAAAAATTTTATTTTCGTCATTTAGGGGGGTTTTCTTATTTGAACTAAAGGTCGACCAAGCAAAACCCAGGCAAAACTAGTCCCCCCCCACTAAATGACAAAAAATTTCAATAAAGCTTCCTCCAAGAGTTACATTTTAGCCCCTTCACCCTCCTAACCTAAAATGTTTAACCTAATTTCGTTAATTAAAAAATAAAAAATAAAGATGATATTTATATACTTTATCCAGCCGATATTTATACACTTAACTCATTTATATTTTCCCGCTTCGTCAAATTGTAAATCAAAATAAAATTTTACGTTTTTTTGGCTAACATTGATACCTACCTATGCCCGTCAGTCCAATTCTTTTGCATTTAATACCCCCCCCCCATAGGCATTCTCGCCCCTTCTCACCTTTCTCGCCCATAAATTGCATAGCAAATAAGCTACATTTATACGTAGAATAGATGAGTCGTCCCCTCTTCCCTTCGCCCCCCTTCCCTTCTCCCCCTTCTCCGGGGGTCTGGGGGCGGAGCCCCCAGGAGATGGGGGTTTGGGGGCAGAGCCCCCAACGGGGGACTGGGGGCGGAGCCCCCAGTAGGGGGTTTGGGGGCGAAGCCCCCAAGCGGGTCTGGGGGCGAAGCCCCCAGTTACGCCCGAAGGGCGTATTTTATTAAGTAGCGTTTCTAGCTATTTTCAAAACATCGCGGATATCACGATTAATATTGATTCTTACATATATATATGTATTATATTTGGGAAATAAAGTAGTCAGTGATTTCTGCGCCCGGAATAGTTATAATGCATTACTTCATCTAATGTGTTAACTTTATCCTTCTGTTAAGCTGTACACAAGGATAGCTGAACACCTGAAAAAATCGTTGTCATTTGTTATTCTCAGATACGAAGCCTCACATTCTTGCGTTAGGACGAGGGTTGAAGACTCTAAACCTTTTCAGGTTGAAATTGAATTACATCAAGGATCTTTTCTAAATCCCTTTTTATTTAATATATTTATGGACACGAAAACGTGAGACATTCAAAAGCCATCGCCATTGTGTGAGCTATATGCCGATGATATAATACTGTGCCAAGAGACAAGGGAGAAAGTATTTGAAGAAGACGAAAACTGTTCAAAGCGCTTAGCTGGATATGGTTTAAAGGTTCACGATTGAAAAACGGTATACATTGAAATAAATGTTACAGGCACCCCATTGCTAAATGATTATCTAAAGCACAACCTCGGCTTGATGCCACATCAAGGCACAACAGAAGGCAAAGCTCGGAGTCAACAAGGATGGGTTAAATGGCGATAGATATCCGGTGTAATGTTGAACAAGAAAATGCCAATGTAAAGAGCAAAGCTTACAAATCCATCCTAAGACCAGTGTTACTCTAGGGAAGTTAAACATGGCATTAAACACTACGGAAGTAAAGCTATTACAAGTCACAGAGATAAGAATGATACGGTAGAGCTTGGGGTATACAACGCTCGGCTATATGACGAACGACTTTCTCCTGACAAAAATGGGTATTCAACCTATGGCGGACATGATTAACGAAAATCGGCTAACGTGGTATGGGCATATATTAAGAATAATTTAAAACAAAAATTACTGGACATGGACGTACCGGGGAAGAGAGAAAGAGGACGACCTTGTGTCACGTTGAAGTAAGTCGATGAAGTTATGAAAATAAAAGAAATTAAGAAAGATATGGCACTTACCCGATCAAGATGGAAAAACCTCGTTTCGACGAAAGGAGGCTGAATATACCCCACGACTGTGGGACCAAATAATTGATAAAAAGAAGAGGATAAGATCATCAAAATATCCTTTCCACTTTTTCATCTCCCTTTGTCCTGAATAAGCATTGACCCTTCTCGTTTTGACTATTATAAAGACTCCGATATGGCGACGTTTCTTCTCACTTAGCATAACTTGTCTGCGCGTTAGCCTGTCGCTCCCTTTAAATTCAGTTTTCTAGCCACTTAGTACACGCAGCATCTCTATTAAAACGGTATTCTTCGCAGCCATTCTTGATACAAAATATATTTTATTGGACCTCTACTTATTCGTTTTATGCCACCGAAGTTTCTTACCTATTGATTCCACCACCATTGTTCCCTATTCAAGCTTTGCTCTTTTAATTTGTCCTGAAATTTATATGGAGTCTTGTTTTAACTTCATGAGAGCCAATACCTTACCATTTCATATCTAATTTAAAATTCATATACCTTTCAGAACAAGTTGAAGATGCTGCTTGGAGATTTCATTTCTTGGTATTACTATCTAAATCCCCCATAAATCTCTTAGCCTGATAGGCAGTCACTTTGCCCAATATGTTATATACTTCTATATGTCACAAGATAAACTTCACGCTTTCGAAATTAGATGTTAACTATCGCCGTGTCGTATACTTCTGATAATTCCAGGAACTCCCTTCCTTGTTTTTTAGGATATGTTCATTTAATGGGCACGCCTTATTAGACTCACGTTGGCGAAGGGAGTAAACACAAGTTTTACCTTCACCATTAGTAAGACTATTGAGAAGCGCGTCCCTAGTATAAAGTCCCTTTTTTGCTAATACCCCTTAGAGCCCTGTACGGGTAACCCGAAACATAAATCTTATATTGCTTAATACACATATCTTTATGCCATTATATATAATATTTTATAATTAATATCGAAATATATGATTAATTTATCTCATACATTCATAATTTCTTTTAAGTTATATCTAAATTTTGGATTTCCGCAATTTAAAACTCAGAAAGGTAGAATATCTTCATTGATGCCATACATTATAATAAACATATAATAATTAATATCACGAAACTTATTAACGATTCTGTGAACTACCATTTTTCTTTTTTAAATATTTATGTCTCAACTTGCTTTACCGTCTAACATATACACTAGAATAAAATAAAATTAACATAATTACATAGACTAGATAGACTGCTTAGCAACGTACAAAATGTGTACCTTTTTCCGCCATCTTGAGAGGCACATTGTAAAGTGGTGATCGTATAGAAATTCGTAATTTTCGCAAATTAAATAATCTTAAAAAGGTAAATAAAAAAATATTGAATTGGGTAGATATCAAAAACAGCATTTTAAAATAAATATCATTTAAAAATATATAAAAATTAAAAATTTAAAAAATGCGATTAAAGTTTGTTTATTAATATAGCGCCATCAATTGTAATTGCTATTTTGTATAATATTAATTTATTTACGTTCGTTTTAATTTATAAACTAGTAAGGAAGGTAAATTGACTGTTATAGGGCAAAACTACATGGTTAAAATCATGGTTAAAATACACCAATTGCTCTCCTCAAAATGGAGGAAAATTTGACACACAATTAACCATATGCAACGTATGGCATGAGCAGTCTATCTAGTCAATGCATGATAAATTATTAAACGAATGATTTTTCCGCACAATTGCCGCAACCATTATTAGCCTTAAAATCAAAATTGCTTGAATAAAGACAGACGCATTTTAATTTAGCAAAAGTTTAAGAATATCTGCATTTTTTATAGTGCCTTATGAAGATAATTAATGGCTTGTAAAATGGGATATTTTGCGTGAAATATACTGAAAAACTTCCTGAATTAGGATCTACTTTTTTACTAATGCTTTCACTTCTGGCAAACATGTTTTAAAATGTTGTAAATTCTGTTGTTGTATGCCATTTAAAACCATCTAAATCAATTTTACACCAATCACTTTTTTTACTTTCGGGTCGGGTCGGGTTCCGGTTGGAAAATTTTGAAAGGCTTTCGGGTCGGGTTCGGGTTAAAAAAAACGCTTTTGGGTCGAGCCGAATTCGGGTTACAAAAATGTAAAAGCTTTCGGGGTCGGGTTGAAAAAAAGTGACTTTGCAGGGCTCTAATACCCCTCCCTAATGGCATTAATAGCTACTATTAAAGCGAGAGCGTTGTTGATTTTATAGCATTGCCATAGCATCGCCACATATAACCAACCCTATTTTCAAGTTACACGTGTCCTAACGAGTTGAACTAGCATGCTGCACAGTAGTGCGCCATTTATAACACTACCCATGATTTAATTTATAACATGACGAATTATTCCATATGATTGTATCTTTTATTTTTTATTGAAGATTCGAAAAAATTACAAGACTATACCATCTCAAATTTCATGACTATCGCCTACTAGTGTTTAAAAAAAGACAATCAGTGTTGTTATTTTTATCATTTGATTCAAAACTATTATTTTTTAATTGTTTATCAAATTTAAATTTATAATATCTTTTTCGAAAAGCCAAGGTAAAACCAATTAATATTAGAAAAACCCCTTTTAGGGTAAACTTCAAGTCATCTAGGATTTGGCAATGTTTAAAAAAATCACCACAGGAACAAAAAGGGGGGGGGGGCAAGTTTCATTATTTATTTGTGATATATATGAGCAAATTTTTAAAGTTACTAAGTCGTAGCAATTGCTTCTATTAAATCTGCTATCTGCTCGAGTTTCTGCTCGGGCAATCTGCTAAATGCTTGAACAGATTATGTGATTATAACTCGCCGATCGAGCATTTTTATATGCTACTGTTCTGCCTAGTGCACCGAACAGCGAGCACAAATTGTGCTCACGCGCATATTAAAAAAGTGTGCGTGCTCGCGTTTGGAGTTGAAGCAAGTTAGCAATTTAACAACTATAGATATCGCTAGAACTCCGGGCCCCGTGTTGATTGTGTTTAGCCTTAACCCTAGACTCTTCTGCATTTTAGTCAAAAATCAGTTAATTTGGTATACAACTCAAACAGGAACAAAAGGATAAGGAGTGTATGAGGATAGATGGCTTAACTAAGTCCTTGCTGGCACTTGGTTCTTTAACCTACAAAATATATCTTTAAAAAGTGGTTACAATGAGAGCATATTTCCGAAACTTGCTGTTTATGGCCAATGCTTTTCATATAGTTTTAGCGGTTATCATTTAATTAATTTCCTCATAAAAGTAGATTTCTATTAAAACCCCAAGATGGACAGGACAGGACAATATGGGGATTTTTCACTAAAGTGAGCTCATTAATTGCATAGTAATTTAGACATCAATACGTCCTCGTCGTCTTTTCTTAATACTGTCCAGGAATTCAAAAAACTAATTAATTTTGCAACTGATTGTTCAAGTAAAAATGCCATAAAATATTTAGAAGAAGCAGATCTTTTACGTTCTTCTAAAAAAACCAACACATTTTGTATAAGTCCCTATAAGGTGAAACCATTAGAATTAAAAAATTTGACTGCATAACTTTGTGATGGATGAACACAGCGAAGCAAGAAAAATCCCATTTTAAACGAAAGTCATTTTTTAAGAGTAAAAGTTAGTTTATTCATATATATGTAAACATACACTATTAAATACTATGATTATATAATTTATATGAGTAATATGTCTTTATCTTCCTAGGAATCCAAGAAAGATTTAAAATTAAATTTTGCGACTTGCTATTGATTGTTTCAGTAAAAATGCGAGGGAATAATTAGAGGGAAGAGATCGCCTACCTATTTCTTTGAATAAAGCTCACGCCATTTTTCCATAGGATTCAGGAAACTATTGGAATATAAATACTAGACTTCAAGAGGGCCTTGTATTTTTGGAGCTCGCGTTCTTCAGCAAGAGCCATGGGTCCTAATTAAGATTAGAGGGAGCAAATAAATCAATGCATGTAAAATCCCATTTTAAAAGGGGACCGTCTTTTCATGGGATTAGTGAGGAACCGTCCAGACGCATTAGACATTCATGGGAAGGATCTGAAGGTTCAAGTATGGATGGAATTTGGGCCTTTTTAAGGGCTGTCTGGATAATGATATTAATTTAGAGTGTCGCAAGTGTCTAAATTTATTCAGCTTGCAGTGTATTGGGTGGCATGGGCGTAGCCAGTTTTAGATTAGGGGTGGATAAAACGTTTATAAGTTCAATTAGGGAGGGGCAAAACATAAAATTGTTTAATTTTTAAGAGTTTTTGCTTTGGAAATTTTTTTGTTCGTCATTTTGAGGGGGCGACCGCCCCCCCCGTGCCCCCCCCCTTGGCGCCCATGATGGGTGGCGTGCTTCTTCATCAACTGGCAGGTTGCAATTTTTACAGGCATATACTTTGGTGTATTTTATTCCAAGGCTTAGTGCTATATTGTAGGATAGCTCAAAATTCTCCAACAACATATTTGAGAACTTGCTACAAAAAGCCTCAAGCCATTCATGTCCAGATTTATCAAACACCAAAGATCTAAGGTTGTAATGTTGTTTGGTATCGCAGCTCGAAAGGGGATAAACGACGGAGCGCTAAACCAAGCAAGCATCCAAATCCTTTTGATTTGTTGTTTGTGATGGCGAAGTTTCTGGTATAACATTTAAATTCCAAATATAGGGGCTGTAAACTTTATATTGTTCGACCGTCAAGGAAAGTGTCAGTTTAATTATTAGATGAGGCTTCGACCTTTGAATCTAGGTCAATTAAATTTTGAATGTCTAAAAATATTAAACTTATTCAACCCACAGTGTAACGAATGACCTGTGTCATTGTCACTAAGCAACAATATGATTTAAAAAGGTAGGCTTTTAAAGCCAATTTGGTAAGGGTCGTCTGTTGAATAAATTTGATATTTAAGTTATGTTGTATGTTGCCAATTAATTTTTGAAGTAATCTAATTAGTGGTGGGAATAATGTTTTAAAGTAATTAGTGTTGTGAATAAAATGTAATTTAATTAGTGGTGTGAATAAATGGGTGAGAAAATATTAATCGTCTGTAAGAGATTCCTAATTAATGGTTTGTTTAAGGCACTAATTAGAAGCAGACGAATATGTAAAAGACATTCCTCATGCAAATTGAGATGTGCAGTACATCGACCTGTCGTAAGGTTAAGGGCATCTCTCATGCAAATTGAGATGCAGTACATAGACAGGGTATTTGAGACCTGCACGGCCCGGCCCTCGGGCCGGGTTTGGACGGGCTTGGACGGGCTTCTACCCAAAAATAAAACAACGGGCCGGGCCTGGACGGGGCGATATATAACGTAACGGGCTCGGGCGAGCCTAGTTATACTTAAGGCCCGTTAAAAGCCCGTTAAAAAATTAATTAGATTTAGTATAAAATAAGGTGTTTTTATAATGTTCTAATTTGTAATATTTTATGTATTTAAATTAACAAGGAAATTTAAATTTTGATTCCATCCTAGGTCATTTATTCATCAATAGCTCAACCCGCATTATAAATGTTAAAGATAATTTATACACGTGATCCCATGGGCGGAGCCAATTTTGATTGGAGGGGGGCAGCATAAATAGGGGAAAAAATGTTTTTTTTTATCAGGAATTTTTGGATTTGGAGGGGTGCAGCTTCCCATATTTGCCTCCCCATTTATACGCTTTAGCAATAATGAGTGAATTAATTTAACATTATATAAAATTATTTATATTAATTGCTATGCACTTATGGGCTCTCTTTTGGTTATCCGTCCTGTCCATCCTGTCCTGTTTGTAATTTTTCAATAATTGCCGTGGAAACTTTTACGGGTTTTTAATGGCTGTGGATTTATGCTTCTGTAAAAGACTTTTATTTAGCTGACCGCTAATTGGCTTGACTTTTTTCGACCTCGCCTAACCTCAAATTCCATTATTGTTTTTGTGCCTGACCGATTACCTTTTTAATGAATTTATGTTAGCAATTTGTCTAGGTTGTTAATTTATAACGGATGAATACGAAACTTGCTAAATTATATCCTGCTGACCGTTGCTAACTTCCACTTTATCAGACCCCGGCCAAATGCCAAAATATATATGCTCATTATCATTAAAAAATTTAAAAACAAATTCTAAAATTTATTTCTTCTTATCACTGTTTTTCATTTTATATCATTAGCCTAATTATTCAAAATTGTGGAAAAGCAAAGAAGCTGTAGTTTTATTAAACCTTAAATAAGGGTTTTAAAAGTTTATTTGGCTTATATGGTATTGTGTATCCTGAAGTGCCACTTTTTCCATGTAGGTCGTTTCTTAAAAGATAGAAGAACTCGAATGACGAGAATTACCAATTTTTCCTTTTTAACCTATTTTTATTAACATTTTTAACACAAACATATTGTTTACCATATCGATAAAAAAATTAAACAAAAAAATAAAAATAAAAAAATTTTACGGACCGGGGCCGGGCTTTGTATAAAACTAGCGGGCCGGGCCCGGACTTATAATTTAATATTTTGACGGGCCCGGGCCGGGCTTTTTTTATTACGAAAGGGCCGACTGACCTAAACAAGCCCCTTGCAGGTCTCTAGTTTAAATAGCTGAATGTTTCCCCTGCATTTAATCATATTTTTTTTCTACTTAAAACTCGTTTGTCCTGCTGCAACTATCTCCGAAGACCTAAACCGCCCCTAATCCAATACCTTTCATTAGTCCTTACTAACACATCACCCAATCTCACCTATTTTGCGCACTTACAGCGTTTCTCTATTTGTTTGAACATCTTAACTCCCCTCCCGCACACTAGTAGGAGAGAAAAGGGTGATCAATCAAAGCTTTTAAAAAAGAACGCCCTTTCTCTCTCTATGCAACTTACTCCCTCCCTGACCATTTACATGCCTTCGCTACTCTTACATCATTGTTTGCCCTTTTTTATAATTTGCTGGTTTTGGTCAGAAATTTGTCGATTTTTTTGCCAAATTTTTTGATAAAAAAGAGGTGGCCGAAATTTTTAAATCATTGCGTGGGATTTTAAATAAAAAAAAGCTGCTATTTTGTAAGTTTAAAATTTTAATTTTTTAAAACATTTGGTGGTTTTTTCAGAGATTTTTTGCTAAATTTTTTAAGGGACCAACAATTTAAAACAAAGCAAAAAACTTAGTTACAAGTATAGAATATAGAATGACATTTTATCAAACTTTTTTACATATATACTAATTTGAATATCTAATTTCTTTTTAAAACCTTTAAAATATTTCATGCAAACTTCATACCAATTTTGTAATAAATTTTATAAATTTATATGACAGTTTTTTATTCAAAATTTCACGCAATTCAAAATTTCAACCACTTTTCAAAAAAATCGACAAATTTCTGAGAAAAACCACCAAATATTTAAGAAAATTACAATCTTACTTAAAAAAATAAAAGTTTCAAAATTACGCAATAAATTAGAAATTTCGGCCACTTTTTTATCAAAAAATTTGGCAAAAAAATTGACAAATTTCTGACCAAAACCAGCAAATTATAAAAAAGGGCAAACAATAATGTAAGAGTAGCGAAGGCATGTAAATGGTCAGGGAGGGAGTAAGTTGCATGCAAAGGAAGGAGAGAGAAAGAGCGTTCTTTTTTAAAAGCTTTGATTGATCACCCTTTTCTCTCCTACTAGTGTGCGTGAGGGGAGTTAAGATGTTCAAACAAATAGAGAAACGCTGTATGTTTCGACGCTCACAAATAATTAATATCGTTTAGCGTTTGCAATTCAATCCAAGATATTGTTATCCTACTCATTTAATTAAATATAATTATGATGCGTATTCGTCCATTGGATTTCTTTGGTTAACAATAAACGGATTTCAAGTGTCAAAGTACAGATAGTGGTAGCTCGAACATTAAATTAATAACACGAGGGCTAAAATCCGAACTCACGACTAGAAGCGAGGACCCGAATTCCCACTAAAACTCTCTACCTTAAATCACGATCCACAGGACTCGAGGCACTAAAGGTTCGATTTTTCGTACAAAAAAAGGACCACGTAATTTCATAATTTTTTTTATGGAAAAATTTTTAATTATAAATAATTGGCTTATATAAATATCTTCTTTAGATGGATTCATTCTCATACACTAGATAAATTGCTTATCAATGCACAAAATGTGTACTCTTTTTTCCGCCATTTTGATGAGAACATGGCAAAGTGGTGATTATATAGATGTTAGTAATTTTTGTAAAATAAATAATCTTAAAAAAGTAAATAAAAAAAATAATTAATTGGGTAGATATCAAAAACAGCATTCTAAAATAAATAGTTTGTTTAAAATATAGCGCCATCTATATTATGTTTAATATTAATTTATTAACGTTAGATCAAATATATAAACTTTTAAGGAATGTAAATTGACTGTTATTGACCAAAACATTTTTATTCAATTTATTTCTTATATTAATTAATTTTTGATTTATATTACGGGGATGATTATGAAAAAGAATTTTAAGACTTTTCAAAACTATTAAATTAATAAAAAAAATTTAAATGTGTAAAATCTTGATTAATAAGGTGATTGTTGAATGTATTAATAAAATTAGAACTGATTACATGAGAAAATATTTTATTTAATATTATAAATTTATGTTTTTTTTATTTAATTTCTAATTTTGAAGTTATTAAAGATAGAGTACGTAGTTTTAAATAATAGTATTAATTCTTAAGATGGACATATTAAGCTAAAATTTTATATATTAATTAAATGATAATTATTATTCAAACAATTGTTAGGAATTGATGATAGAAAGAGCTATATAAAGCCTTAAAACTAATGTGTCCAGCATTTCTTTAAATGAAATTATACTATATATAATAGTAATAAAATTCTTCTGATTAGCCTTTTTCTGAAAGAGCAATTTATCTTGTTCTTAATAGGTTAATTGAAAATGTTAGTTACAAATTACACGGTTTAACAAGAAAAATCAACCAGCAAACTGTTTGCAGATTCTGGTAGAGTTTTTCACGGTGAACACAAATATGTTTTTAGTTTTTTCCTATACGTCAAGTTTTTTAAATATTCGCTGTGCCAAAAACGCGATTTTAGCGTTTAAACGTCAATAACTTGCAAATTAGTCGGTAAAAATTTTATTTAATAGATTAAATACGTAGATATAGGGGAGAGGAATGTATTTGCAATTTTTTTTATCCTAGCACTCTTACTTTTTAAATTATATATAAAATTAATTATCCCTATCTTTTACATTGACAAATTACACCAGACTTGAGCCCTCCCTTCTCTTCCTAGGAATTAAGGGCGTGTTGTTTTGGTAATAGTAGTAGTAGAGTAGATAAACAACAACACAAACAACAACACGCACTTAATTCCTAGTGTTAAAGAGAAGGGAGGGCGCCCCCAAGTCTGGTGTAATTTGTCAATGTAAAAGATAGGGATAGTTAATTTTGTATATATAATTTAAAAAGTAAAAGTGCTAAAATAATGAATACATTTCTCTCCCATTTATCTACGAATTAAATCTATTAAACAAAATTTTTACCGACTAATTTGCAAGTTATTGACGTTTGAAAAACGCTAAAATCGCGTTTTTGGCAACTTTGACAGCGAATATCAAAAAACTTGAAGTATATTAGGGAAAAAATTAAAGACATATTTGTGTTCACCGTGAAAAACTCTACCAGAATCTGCAAACAGTTTGCCGGTTGATTTCACAAGTCCTTATTGGTTGACCAGTGTTATTAAAATAAGAATAATATAATATTTAATTTTGTAAATAATAATCTTAATAATGAAAGTTTATTGGTCCTGTGCTGTAAAAGCAAAAATTGTTGGAATAACATCTTCTCTCAATTGATGATAGTTTGTTGAAGTTGGATAGAACATGTCCCTGGTAAAATGATAAGAGCATACTCTAGAATGGATTGTTGGTTGGAATCCCTTTTTATCTTATGAATCTATGTTTTGAGAAGCTGGGGATTTTTCATTGGAAACCGAAAATTGTATAAAAAAAAATGTGATATATATTAATAAATGTTATTTACTTATGATACGAATATTGTTTATCCCGAGTTCTTCTATTAGAACAATATGTAACAGCGCAAAATGGCATAGTTGAAATACACCAGTTGAACTCTTTTAAATGGCTGAAAATATGACACACAATTCACCACCGTTATGGAACATATGGCATGAGCAGTCTATTTAGTCTATGGATGGACTTTAATTAAATTGTTGGTGTCGACGCTATAAATTTAATTTTTTTATTTTTGATCGGTCACTTATCTTAGTTTTATTATCATGTTTTTACCAAATACTTCGTTTAATTTTATTAATTTTGTTATAAACGAAAAGATGCTTTTCATGTTTTTATCACTGATAATAAATGTAATCATAATGTTAATTAAAATGCATCGCGAGAACAAATTTACAGGGTTAAGACCTCGGTCCCTCGATCCTATAGTTGTAATAAAATGGGCCATATATGGCGTAGTTGTCATGTAATTCGTAACTTTGATATAACAAGGCTCACTTTACACATCGATCGCAGTTACGAGAACCCTATAGGAGATTACGGGAAATTTTATAATGGTAATCAAAATATTCCGGGTAATACTGAGGATAGAGCGTATGAAAATTCTTTTAATCCTGGGCCGCCTAACGTTAATTGGCGCTGATAACACTACAATTGTTTATATTAATTTTTTTAATCTTCACAAACCCCGGTAGTTTATTTAAATATTGAAGGTAAGCAATTAAAATTCATCAGACTCTGGTGCCTCGATCTCAGTAATGAGTAAATGCAATTTTTTAAAATTGTGGCCTTTCATTAATAAAAGTCATGTTTTAGTAAAACAATTAGACGGGTCGACTATAAAAATTTTAGGGAGTACTAAAGTTCGAGTATGTGCAGGGGAGGAAGTTGTAGAATTAGAATTATTTATTATTGATGAAAAAATAGATAATATTATGGGTGGAATTGGATAAAATTAATTGGTCCTCTAGTTAACTGGTGGGACATATGTAAAAATTAATGTGTAATAGTAATAGAAATATGAAAATCAATTGTTAATAATGCTGATGACCATGCAACACCCGGTTTCAAGGTAGCATCTATAAAGGAGCATAAATCCTTGGTTGTTATTAATAAGGCAATCGACTCAGTAAATGAGCCAGCCTCGGTTTCAGGGGCAAGGGTTTTTGTTGCTAACCCACCCTCTGGTGGGGTTAATTGTGATACGTTGGGAAACTGTGGCATTATAACATTGATAAAATTAAAGCTAGTTTATGGAAATTTTTGTGAAGAATTAGGTTGTTTGAATGATAACATTTTTTTCGATAAAAATTAACTCAGATGCAACTCGTCCATTTTGTCCTGCCCGTCGAATACCATTTATGCGGGTTGAAAAGGTCAATAACGTTATAGATAGTTGGCTAAAAGATAATATTATAGAGCCAATAGAGTATTTTGAGTGAGCTACCCCTTTAATTCCCGTTAAGAAAAATGACGGTAACATAAGGGTTTGTGCCGACTACAGAATAACTATAAATAGACATGTGATAGATGTTAAATACCCTTGCCAAGAATAGAGATGGTCTTAGCTAATTTAAAAGGTTCTAAATTATTTTCAAAATTAGATCTTAGGAATGCTTACTTTCAGTTACGTGTAGATGATAAGACGTCTAAGATTTTAACCGATAGAGGTTTGTTTGCTTTTAAACGATTACTTTTTGGTTTAAGTGTGTCTGCGCCAATTTTTCAACGAGCGATGGCTTCAATTTTTAATAATTTAGATGGCAAATTTTTCTATTTAGACGACATTTTAGTAACGGGTTCAACGCAAGCCGAGCATGACTTACGATAATAAAGGTTTTAACATTAATTTAAAATAAAAATTTACGCGTGTCAGCGAATAAATGCATTTATGGTGTAACTGAAATAACTTATTTAGGACATATAATAGCCGATGGCTGGGTAAAACCTAATGTGATTAAAATCGAAGCTATAAAAAATATTCAAAGGCCTAATGATAAAAAGGAGTTGTACTCGTTTTTAAGGCTTATGAATTATTATAGCAGGTTTATTGATAACTACACTAAGTATTCTGGTCCCCTATATAAATTAACTAAAGATAATTTTTATTTAAATGGGAAGATAGGGAAGACCAATGTTTTAATTATTTGAAAAATATTTTATCAAAAAACTCCATCTTAAAATGTTTTGATCCGAGTAAGGACCACATCTTAAATGTAGATGCATCTAACACGGGTATAGGAGGAGCTTTATGTCAGGTCGAGGATGGAATTGAACATCCTGTAATTTATTTTTCGCGTAAACTTAATAAAGCGGAATGCAATTACTCTGTAATTGAAAAAGAAGCGCTTGCTATAACATTTGGTTTAAAACGATGTAGAGAATATTTAATAGGCAAGACCTTTACCGTTTTTACCGATCACAAGCCTTTACTTAATTTATACCAAAAGATTAATACTGAATACTTGATGTCCCCACGTTTGCAAAGGTGGTTATTAATACTTGGTAACTTTTCTGCAACATTAAAATATCGTAAAGGTAAAAAAAATTGTTTAGCAGACGTTTTGTCGCGTATGAGTAGTAATAACGCGAAATCTGACAACGATATTGAAACCACGCAAACTAATGAGCATTACATTTATGTATTAAAAATTGTTGAGTTTAGCACTATAGTTAAGAGCTCAGAGACTGACCCGGATTTTATTGAAATAAAAGATATTTTAATGGGTAGTGAGGATAGTCAGTCGGTACTTTTGGGCTTTTAAACATGTGCTTAATGAACTTTATTTGGAGGATAACTTAATTAAACGAGACGAAAAAGCTGTCATACCCACCGAGCTACGTGAGAATGTTTTAAAGGTACTTCACGAAGGGCATACAGGTATTACAAAGTTGAAAGACATGGCTAGAAGGTATGTCTGGTGGCCTAAGATGACGAAAGATATTGAAAGACAGGTTGAACAATGTGAATGGTGCAAGGCAAAGACGGCCATGCCTCGCAGAGACAAAGCGGCGAGGTGGACACGTCCTAGAGAACCTTGGGATCGCATACACATTGATTTTTTCGAACGTGATAAAAAACGCTATATTTTTATTGTAGATACTTTTTCGGGTTGGACTGAATTTAGAAAGGTTTTTAATATTTCTACCCTGGTAAAGATTAATTATTTTAAAAGATATAATTAGTTCGTATGTTTTTCAAGGTGCGTAGTAACCAATAACGGCAGAGCATTTACTAGCGCAGAGTGTAATAAATTGTGAACAATGGAAAATAAGACAGATATTAACACCACCATATCATCCAAGTTCTAATGGACAGGTTGAGAGATATGTAGGTATAGTTAAAAAATGGATTATATTATCACAGACTGGCAAGGATGGTACCTGGCTCTATAGATTATATCATAACATGTCACCCAGTTCAGGTCGTTTACCGGTAGGCGAAGAGTTTCTTAAACCTAAACTAAGATATCCGCCTGATTTTTTATTAGAATTAGATAATGATAATACTTTAACAACTACCCCTCGCTTGATAGATCAACTAGTATGGTCACGTAACCATGCAGGTAAACCCATGTGGGTTTTGGCACGTATTACTGATCATATAGGAAGATTTATAAAGTAAGACTTTTAGAAGTCAAAAAGAGGAAATAGGACATTTGGAGCAATTACTAATGCACGATGTCTAATTAATATTTTTATATTTAGATGCAACTACAGATGTCATGGTGCGTGGAAGTGGTGGTACAAAGAACGGTTGCCATACGCCCGCCCGGACACATATAATCGGGGTGGATGGGGTACCGAGGGTAGCGGCTATGTTCGAGCCACCACCAACGATTATGCCAGGAGGACCAAATCCGTGTTGGTCAACGGCATGGCAGGCCTGAGGGTAGACCTCGGAGGAGATGTAATGGGTGCCGCAATGGCACCGTATGCCAATGTGCGCGGGACGGAGCACGGGGGCGTCACAAGTAGGTGACGTACCTCAGGCTACTCCCAAGGTAACTAAGAGTGCTGATGAGTCAGCACCATCAAATAATTATGTGTCGTCGCAGAGTGCGAGGAGGCCTTGCAGCAACTTTCCCTTGGCCCTAAATAGGAGGTGCCGGAAAAGGTAAAAGGGGAAGGTGTTGTATGTTGCCAATTAATTTTGGAAGTAATTGTTCTAGAATCTAACTAGCAATGAAATGTTAAAGCAATTTTGATAAAATGTCTATTATCATTGGATAGTAATGAGATATGTTTCCCTATCTTTTTGATCATGACTAAACTTACTAAACCAAACTTTACAACAACCTGTCATATATGCCTTAGAAACGTCTCCCTTACACAATCAGGACTTATTCACATGCATGGATCTCATAAATCTCGATGCAAAGGGGGAAAAAAACCAGGGGAAATTTATAAACCTAAAATTTTGGACCCGATAGCTATCCCCAACATTAACAAATTTTCGAAGCCTTCCCTTTAATAAAATTTTAAATTATCGCGCACTCAATTATAAAAAATGTAAACATACAAACATTTGTCGACTTAATAAACCAAGCTCTGCTAATATACAGTATTATTAAACATAATTTGTAACTAAAACTAAACAACCCCTCTACTAAATGACAAAAAATGAGCCATACAAATGAGATAAAAATACAAACAAAATTTGTTTAAAACATATTTATATTTAAAACTATTATAAATATGTATATTAGATTGCCATTAGACGACGTCGAACGCTTATGGTAAACATTTAGGCATGAAGTAAGGTGACGGTACAAAACACGAGGCATTAAAAAGTTTAATCAAAAGAGTATTAAAAGTAGAATAAAGTTTGACGAACACTTTAGCCGTATCTCAATGGTGGTCGAGGTCGGCTGGATTTTTTATCATCCGCATTGTAAAGGTAAAAGGCTTTAGGGTCTCTACGATAAGTAAATTTTCTATCCGATCCTCCTGCTCGTCTAGCGGGAGATAAAATAAGATCTGGATAGAAAGCTACTTTCAAAGGGGTCCCTCCAGCTTTATTAGCGACATCTGAAATGTCTGGTAAATCGTAATCTAGCCTAGGTCCTATTACTGGAACATTTAGGGATGCGTAAGGGGAGTCAGGGTCTTGAAAATCAAAAAGTCCCCTTTTCTCCAACATATGTCTGCTGGAAGAGGAGGGAAATAGTGTGTTGGCAGCAGATACCTTGTTTTTAACCTGGCTCCTGATTTGACAATGGCCTAAACTCGCGAGTTGACAGCTTAGTAATGTAATAGTTAGAAGGAATTTCCATAGAGTATTCATGCTCTAAAATATTATAATTCTTTGTAATAAATGTGTTAACTTTACGATAGCACAAGAAAAAAGATTCCATTGAGTTGATTATATATCGATAATCAAAACGAACTAAGATTTAAGAATTTTTAAACGAATTGTTATATTTTATACAAACTTTTAAAATTAGCACCTATGCACTAAAGATTAAACTTGTAATCCTTATAATTATATTCTTCTTATATAGTAGTGGCCACTGGCAAAATTAAATTTTTGACTCTTTCACCATTTTAAGCTAATTTCCATGACAAGACTGTAAAAACTTCAAAATATCTTTTTAAATAAATTTGGTACGAGAAGAAAGCTATACTTAAATATACTTCTTTACACAATTAACAATATTTTAAAAAATTAACTAAGCGTTTTATTTGAGTAACATAATCTCTTACTTTTAATAGAATCGAAATCTTTTAACACTTTGAAAGATACGGTGTGAGATGTAAGGTTGTTGAGAAATCGATGCCAAAAGTAAATTGCCGACAAAAGACCCTATTGAAGAGGGGAGGGGGTGGGTGAAGTGGGTAATAAGAGGTGTGTAATGATTAAATTGAAATAATCCAATAACTAACTAATTAATAGCAATAAAAGCTTTTATATATACCAAAAAGAATGCAATAATTAATTTTTTAGACTTTTAATAAATCTTTTTATCATATCACATTTATCAAAATAACACTTCAAAGTCTGGGAAAAAAACAATTTCGTGGTCTAATTAGTTGATAGAGAGCATATTTGTCGTTTTTATTTCCCGTTGTAGCATGAGGACAATGACATTTACTTTTACATTAATCATAATTAAAACGAAAATGAGAGCAATATGCTAGTAAAAGTGGAGTAAAAAATTCTTTTTAATTTTCGAACAATAATCTCTCGCAAATTTTGCTTAAAATATTATAAGAAATTTAAACAAGCCTCGGGAGGCTAGCCTTATAATTGCGTGTCAATTTAAACAAATATTCCATTTTTCTTTTGATATTTATCTACACAAAAGATAATTGCACTGACATCGTTTACTATAGGTGTTTTAATATGTGTTAAAATAAGTGTTGTAATTTATAAATTAAACAAAGAATTAAGATGGCTATACATATCCTATATATAAAAGTGAAACTATGGTGTATGCCGCCACCAATTTTGAAAAACTACCAGACCGATTTGGCTCAAAATTTCACAGTTTATTCCTGACACTCCGGAGCATGTTTAAGATTTGTTCGAGCCAAATCGGTCCAGTAGTTTTTGAGTATACGTTACGTACGCGTTGCACGGTATACGGAAATAGAACAATAGAAGTAGAACATATAGACATCAAACTTTATTTTTACTTCAATAACCGCGTTATCATCATATATGCCTTAAAATTCCAACATAATTTAATATACCCGGGTAAATGGCAAAACAACGTTTGCCGGGTTCATCTAGTAACTTATATTTTTATACACACTTTGATTAAAGCTAGAATATTTTTATAATTCGAATAAGGATAAATTATGTTTTAATCTGGTAAAAAAAGGCTTGCTTATTGTTAAATATTAAGATTTTAATATCGTCAAATTCAACTCTACTTTATACATTTCAACAATTATACTTTTTAATATATAATTGTAATAATAATTACAGCCTAGAACGTAAAATAAAATAAAGGTAACACAGATGAAGCTTGTTAAATAGTTAATTAATAGCAATATCATTTGCCAATTTATTTACATACCACGAAGGTGCATGTGTATCCACTTCATTAACCATACTTTGATTGTGCTTAATTAAATTAATCAAAAAATCCTTGTTTCGCCATATTAACATATAAATTACCAAAACACAAGCCGTTTTAAAGGATACTAGTATTAAAAACTAATTTACAATTGATTTATATACTTAATTATAAACCATGAAATGGTACAAATAGACTTTACTACACATAACATTAATTTAAATTTGTATTAACAAAAAGGTGTTAGAAACATTTTTGATCCTAAAGCCGACATGCCTTCACATAAAAATTTTCGTTTTTTAGTTAAAAAGTTTTATTCTTTCCTATTATTAAGATTTTTAGATAATTTTATTGATATATCGGTTGTATCATTATAATCAATGTAAATTGAGGTGCGATTGACATTTAAACTTTTAAAATTAATTAAACAAAAATTTTAGGAGTTAATAAAAATAATTTTAAGAGTGAATTTACTGACTTTTAAAGACTACAGCTAATTATGAATAAGTGAAAACTTGATTGCCTTACAATATAAAGAATAAACAAAAGGAAACCTAAACTTTCAACATATGGCTTCTTACAATTGATTATATAAGTCACTATGAAGCTTGTCCCTTCCTAGAATAAGGTTATAGTTATTCTTGAGTTATGATATATTAATTTGTTTATGAGTTGTCATCTATACAAAATAGCTTAAAATTGAGTTTTCTGCATAACACCTATTTTATTTATTTTATTGTGGTCAAATTTTATTTAGTTGTGAGTCGTAGGGTTTGGCACCTATTAAATAACGGAAATGCGGTAGTAAATTAGTTTGGGAGGAGTGCCCATATTTTTTTTTAATTGTTATAACGCAGATTAGTAGTTATTAGTAAAATTATATAAAACTCTGCAAAATTTTTATTATTTGTAAATGCAAAAATACGAACTTGTAAAATTTTATATCATAATCGCTTAAGATGTTTATGGGTGTTGTTATTGAACAATCTTAGTTCTATAACTGTTGTTTAAGGTAATTCTTCATTACAAACATAAAACAATCAATTTTAATTAAGCTTATTTCGAAAAAATAAAGTTAAGAAGGACTTTCAAATTCATAAAAGTTTTTTTGGTGGCTAAAAGAGTCAAATATTGCTAACGAATGATTTCGTTTATATATAACTAGTATAATAATAAGCAACACTACAAAGTTAGTTTGCAATCTACCATCCGTAAATTCGCTTCAGGAGATGCTTTGATCAACTAAATAAAATTGACAATAATAAATTATAATAAAATATAAAGTATAAGATGATAACAATTTCAACCCTACCAAAGACCATTATAGGTTGGGTCAGGCAATATATCAAGACTACATAAATAACATCTAATTAATAAGTGTTTTAAATGCCTCTCACTTGCACACTAATTTACTTATCATATTGATCACGCGTCATATTAGGAAATAAATAAAATGCTATGTAAAATTGCTAAGTATGGAGATTAAAAAATTTGATTCAACCCTAGTCTATATATTCAAGTGTTAAACAAAAGTAGTGTGATTAGGTCGAAGAGCGGACAAATAATATTATTATTCGGTAAAAAAGCAAAATAATCATTAATCTTTAAACTTAAATACAGGAAAATTATAAATCAAACTAAAGGGTTTAGAGCCAAGCTTCTTATATTACAGTATAATTATTGTTTTAAGTAATATATTTTAATCCTTCATAATTCATAACCAATGATAATCACTCCATTCAAATCCTGGCTAGGTCCATGAGTTTAGCTATCTTTTTATACTGTAGAGTTACCTACCTTTTAGCCCATTATTTTCATATAAAAGCCATATTTTATAAAGTAAACCATACATCGAAATTATCATTATATACTAATACTAGGAATTAATTACAAGCTAATTATGGAAACATGCATGGGCTCGCAGTGGCTTATTAGGTCATTATTGGTAATTAAGTGTAATAGGCGAGAGATTTTAATTTTATGACCAACCCTCTTTCCTTTTCAAGGGTCGTAACTTATTGATTTCTAGTAATTAGTCATAATGTTAGAATTTTGTTATTAAATTTTCTACGTTTACAACATTTTGTTTTATTATTAAACAAAAAATTGTTAAAAGATCGCGTATTAAAGGAACCGAAAAATGATTTTTTCCTAGTGTGATGATTGACCGAAATATTAATAGAATAGAGTGTTTGTGTCTCGGCTGTAACACTTTCATAAATATATATAACTTTGGTGGATGAATGTTAGATAAAATTCTATTAAATTGTTGTTGGGAGAGTTTATGATTTGATTGCCATACTTAGATACTAGAATATAAAAAAAATATTCTTGATGGATGCTATCTGTTTTTATTTAAAGTATATATCTTAATTCTAAAAGTCGTTATATTTTTGTACTTTATAAGCATAGACTAGATAAACTGCTCATCAGTCTTAAATAAATGTTTCCGCCATTTTGAAATTTACACAAATAATGGAAGGACATATAGATTATAGTCATTTTGATTAATTAAAGTGTTTTTAAAGCGTAATAAAAAAATATTGAACTATTTAAACATTAAGAGCAGCATTTTAAAATTTATAAAAATAAAAATAATGTGATGATGTGATATTAAAATTTTTATTTATTAACATTCTTTTATATTTATTGACCATTGAGGAAGGTGTATTCACTTTCTCTGTTTTAACAATGGGGTATACTGCAGAAAGACATGGAAGATAGTTAAATTCGAAATGGCGGATTTAATGGATCAGAATTTACCATATAAAAATATGGCAAGAGTAGTCTGTAGTCTACGATTCTAACATCCTATGCGTCCATCTTTTTTTGTCACGATTTCAGGCCACAAATAATTTAGCACGCTATTGCTGATGTAGATAAGCGGGTTTTATCAATAGAAAAAGCTTTATGATAATGGAAAAAAAAGTCTGGTGAAATTTATGGGGAAATTTTATTTTACTTTTTAAAAAGCAAAAGGTTAATTGCGGGTTAGGTAAGTAATATTTTTAAACAGTTTCCTCTCATTTCGAATTTAGCTGCTTATAATAGTTTTTGCAAGATATACTAAATTCATGAGGATTTGAGTATAAAAGATTTGTCTTTACCTCAATTTTATTAAGGAAATTCTAATCTATTAGGCTTAATGATCTGCATGATTAAAAGGCAATTAAATTACTCAAAGCTTTCTTGCTAAAGCTCTAGCTATAAGAAAATTGCAACAAAAACATTACACTTAGCATTTAAATTTTAAACCACCAAAGCTACATTAGGTGTCATTCGAAATTTTGTAAGGAATTTGATTTAAACAAAAGTAGAGTCGAAACTTCTTAATCGCAAATCGGATTATCGCGAAAATCTTTTAATCGCGATGTTAACCGCCATTTTTTTTAAACGATAATATTAACAAAAACATCGTTTATTGACAAATCGCTTAATAGTACAACATCGGATATTCACAAACACTTTCGAGTCCTTAAATCAACCAGATAATTATATAAAATATCGGTTAATCGCGAATTTTTTTAGGTCCAAGGCTTTGCAATTAAACGGTTTTGACTGTATATGGTTTTTCAATCGGTTATAAAATAGTATGTAGCAAAAAATATTCATGTCGCAGGCTTTTATATAATAATTCCAAAATTTGAAAGGTATAAACGTTCTATACAGTATGTCTTATGATTAGCAGTTAAAACAATGTGGGGCCACGAAATCTTTATAATTTCTGGGTTAGGTATGAAGCCGTGTGTCTAAATTCTTACCACTTTAAAAATTAATTTAGTTCGCAATACATTTCTACGTAATCTGATAAAAAAAATTAGTTAAATTAAAACGGCTTACTAAAATAAGAATGCTACTGAGTTTAGCATATATTTTCATTTAAAATTTTTGAATTTAACCACTAAGTCTAAATTATGTTATTAAGATTTGTATTCACAATTTAGAGAACATAGCGAAATTAACCAGTATTTAGATAAAATATATTGTATAAATAATATTATAAGTACTCCGCTGCGTTTAACATATTTTTTAAACAAAATCTGGTATTGGGCTATTTTCAGAGTGGCTATCTGGCTTAATTAATATTTAAGCCGAGTCGAATTTGAATTAAATTGGTTTCGCAGGAATTTATAATGTGGTAATTTTAAGGGAACATGAAGCGAATGGTAGGTATGGTCGAATTTGAAACGTATATTATTTAAAGAATTGCATAAATTAGACAAATTTAAATGGCGGCGATTTTAAATGCCTAGAAGGCAAACACAATTATTTTTTCTCTAGTGATGCGGAAAAACCGAGAAAAATCTCGGTCTCGTCACGTCTCGCCTCGAAAAACCGAGACGAGACGAGACGAGACGAGAATTTTAATAATGGAGTCCAGATCGAGACGAGAATTTTGATGTCGAGACGAGACGATACGAGATTTTTTCGGCGAGATCTCGACTTTTTATTGATCGTTACATTTTAGTGTATTATTGTGTATTTTAATTTACGTGATTTACATTTAAGGTATTTAGTGTAAATCAATATGTATGGAATATATTTTATATTAAAAAAATTCCTGAAGTGTAGTAAATATTATACATTATGCAAAGAATTTAAAATTTAGCAATCAGTTACCTTAATATGGTTGACCCTAAGGGTATGTGAATAATTTATTAATATATCATTATTAAATATTACAAAATTTTAGGCTTTTATTGAGTTCTGATGGAATAGTAAATATTACTAAAGCATATTTGTATTTCGCACTTACTCATCCTGCATGATGCGGTAATTACAAATTGGTGGTCAATCAGTTTGAATAATTATACAAGTTAAGCTTAGGTGGCTCGAGAGTTTTGAGCACCCGCCGAACGATTTCATAAGTACAATAGGGTAATTAATGACACCGTAATAGATTAAATCTTAAATCATGAGTTTCTTAGAAGTTTTTATGCTTCAACTAAGTGCATTGTGCAGTATAAAATAAAAACACGAACCTATACTGTATTCAATAAATAACTATTTAATGGCAAGTTAGTTAGAATTGTAAGGTAATTTTTTGGAATATAAATTTGAATGATTTTTGGCCTACATTTAAATACGTGCACTTTAATTTAAAGTTTAAAACTTTATGTTCTTAAACCTATAATAATGCTGCTTTTATTGTTTTGTTTTTACAACCTTTGAACATGTGCGATTAGTTATCAATTCTGTAAATAATAATTAATGAATCCACAAAAAGGGCTACCAATAATGAGTCCGCAAAAAGGCTACCAATATTAAATCCACACTCCTTTAATTTTAATTATATAAATAACCATGTACAATTGGCCGAGGTAAATAAATGAATGTAATATCAGTCGAATAATGCTCTTCCGATGAATATTAAAGGTCGAAGCTGAATGATGGCCGGGGGTTAAATATCCGTGCAATCTAGGCTAGAACGAACGGGTAAAATGAAAGGTCTTGGATTAAGGCCGTTAAGTTCTTCGTCGATACTGCAACTGGACCCACGCGTTCTAAAGGTGCAAAATAAACATCTTCCCCCGCAGGACTAGCGTGTCCTGATTAACAAACTAAATATCTCCTCCCGCAGGACTACAGTTTAGAAAATTAAATAACTGATTAGAAAATTAAATAAATGATTCTATCAAGGTCAAATTCTCGCTATTTAAACCTTGTCGATGCGCTCCTCAATTTGCATGAGCCATGAGGGATGCCGACCGTTCGACGTCTGCATCAAATTAGTGCACGTCTATTTACATACAAAATACATTACTCTTTTATTCACACGCTTACATTAGCGTAGGCGCGTGAACGTTAAGTTATCTAACGGCTATAAAAATAACTAAACTCATTTGAATAGGCACCAACTACCACAATAATAATATCTTTAAGTCACTCGCACTTTGTTGTTTATAGCGCTATAGTAAACATGCAATAAACACTATGGGCTTTAATAGATGATGGTAATATTTACTCTGAAGCTTTAGTAAGGGTTAATAAAGGATCTCAAATTGCTCAATTATGCAACTAAGTCAACTATAAGCGAACTTATAATTTTTTAAGTCTATTTATAGTTGACAGACACAGTAAATTTGATACAATTGTTATAATTTGCTAGAACATCTGCACTTTTTATGTTATCAAATTAGTTCATATCTTTACATTGTCAGTGAAATGTCGTGTCGCGCTAAATCTTTATAAAGTTTGTGTATTGGAGTTTTTCAAAAAATATAAAAGTTTGCCATTTGGATTTTAAACACTTATTTAATATAATTTAATAGGACAGGAGAAATTTTTATTCCCTATATATGAGACGAGACCGAGTTTTTTCCACCGAGACGAGATCGAGATTTTCATAATCGCTCTCGAGACGAGACGAGATTTTGTTTTCGAGACCGAGACGAGATCGAAACACTATTTTTCTCTATTTAAGATAATTTCGACTGCCCCTATTTTTATCTATTTATTCAGCAACTAGGGACCATTTTTCCTTGTTGTTTAAACACATGGTAAATCTGACCCTAAATGTGGGAATAGTTTTCAAATGTCTGAAAACAATTGGCAAAATTGTCTCAGTTGGTTAGTTAGGTCTAATGCATTTCCAGAGACTAATAAGATTTCAAATCCAATTGAATTGGCACAAAATCTAAGAGATGGTGTAATACTTTGCAAACTTTTAAATAATATCCTCCCCAACTGTATAAATGTAAAAGATATTCAATTGAGGCCTCAATTGGCTCAAGTAATACTTTGTTATAATTTAAATTTTATGTTGATTAGTTTTTATGCCTTAAAAATATAAGACTTTTTTTGCATACCTGTCAAACTCACTTCAATTTAACGTCAAGTGATTTATTTTGTCCTGACATGCTGTATGACTTTTCTGATTTTGAAAAGGTAAGCCTTTATATTACAATTAATTGAAACTTTATATAAGGTTATTGTGACTTTATCCAAACTTTCTAGATGTCATCAATCTCTTCTTTTGACAAAGTAAATAAAATTTAATATTTTATGATGGTTTTAGTGGTTTTGATTGTGCAGTATCAATAAATTCTGCTAGCAAACAACAATCCAAAGATATATATAAGGATTTTGAATACCTTGCAGAGTAAAATTTTTGTAATATTTAACATAAAAGGATGTTACAATTATATATTTATAAGATCGGATAATACCTAACAAATATTTTTGTTTATATATTTTTTAATAACTTATTAAAATGATACCTTTGCACAAGTCATAATTTCTTTATAAGCTTGACTTTTTATTAATGCTTATATTAGGTTTAGGTTACCCTTACAATTCAAACTTTTTTTTGTGAATTGATCAATTAATGAATTTGTGTATAAATCAAAATAAATTATTAGAAATTTTTGTTCAAAAAGTTATTCAGAACCACTAATATATTTAATGGGCAAAGTCAAAAACAGTTATGAGTCAGGTTTGGAATCTAAAAGATAAACACTGCATAGTTTAAAATCGATAAAATTTTTTATAAATATATAAAATATTTTTGACTACAGACTCTTAATGTTTCTTATTTAATTTTATTGAGCACTTGATAAAACTTTTGTTGTGCATAAATTTATTAATTTGACCTTAAATAAATTTTGAAACTTATAATTTGTGGTATATGAAAAATTTAAATACTTATCAAAATCTCTTAAAATTTGAAGATTTTTTTGTATTATAATAAGAAGTCAGGTGATTATACATGCAGACAATTTTTGATTTTAATTTACATAAGGGCATAATCATTTGGTCTAGTAACATAGTTCATCTCCTTGCCACTTTAATTATTAATAAACTTTCTTTAAATCAAAAACATAAATGATTCTTGTGCCGTAAAAGATATTGGTTATACTACAGTACAGATATTTGAAAAAGTTTTTTATACTTATAGAATTCAAAATACCATTCTATAATTTTATGAATACCAATTGATGATACCCAATAAAAACGCAAACCCATCTATAATGTCTATATTGGGAAATTAGCAAATTTTTTACAAAAGCATTTGTATTAATTAAAAATTTTGGAAATATTGCATATGAAAATAGGAAATAATATAAAGCATTTAAAAACTTCTAATAGCAAAATTTATGATATTCTCACCTTTGTATGTTAATGAATTAGCCAAAGTAAATATAATTATTATTAATGTTCAACAAAACTAGGGTTAACTTGAGAAAATATTTTGCCCCCCCCCCTCCCATCATAAACTTGCTCACATATTTTAAGCAAAGATCTATGCATATATTACAAAGTTGGTTAGGATTAACTGTTTCAAGTTTCTTTATCTCCCATAGTGTTTGTAGCAGTGCATGCAGCATCATCTTACATTGTAAGATTATATTTTTTCCTCCATAATATCATTCCTTAACTTTGTGGTGGGGGATTTGTGAATATATGACTTACAAGTAATTACAAATATTTATTTCATGTTTAAAATAGAATTTTTTTCTCGAATTTAATGTTTTAAATTCTATTAATTTTAAGTTTTATTTATATTCTGAGAATAATATCATTTAAATCGGTAATGAAACTTTTCATTTTCGGGGTCCTGAGGTTATTACCGCCATATATAATCAGTTTTTTTTATCGTATTTTGTGAGTTTTACTGTTAAATTTCCTCGGCCTTAGTCAGCAATTGGCGGAGAGGGGCAAGAAGATGAATTTTGTCGATACTAACCCTATTTCGTTTGTTTTAAAATTTAAATGTAAAAATTGCAATTAATAAGTTGGACAGGACAGGACGGAGGGACAACCAAAAGTGAACCCATAAATTGCATAGCAATTAATAATCAACCTAGACAAGTTGCCCCCAAAGAAAATATATAAAGTTAATGGGGCACAAAAAGAATAATGAAATTTGGGCTCGGGTGAGATCGAAAAAAGTAAAGCCAATCAGCGGTCATTAGCTAATCTATTTGCGAAAGCAAAATAAAAGTCTTTTACCACCGAAGCATAAGTCTACACAGTCATTAAAAACCCGTACAAGTTTCCCCGGCCATTATCAAAAAATTACAAGTTGGACGGGACGGACGGACGGACAACCAAAAATTGCATATCACTTAAAAGTTTGGAGGGCATGGGCTTGTCCCTTTTTGTTCTTCCCTCCCAACGCTTATAAAGTTTCCACGGGTCCTCCTGTAAAGCAACGTAAACATGGGCGTAGCCAGAGGGGGCAGGGAGGGGCTGCTGCCCCTCTCTAAATCCAAAATTCTTTAAAATTTCATATAAATATGGCTAAAATTTGAAAAAAATGTATTTTGCCCCTCCCTAAATCCTTATTGCCCCCCCCTAATTCAAATCCTGGCTACGCCCATGAACGTAAACTAAACAGGAGTGAGTGTTTTCGTGGGAAAATTTCCTGATTATTTGATACCTCTCAGTCAGTGTGCGTAATGTGCAGATAGAGATGAGTGTGGGGGGATATAGTATATCATATAAGAGATATATCATCGCTGTAAGTTGCTAATAGATGTAAACTATTTAACAACCATATCAAGAAAAGTAGAAGGGGGGGGAGTTTTTCCCATGGTTCTTAGGAATATACAAGGTATGCGTTGCGTGCCATGCCTTGCTGTTATGTGAAAGCGGAGCAAATCTAATCATCTCAATGATGTTATTACCCACACTGCGGTGAAATAGCATTTTTTCTAGCTCTAGCGTCTTCCTATGGATATGGATTATTATAACGTTTAAAACAGTTTTGCTGCAGTCACGCCTTTGTTTCCCCCCGTTACCTACCTGCAAATCCATTGTGTTGTGATTAGTGTTGTAAAAACGGCTGGGTTTTCTTCGACCTTTCGTTTAACTAGGAGTAACGGTCGACTCGTAAGGGAGACCGGGGCTACTCGGAACCCGGGGTTATTATTATCTTAATAATTATTTTTTAAAATAATAATGATGTATAATTATAATTTAAACTATATATGTATGTATTCTTTCATAAATTATAAGCAAAAAATCTTTATTTAGAAAAAATAAAATTTTTGATTTTTTATAGAATAAAACGATTCTTTGGGACTATTAGTAGCCATGACAAAATTTTGTATCTTGCACATAAACTTTTTTGGCTTTATACTTTGGACTACTTTATTATATCTTGTAAAGGGGTATTTTATATATAAAAACCGTCTAATGATTTAATTTAGTCATATTGTCATCTTGACCCTTTTTTATTTGTATAATATAAAATACAATCATATTACATTTGCATTTTCTATGTTTTTTCATAATGTAACTATTTTTTCATTGATTTAAGTTAGCATCCACTAATAAGAATTGAAAACGTCAGGGCTAATCTATCTCCTGAACAGGGCTATAACTATCCCCGGGCACTTTTAAAATTTCTAGAATTTTTGATTTTTTAAACTCAATCGATAAAAAAATTATAGGCACTTTTTTTCAATTTTTTTCCTAAAGTAGAAATAGACTATAAAAATGTATTCCCATGGTCAGTTACTCTCCGGTCTCTACTATTTAAAAAATTATTGTTAAATTGGGGGGGGGGGTAAGGTGCTTCTTCTTGCACCTCGACTACTCCCATGCTTTTTATTGTTATTAACTTAATTTTATATGAAAATCAAAAAAAATGTCAAAAAATTGAAGATGTCATCTATATAATTAATAATGTCGCGCTTATGGTAATTAAATCTGTTTACGTCCTAAGGTGTTAATAAACTTGTTTAATTCACTTAACCGCGATTACCAAAAAGTTGGAAAAAATGAATGAATTATCATGTAATTTGTTGGTTTTTTTTTGTGAACATGAGTTTTTTTTTGGTTGCGAGATTTTTGTTCAAATATGCTAAATTAATTTCCTAACTAAGGTCACGCCAATTCTTACGCTACCATTGTTTTAAATACAGTTTTGAGAGCCAGCTTGATTTGTATGCCTAGGTTGTTATAGCTCCAAAAAATAAGAATTAAATTATTTATTTTAATTTCGTTAGAAAATTACATAAGTGTTGCTGATAAGAAATTAGAAAACTTTTTGGTTTCTATATTCGAAATAAGGAGTTTTTAAATATATTTTGTTTTTTTAATAGTAAAGGCAATTCCCAAAAAATTTGTTTTTGACTTTTATAGTTTAAAACTAATGAAATTACCTTTGGAAATTGTAAAATCCAATACAATACATTATTTTGATATAAAAAAGTGTGAAAATATTTTTTTATCTTTAAAATTTTAGGGATTATTTTTATAAAGTTATTTGTTAAATTATTATTTGAAGTAAACACGAAGTTCGCGAAACAAATGGTAAAGATCAGAGTGATAAGAACACGGAAGACTTGTACGAACAATTGTGTACGCTTAAAAGACCGGCGCATCAGGCAAAAAATTTCATTTTTCACCCTAATTTTTATGCTGGAGGCCTTCGTATCAAAATAGTTTATTTTAAATAAAATAGAAAAAAAAAGATTTTTTTGTAAAATCTATTATTTTTTTTATAAATTTTAGTTTTAAAAAATAAAGTTTTTCTCGTAAATTTCTATTAATGAATATTAAAATGTTTTTGGGTTTAATACAATTTATAACAGTCTATTTTTTCTATGTTTATGTATGAAATTCTTAAAGTTTTTATTTATTGTTTATTTATTTATTGTTTCATTCAGATTTTTTTGACCGCGCCCAAAGATAAACGGGAACATTGTATAAGGGAGCTGGTTGAGACGGAAACGAATTACATTAAAGCGTTAAAAGATGTCGTCACGGTGCGTTATTTTCTTAACATATTTTAACTACTTTTTATTATCATCTTCATCTCAAATTTTTTTTACGCCAGTAAAAATATTTTTCATTTTGAAAATAATGATCCTTGTGAAACTCTCTTAAAAAAATAGACGTTATCAAATTTAATCTAATTTTAGCCAAACTAGGTGCTACGTTTTGAATACAATAGACTGGCTAACAGCTGATAACAATGATTAAGGAATGGTGTAGGTCGCCATGTTTGAGGCATGTATTAATTAAAATAAACGCTCGTACTTTTGTTGATTGATAAAATGCCAAACTTACGTGTGGATGAAAAGGGATTTCTTTTCATGATTTTTTCTTTCTTAAATTTTGCAACTGATCACTGCACAAGTGCGCATATCGAAAAAAAAGCATAGTTACTTAATATAAAGCAAAAATCAGCTGTTTCTATGGGTTTTTGATATTTAAGAAGCACACCCACCCCACATAGAATTAAATTAATTGTGATAAAATATTAATTTACTATTAGCGATCGATGTTTATTTAACAAATAGTAATACTTTGTCTATCCTTTATTTTTTATCTTATAAATATTTAATTTAACAACTTGGAATTATTTTTCGCTAGAATTTTATGGTTAGAATGGAGCAAGAGTTATCCCTCCACGACATTCGCATCATATATGGAAATATCGAGGTACCTCTATTATATATATAATTTTTTTATTATTACTTTAGATCTTTTAAATTTATTTCAACGACTTCAATTGCATAACCAACACTCTTTAATTTTAATATTTAAGATAATTTTGTAACGAAAGCAAGAATTTTCTGTTGGTTATATATAAGGCTCTTTTCGATAACACTAATCTACAAAAAAAATCAACCGGGAAACGGTAAACATATTCTGATAGAGTTTTTTGTGGTCAACACAAATATGTTTTTCGTTATTTTCCTATACGTCAAGTTTTTGAAATATTTCGATTCAAAGTTGCGAAAATGACCGTTTTGGCCCTTTTTGACGCTCTATAGGGCGAAATTGAAAAGCTAAACAATTATCTTTTAAACCTCTAGGTGGTAACTTAAGCTTAGAGGGGAGATTGATAGTAGGGAGGGAGGGTGAGGCGTAGTAGTAGTAATAGCTCGTATTACGCCACTTACACACCACACATTAAAGCCCTGCAAAGCCACTTTTTTTCAACCCGAACCCGACCCGACCCGAAAGCGTTTTAAGCCAAACCCGACCCGACCCGAAAGTAAAAAAAGTGATTGGTGTAAAATTGATTTTGATGGGTTTAAATGGCAACAAAATGTTATCTCCAAAAAAAACAACAGATAAAACAACACTTTTAAACATGTTTGCCAGGTAAAAGCATTAGAAAAAGTAGATCTTAATTCAGAAAAGTTTTTTTTAGTATATTTCACCCAAAGTATCCCACTTAACAACCCATTCTTTTTTTATCAGTAGGCACTAGAGGTGTGCACGGATCAATCCGATCCGACATCCGATCCGTCCGAACTTGGATTCGGACGGATCGGATCAACATTTTAATTTTGGAAGTCGGATCGGATCGGATCAACATTTTATTTTAGTCAGATCGGATCGGATTTTCAAATTTAAAATAAACAATAATAAGTTCTAATTAATTAGATGAATAATTTTTAGTATACCTTTTCATAATTATCTTTGCATCTTTTTTTTACTTTACCATTTTTGATGCCCAATACCACCTCTCACCTTACTTATCCTAATATATTTATCAGTATTTCCCTAGCGTTTTTCCCTAGCTAGACTTTCTTGTTTGGCGAGAAAGGAGCTAGTGTCAATGATAAATCAGCATCTCCCGTTTCCTTTTTAGCACACGCATCTCTTTCTATCTCAACTCAACTCAACTCCGAAAATTATCAATCACAATCTCCCCTTTTCTTAAGGCACACGCGTAGCTCCTTTCCCCGAATTAAATCAGAAAATTTAGATTCTTTATTATTTTTATATGATAAAATGGAATTAGTCAAATAAAATTTATATTTATTTCAGGTCTATTAAAATTGCTATACCTTATTTTTATGTATTTTGAATTAAATCATCATTAAAAAGTTCTGTTCGTAAAATTTTAATTTAAAAATTTCGGATCGGATCGGATCGTATTTAGATTTCAAAAAACTCGGATCGGATCGGATGGATATAAAATTTTTCAAAAACCCGTCGGATCGGATCAAAAAAATTTGATCCGTGCACACCTCTAGTAGGCACTATAAAAAAATGCAGATATTCTTAAACTTTTGCTAAAATAAAATCAGTCTGTCTTTATTATCAAGCAGTTTTGATTTTAAGGCTAATAATGGTTGTGGCTATTGTAAAATTTGATCATTTTTTTAAAAACTCTTATATTTTAAATTATTTTTTTATACATTTTAATCATTCGTTTAATAAAAATTAATAATCATGATATTTTAATTTGTTCTAGTGTATATGTTAGACGGTAAAGCAAGTTGAAACATCACTATTTAAAAAAAATGGGAGTTCACAAAATCGTTTGTAATATTAATTATATGTTTATTATAATTTATAGCATTAATGAAGATATTCTACCTTTTTGAGTTTTAAATTGTGCAAATCCAAAATTGAGATAAAACTTAAAAGAAATTAATAATTGTATAAGATAAATTAATCACATTTTTCGATATTAATTATAAAATATTGTATATATTGTATAATGGCATTAATTTAAAAGATATGCCTATTACGCAATATAAGATTCATAACCTTCAACCCGACCCGACCCGGGTTTAAATTTTTTAACCCGAACCCGACTCGAAAGCATTTTAAATTTTTAACCCGAACCCGACCCGACCCGAGGGTTTCGGGTCACCCTGCAGGGCTCTATCAACAGGTATCCTTTGAGGTTGACTCTCTTCGACCTTATTTCATAAACCCCACCTGCGTCACTGAAAAAATTTATTTTATGCTCAAACTAGTGAGAAATTTATTTGAGCAACTAGATTATCTTGTAAATTGTGAGAGAAAGGTTGATTCAGTTTGTTTAAATTACATATATGCTTGATAGAGAATTGAATGGAAATATGTTGTAAAGTTGTATCATTTAAAACAACAACAAGGGCTGAGGGCAGCTAATAAGCTCACTAAAGAACATGTCTATTTTCATAATCAAAGAATGAAGCTTGATTTTTATATCATTTAAATAAACTTATTGAAGGTAAAATTAGCAGCACAGCTTTTTCTGAATCTGCCGCAAATGCTATGCAGTTTGCCAGGCATATGGATCCTGTCTCGTTCAAGGGGCAACTATTGTCCTTATAATGAATCAGTATTATTATTAATTTGTTACTAATTTATCTTAAAGACTATTTGATACCCTTAATTTACGCAATGCTCTGCATAAGGGTAATAAAAAGCCTTTATACAAAGATTCTTTGGCTAACTTAAATGAGTTTATTTTAATTGTGCAAAATAATACAATTAAGTAAAAAAATTGGAATCTTATAATCGATATGATTGCTTGCATCTGATCTCTTGGTCAAGACCAAACCTCCTCTAAAGTAAATATATTTATTTAAATTTATAAAAACTTACTATTGACATATAAACTTTCCCAAGACCATCTTGAAAGTTTTTTGGGTTACTCAGGGCCGGTTATAACAATAACGATCCTTCGGCTACGCAATTGCGTCAAGCATTAAACAAAAATTTTTAACTGAAATATATTACCCCTTCTCCGGAAACTGATCGCCGCAGGATTTAACATCTATTGCTGCAGCAAGTTTTATCGAGCCTAATGATGATTTGAATGAACTAGAAGACATAAATTACGCCGAAATAAATATCAATTTAATTTCACCTTATATTTCATGTATTTCTTCATATATCGGTGGATACATTGTGAGGTAAATGATTTTGCGCAAAAAAGTAACTCGTAAAACTTGTATCAATGCATTAATTAATTGTCAACCCCATTTATCTTTAGATTATTTATTAATTAATTTAAAAACAAAGGTGGACTAGTTGTCCCCTCCACCGTTGTTATAAAGATTTGCAAATATATTCGATTAGTTTTTCGAGTTTTAAAAATTAAAAATGACCTTTTTTCTAAAAGCATGTTATTTATAATAGAAATTAAGGTTTTTCATTCATTAATTGGATCTAACATTTTTTCATCTTTTATTAATCATATTGTTGATCAGGAATTTGGCTCAAAATCATTTGCATTATTGATTAAATGGATATTTAATTTGTATAACAAAATTTTGCTTCATAATTTTTGCAAAATTTCAAACCAAGAATTTTAAAACTAACATTAGGGAAAAATTTAATAAAACCATTATTTTTAAGGAACTATAACTTTTTTGTTGACAATTAGTTAAATTATTAATATAATTTTACTTGTGAAATTTTCATGATGCCCGGTATCATTTTATGTAAAATTGTAAATTTGATATTAGATTGATATTTTAAATAAAATATATTATAGATGGCGCTATTTTTATCTTTATCATTCTAAATCGTTAATTATTCATTTTTTCTTAAAAGATTTTTTAATACAAAAACAATCGTGTTTCCTCTTTCCTTAATATATATTTTTTCTTGACTAAATGGTTTTTTATGATTGATTACCTTAATTTTTGAATTTTAAAAAATGTAATAAAATAGAACGAAATACACTACGTTGAGTTCTTTACGCAATGAACTACTTGGACAAGCTGATTGCCTAGCTACGAGAATTCAAGCAGAATTTTTCTATATTGCACATTTTGTATTGCTGTAACAACGACATACAGATGATGCTAGAATATTATAAACAATGAACTATGAATTTAATTGGATAAGCTGTCTGCTAGCTTGGGGGCTCTAGGCAGAATTTGCGGAGATTGCACATTTTTTTTTTTAAGATAAAATTTGTTTATGATATATATTTAAACATAATATTAAATGGTACAAATATATAATAATGATATTAAAAAAAACATTATATGAGTAATATGTTTTCTTCTTCCTCTTTTAGAAGAGGCCAGGAATCCAAAAAAGATTTGAAATTAAATTTTGCAATTAAGATGGCTATTGTTTGTTTTAATAAAAATGCGGGGGAATATTTGGAGGGAGGGGATCGCCCGACTTCGGGTCGGGTTTCGGGTCACCCGTGCAGGCTTCCACACATCATCCATCAATCACATGCGTTAAGGGTATATAAACCCAATTAGATAGAGAGGGAGGCTCAAAGGATGCCGCGATTTCGCGTAAGGACTAATTGAAGAATCAATATAATGGAAAAAGTAAAAACAATAGGGGAAAAAATGATTTTTCAATGTTTTACCCTAAGTTGGTTCTACCACTTAGAGGTTTAAATTTTTTTTTAGCTATTCAATTTCGCCCTATAGAGCGTCAAAAAGGGCCAAAAACGGTCATTTTCGCAACTTTGTCGAAATTTCAAAAACTTGACGTATAAGAAAAAAACGAAAACTTATTTGAGTTCACCAAAAAAAATTCTATCAGAATATGTTGACCGTTTCCCGGTTGATTAAACAAGACCATTACTTGTCGACTAGTGTAATTAGTATGTTAACATTATCAATTCTTACTCGATTTACTATGTCTTGATCTCCTTTGCATTGATAACTTTGCCCACTTGCCATTTCCACATAAACTCGTAGGACCCGCCCCCCCCCCCGCAATTCTTAATCACGATGCAATATGATTATATTTTTGTCTTTTAATTTTCATTTTATATTTTACGAAACAATTCTAGGATTTGATAAAGATACACGAAAAGTTCGAGAAACGTCTCTGCGAAGCCGCAGCCCTTAGTATAGTGGTTAAAGCAGCCTGCCCCGAAGAGAAGGTCAGCCTTAACAAGGCAAATAACCACCACGGTACCTCAATCAGTCTTTTGCCATCCGACTTGGAATCTAGATTAGGACCGAGCGGCAATAGTGGCATCAAATTTAACGACGTGGAGAGCAAAAAATACCTTGGCAACGTCTTTTTGGATTTCGCCGATAAATTTTTGATTTACGGTCAGTATTGTTCGCAACTGCCTCACGCCCAATCCCATCTCGATAAGTTGTTGGAGAACGATGAAAAAGTCAGACTTACCTTATGGGTAAGTATAATAAAAAAATACGAAAAATTTTGAAAATCATATATTTCGACGGTTTTAAACGTTTGAATTTGACGACTCCTCTCGGTCGGCGGGCCCGGCACGGGCTCGGGCTTTTTATGAATACAGCGGGCTGGGTTCGGGCCAACATTTATTATTTTGATGGGTCCGGAGCCGGGGACATTTGGATAAAAAATGCTAAAATTCGGCAGTTTTTTAGAATGTTTGTTTTGAATTTAGTTAATTATTAGAATGCTGCTTTAATTTTCTTATTCGGTTTGGGTGGTTATAATTTATAATCAATAGAATTAGAGAAACCCCTGAAATTATCATTTTGCTTTAGTAAACCGGCACTTTAGTTTATACAAAATTTGTCTATAAACGCTTCCTATTTCAAAAACATGGAAATAAATATTTTGTTGTAGTTGTAAGGAAAAAACAATATTTATTTTAGAAATTATCAAACCTAACGTGGCTATAATCAGGAAAATGTCGTAATTTTAAGCTAATTTTTATCCCGGATCAATTTTATTTTACCAATTTCCTCTTGATCTTAGGAGTGCCAGATGACCGCTAGTCAGGGAAAGTTTCACTTGCGCGATCTCCTTGCCTTACCCGTTCAAAGGATACTAAAATATCACATACTCCTCAAAGTATATTTACAGATTTTCTTATTTTTCCTATAAAAGGTTGAAATTGCATAGCAATTAATAAATTTTAGTATTAATTATTAGGCGATTTTACTTTTATCATTACCGAGAGGCCACGTAATTAGTATAATTTGAAATGTTATGAAAATTCCCTAATATGAGATTGCAAAATTTTTAATTAATTTTCCCTGTTGAATGTTATAATTTTTATTAAAAAGCTATTTTATTAGAGTAACAATATTTTATAATGCCTTGTAACCATAATATTTCTTTGGTTTGGGGTAATTTTTTGTTTTCAATTACCATTTTAGTGACTACTTAAAGAGTAGACATAGATTTAATTACAGTGTCTCCTATTAAGACCAAAATTGCATAGCAATTAATACCATATAAATTGAGGAAATTGAATATGTTAACTTTTATTGTTTTAATAAATTTTGAAATTTGTTATATAGGAGTTGTTGAAATATACCAGCGAAACGCACGAAGAAAGGGGATCGTTAAAGTTAGCTCTGGAAGCTATATTGGTAATACTAATTTTAAAATTGGGATTGAATTTTGCCAAGTTATTTCACTTTGGTTGTTTGTAAAAAAAGGTGCACTATAAAGGCTAAATGTAGATTGAAACTAACATTACGTTTATAAATATATATTAAAAGGATAATGAATAGAATAGGCAAGGAATATAGAATTAGGGAATAGGAATATATAGGATAACTATAAGTAAAAGTTATAGAAAATTACACTATTCGCTTTTCATGTATTCACTTCACACATATGACAACTACATTTTAGTTTTTTGGAATTTTTATGAATATGAGCAAATTCCTGGCTTTTATACTTCTCAATATTAAAGCAGCGTTTTTAGGGACTTTAAGTGATTTCGTTGAAATATTCTTATATTTTTCTTTTTGCGCGGTGATAAAAAAGATAATTTTTTAATTTTATCGATATTATAGGACCTCACGTTTTATATCAACGAAGTGAAGAGAGACTCCGAAGGCATGCAATTAACTAATGATATTCAACGCAACATAGCCAAAATAACTATGGTAGTAACCTTTAATTTATTTTACCCTTTATTTATGCCGAGGATATTTGTTACATCGGAATATGGGTTGGTTAAAAATATGCAATTTGCTACAATGATAAAGTATTACATTAAATTAATGTAAGGTGTTAACATTTTTTTACGATATTATTAAAGAAAATTTATCCAATTTTCACGAATTATTATGAAAGAAATGTTGAAATATTAGGGAATAACACAAAAAAAACTATATTTTATTGAATCTTTGTCAATTTTTTGGCGTAATAATGGTAATAAAGGTACCGATTGGAGGATGGTCTTAGTTTTTGGGATTGCTTAAAACTTATTTCTTTTTATACCCGACGAAAACTATAAATTATTATATAAATACACAACGTTTTAGCGATACATTTACTAAGTGTAAAAACAGCTGGGTTTTGTTGGCCTACCTTTGGTTTTAGTGGACTAAACATAAACATGCCAAAGTTTTTTAGGTCTGTTTTTCTTACTCGACCTCTAAGCTTAGTCGAAATTTGAAACACAGACCAGACCCGACCGTTAGTTTCAGTTAAACCCAGCCGTTCTTACAACATTACATTTACTATTTTTCATTATTACTGTTTCGGAAGTAAAACAATGTAAATTGAATATTGGAAAGAAAAAAGGGATAAATTAAATAATAGCTGTTATAATAATAAAGTCGACTTAATAGAAGGACATAAACGGGCATAAATTTTTTTTTATAAATGTAGCCTCCTAATCGTACTTTAAATCAATACGGGCGACTGATTAAAGATGGCGAACTCAAGATTAAGAGCGTCACGGATTCAAGAATCAAAAACAGGTATTAACTATAAATTATCACTTCTTTCAAACTAAAAATAGCAGTCGTTAAACAATAGAATAGCGTTTTAGCCTCATTTCAATAGGATTTTGATTAATATAAAGATTTATAAGCTTCGAATACACGGCTCAACAACAAAAATCGACCCGCAAACCTTTTGCAGATTTTGGTCGAGTTTTTCGCGGCGAACATGAATATATTATCAGTTTTTTCCCCTATACGTCAATTTTTTGAACTAATTACTGTCAAAGTGTTTAAAAACAGTGTTTGATAACTTGCAAATGTCAATAACTTGCAATGTTTATGTTCACGGCAAAGAAACTCTTCCAGAATCACAAACAGTTTGCCGGTTGATTTTATAAGACCTTCATTTGTTGACCAGTGATATTATGTTTCTTTAAGAAGACTAGCGTCTGCTAAGACCTTACATCTTCTCCGGGAGATGTTGAAGTCCCGGGGATTTTAAAAATTTAATATAGTTATAACTTGGTCTTTTAAAGGACTTTTAAGGCTGTGGCGTAATTAATAGGCAATTTAACTACGAGCCTGACATATATTTTGTTTTGTTCAAATACGCGAGATGTGCGTTTTATTTATCTAGTCACAAAACGATTTTAATATAATTTGCTATGCAATTCCTATAATACTTGGACTGTTTGAATTCCACAATTGGCGGTTGAAATGGTAGTGTAAAATTTAAAAAAAAGGAAATGACGCGCTCAAGACGCAGCCATTTATTTTTTATCGCGTATTTGCTTTTAGTTGTTTCTTTCTATAAAAATGATTCTAAAAATACTTCGTAATATTGAAACATAAATGTCTAAATTCCGGTATTAAATTTCGTAATGCTTTTTCGGTCGACCCCCTCTCATATTTTTGTGAAATTTCGTGAAAATGTAGAAACTGTTAATATTATGAAATTCGGGAATTTTTAGCTCCTTTGCGCCAGTACTTTTCTAGTTGTGGGGGGCTTAAAGATTAAAAATCGCTCTTTTACGACATCGGGTTGTGAAGCTAAATTTAATATTAGTTTGTAATCATTAGGAAAACCCTCAAAATTATCCCCTAGTTATTATTAAAAGCTTGTGGACTTATTTCTTTGTAATAACGAAATATTTTAATATCTGTTACAACTTTTTTTTTGTTATATAGTAGAAATTTCGCAAGTTTTACCGCAATTCGATTTGAATTTCAGCTTATTCTATATTTTTTGTCTCTCATATTGCAGGTACGTTTTCCTATTCGACACCATGATGCTGATGTGCAAATCCACCAAAGTAAATATGACAGCCAATTTTAACAATTAAACTGCATAAATAATGTTTGTTTGGGAATAATCGCATATTTTTATCTTAGCTTTTAAATGTTATCTTTTTGCACCCAAATAATTGTTTAAAATTGATTATTTTAACGCCATTTTTTAGTTTTAATCTGATTTAAATTATACCAGGGTATTATAAAACCCTTTGAAGCATGGATTTTGGTAGACTTTAAAATTTAACTTTTAGTTTTGTATTACCTTTATAAATATGATTTATATTGCTGGTTGCAAATACAATTAGATTGAAATGCTAAAATTACTATATAAATAAATAATAAATAAATAGACATGTATTTACCTTATTTATTTCGATCATCATCATATTTGCTATGTCAGTCGGATATCTACAATTTCAAAGGAGCACTGGCGTTGGAAGATTACAGCATATCTCTGCCCAGCTTACCAGAACCGGGCTTGAGTGATTTTTTGCAAACCCTTTCCCTCTCTCGAACCCAATTCCAAAATCTTCCCTACAATCCCATGGTCGACGTGGCGGCAGATTGGAAACAACGTTTAATTAGCGCTAAAAAAGAAGTTAAAGTAACCACTTGATTTCGCTAACGTTTTATTTAAAAGCAGCTTTACCGCTAAGCTAGCTTCCTCAAATGCAGTTTTAGTTTTTCGTGTCTTTTTTAATATTGCTTTCCCAAGCTCTGATTAGATTTTTCGCTTGTTATTATGTCAATTTTGACACGTATACCATGCAGTGTTGTAAAAACCGCTCTGGGATTTGTTTGGTGGATTTTTGGTTTTAGAAACAGACCCGAGACAATTGTTATATTACGCGATTTTATTCTTTTAATATATAATCTAAAATCAAAAATATGGCGGGACTAATGAAACCGTGAGATAGACTAATTAAATAAGATGTGGGAAATGATTCAAGTGAAAAAAAACTATTAAATTGGTCTGTTTATGTTTAGTCGACTAAATCCAACGGTTCACCAAACAAAACCCAGCCGTTTATACAACATTAATATCAAAAAGTGGAAATGTTTAGTAGCGAGGATATATGACTTCAGGAAAAAATAATATTTTATATTTTTAGTAGTATATTTCTGAAGATGATTATTGATTATCATAGGAATATATAATTTTTCCACGTCTAAAATGCTTGATTTTGTTTATTTTGCATTATATGTATGGTGCTAGTGGAGTTATAGCTGGCTCTTAATATCCAACGACAAACACAACGTTTATAACCTTTACGCCAAAACACACGACGCTTGGTTCAAATGGATGGAAGCTCTCGCTACTGCTAAGTGAAAATTTAACTGATTTTTCAAAAGCAAATTACTTTTTTAAATTTGGGCCTTTAGACAGACGTCTTCGTGGCCGGCCAAATATATTAAAATTCCAAATTTTACCGATTGATTTGCGAGTTATTAACGTTTGACAAACGTGACAGCAAATATTTCAAAAACTTAAGGTATAGGAGAAAAATTAAAAATATATTCGTGTTCACCGCTAAAAACTCTACCAAAATCTGTAAACAGTTTGTCGGCCGATTTTTATTGTTGAAATCTATTTTAAAGTTAGCAGTCTCCGACGTATACCCTTTTATGTAGATTTCTTTTAATACATATTGTCGGTCCTAGTATTTTTTTACCATTTACCACTAACTTTTGATTTTTCGTCGCCCGGCAAAATGTCCCGTCTGTCTGTCCCGTCTCATTTATAATTTATGTTTTTTTGATGGCTTGGATTTAGGGATAATTTGGCACCGTCTACGCTGAATGAAACGAACCACGCCTTCCAATTCGACACCTTCGGACAGCCCACGCGCTGTACTTACTGCAAGAAACTCCTCCGTGGTGCTATATATCAAGGCTACAGATGCTTGGGTAAATCCTGCATGATAATAAAATCTGCTTCTTTTTTATTCGTAATCTTATAAACGGTGGCTTTGTTAGAGGAGGTGGGGCCTAAAGGACTGGCAGGGTGAGAGTGGGGAAGGGGTTAAGGGGGGGGGAGGTTGGGATGATCAGGCGGTTCCAGGGCCTCACCAACACCAAAATTTTGACACACCCCAAGTCTACTGGGCTTTTTGGCTCGGGGACCCCTTCCTCACTTGCTGAGCTATTGCTTATAGAATCTTTATGCGTTGTTAAAAATTAAAAAAAAACATATAAAAAAGCTGGGGTACTACATTGAGTTTTTTGAGGGTAATTGTTTAAATGTAAACTAGTGTATCAGTTAGATTTTACAATTTCAGTACCTATATCACTCTGGTTAAGCACTTTGTTTTAATTTTTTATTCCCATTCGAGTTTTCTATTAATTTTAATTGTTATTATTATATATCTATTCGTTAATCGTTCAAAGGCCAACTGTAAATTTATAAAAAAAACTCCCGAATATAATATTTTCGCGTACAGCGTGCTCTTGTCTTGGGTGTAAATTGTGTCTTCTTTACACTGTAAGATGGCACTATCATTATGAAATTGTCTTTATGTTGGAATCGTTCTTAGCTAAACTCACTAATGTAATTGATGTAATGTTATCGTTATTTTGCAGATAAGATGTGCGATTTCGTTGTGCACAAGGAATGCATACCCCTCACCGGTTACTCTTGTGGTAAGTTATCTTAGTTAACCCTTTAATTTCCAAATAAAGTAGCAAATAGAATAAAAAATTGTGAATTAAATATGGTAGGGCATCACTATTTAATCACCAAAAACAATTTTATAATTATAATGTGTTTTGTTTTTCTTGTAGAGAAAGATTCTCGAATAGCCAATGATCTGGTGGTAGATAGAAATTACAACGTCAAACCACCCCTAATCCCTAAACGAAACATAGAAGGTGCCTATCATTATGATACTCGTGTTGTAAAAACAGCTGGGTTTTGTTTGGACGACCCTTGGTTCAACTAACACTGACTGTCGTTCTGGTCTGCTTTTTAAATTTTGACCAAGCCTAGAGGTTACTAAAAACACAAAAAAACCTTTAATTAGCAGGCCTTAGTCCCAACGTGATGAAATTCAAGAAATGCTCAATTTTTTTTGTTACCTTTGACAGATGGAATAGCGTTAATGGATTATAACTTCCTCTATTTACCATGTTGATTTTCACACAATGTTTAACTTAAAAGGTTGCTTATATACCTCTGAAATATTAAAGGGGCAACCTTGATTCCAAATGGTAGTCTGCGATAACGATATAATCCTAAGTGTGTTGCAATTGTAAGTAACCTTGCACTCCGTTCAGACATTTTCATAAACACAAAAATTGTTATTTAGTCTTGAAAGTCATATATATTTCCCCTGATATTTCACTAGTTTATCATTACTCCTATAAAATAACGCTGTTTCCAGACATATTAGTTTGTAATAGTTAGAGTTGTTAAATTGCTAGCTTGCTTCAACACCGGCTACCATCTGCTCGAGTTTCTGCTCGACCCTCGAGCGTTTTAATATGCTATTGTTCTGCCTAGTGCACCGAACAGCGAGCACATATAGTGCTAACGCGCCTATTAAGCAACTCAGTGTGCGTGCTCGCGTCTGGAGTTTGAAGCAAGTTAGCAATTTAACAACTCTAGTAATAGTGTTGTAAAAACGGCTGACCCGGTGTTTTAGTCGACTAAACGTCTAAAACAGACCAATCCTTTTTTGGTCTGTTTTTCTTAATCGACCTCCAGGTTTAGTCGAAATTTGAGAAACAGCCCAGAGTTTGTATTATACTAAGGGGTCAATAAGTTTAAAAATGCTTTGAGCACCATGGGACGGGAACAATAGATTTTAGATGAGGAGGCATATTAAAATATTTTTTTGTGATTATAGAAACGCGCAACGATAGAATGGTGTGCAACGGAGTTAGGAATGGTTCAGGGACAAAAGAAAAAACGGATAATCCCATTAATGCTAGCATCGTGCCCGGGTTAAAACGCAACTTAATATCGGCAGCCGTTATCAAGCGGCAAGGCTTGAAATCTCCATCAACTACCGATATAACAGGCCGTTCGGTATTTGATCCTTAAGAAATTATGTTTTATCAACGAACCAAAATGACTTAGGGTTGTTTTAATATCGGATTTAGATTCAAATCGCGCGAATTTATCTTTTTGTCTAAATATCCGATTCAATTTCATGGGTCAAACTTCGGTTGTAACTATTAATATTTTGTTTTTTGATAGGTAAAAACGTGTTTTTTTTTGCAATTTTTGAGATTAAATCTAAACTTTCCTGTTACCTAAAATTATTAAAACATATAACATTTAAGCTTAGGAAAAATTTTGCATCTTACAAAATCGCTGATATGTTATGCGTCTGAAATCTAAATCTGCTGTGAGTTGTAAGTTAAGACACAGCTACGTTTTAACCCGTACGACGATTTTTGCTGCCCAGCTAAATCCGATATTAAGACAAGCGCTTAGGCTTATCACTCCTTCAGAATTACTTTTTTTTGAAATTATAAATATGGGTAGTAGTGTTGTAAAAACGAATCGGGGTCAAAATAGCAGAAAAAAACAGCAGAATTGGTCAAAACTGGTCAGACAAGATTTTAGATAATCAATATATTAGAATTAAATCTCAAATGGGGAGGGAATTTGATGTGCATCTAATCCTAACCCTGACCCTAACCTAAAACGCTGACCTAAAACACTAACCCAAACCTTAACCCTCCTGACCAATCTTGATCTGACCAGTTCTGATCTGCTGTTTTTTTCTGCTATTTTGACCCGGTCCCGTAAAAACAGCTGGGTTTTGTTTGGTCTACCTTTGGTTCAACTAGGACTAACGGTCACTTCTGGTCTGTTTTTCAAACATCGACCAAGCCTAGAGGTCGACTAAAATAAGAGAAGACTAAAACCACAGATCGACCAAACAAAATCCAGCCGTTTTCAAAACACTAGTGTATAGGCATTTTAAGTAACGATTATATGACTTTGAAAGAGTGCATAGTAAATATTTTTAATTAGACGTTTAACTTATCGGATATATCAGTGAATAGAGGGTTTATAGTATCATGTAAGAATAAATCTTTTTAGCCATTCCCAATCCATTTTACCTTTTTTGATCTTTTGATTTAGGATCTGCTATCTAACAACGCTTTTGCTCATCGGCGATTCCGAAATAGCTTGGGCGGCAGCAAAAAAGAAACTATGGGTTTGCCGAAAGAATTTAATGACTCTAAGGTATAGAGCTATTCTTTAACTCGAATTGTGAATTAATTATATATCTTGATAAATTGCTTTTGAGCACTAAATAAGCAGATTTGTGATAGAAACTAATTTATAAATTTAACATATAAAACACTGATTTTTAAGTTGTTTTAACAAGTTACGTTTTAAAAATAATTGGCCTCATGATGTCTAATTTGAAAGAGTGTTTTTTTCAAGAGTTATGTTGCTTTTTTATTTTTCAGCAAAATTCGCTAGACATATTTCGTCTGTCGTTTTATAAAATGAATTTAAACATGGGGTCAGCTAAAGTTTTGTACGGTAAAATAAAATTGTATCATAGCTATTGGATTATTTTTTTCTTTATTATTTGTGGGACTTACTTATATTTATTGTTATTTACGGTCTAAAACGCTCTTTTTCTCAAGTATTATTGTCCCAAGTTTTTAAAAAGATTCTAAGTTTTATCAAATACAGTAAAAGTAGCGATCTTTTTTAGTTAAATAGTGTAAAAAAAATTTACTCTTTAAATCATTATGAAATTTTTATTATTTATTGTCATATAAAAAATATTTTTTCTTATAGAATAAAATAAAGTTACAATAAACGGAATAAAATTTATAATTTCTATTCGTTGGTGTGGAAATACTTATGGTATTAACGTTCTCGTGATAATTTTAAATTAAACATTAATATGTATATAACATATAAATAAATTGAATAAATATAAAAATCTCCAAAATTTCATTGAAATTACTGAATTTTTTTCATGTGATTTTATGTAGAGATCGTCGAACGGTGAATTTATAACGAAATCTGGTAAAACATTTGCCGATAACAGAGTTAGGGGAAGCGATGTGGTTAGAGAATTAGACAGCAAAATTAAGGGTCGTAAATTTAACGGCGAAGAAACACAGTATCCACGCCATAGTGTAGGCCCGCTCCCTTCCCATTCAACGACCCCATCGGCCAAACATTACTGCAATTTAGAGTTGCAAGATCGCCCTTGGTACTACGTTGTTTTTAAAAAAAAATTATAAATGCTTATAATGGAAAGATATGACAGACAGCAGACAGACAGACAGACGTAGTGATGGTAGGCTTATTCATAGGATTCAATATTGTTGTAACTGGGTTTTGTTTGGTCGATTTTTGGCTTTAGTGGACTAACATAAGCATACCAAAGTTTTTTTGGTCTTATTTTTCTTAGCCGACCACTAACCTTAGTCGAAATTTGAAAAACACATTTTGTGGTCCGTTTTCTCATTTTTTGTTTTTTAATTAATTCAATTAGTTCACGAAATCCTTACAATATATATAGATAAAAATTGGCAGTTTTATTTTGATGTATATGCCTATACGAGTAATTTTTGGCAAAAATAAACTCGTAAAATGAAATTTTATCTTCGAAATTGCGTAAATGTGTGGAATTTTGTTTAAGTTACAAAAGGCGCCATCTAGCGGATTTTCATAGGTACTTTCGATATTCACAATGAAATTTAAATGGATTCTTTATAGTGTTTTAATTTAAACTTGCATATTAATATGGTTTGTATTTTAAAATACAACAAAACTTAACTAACTTCCTTCCAAAATGTCTGGTATAAAATGAAGTACTTTGAATGCTCTGGAACATTTAAAAAATCTAACAATATAATACAAGAAATGCTCGTATTTTTGGCCTCTTCAATGATTTACCTTATCATGGTTAATTTTTTCATTTACTTAAACACCTAAATTTAATGTAATTATTATCTTACCACTAATCCGATTTTTAACCAGTTCTTGTTTATAAATAGATTTAGCGTAAATTTAAGGCATTTGTTCAAAAAATCGCGGTTATTTATCTTTTATAAATATTTCCGTTCACCCGATTCGCATTTATACAATTTCGACTGTATCGCGGAAGCGCTTTCATAAAAATATCCCGGACTAAATATAAACCTCCATGAGGATTAGGATCGCTTCTTTGAAAATCAATACCTTTATGATGGAGGGCAATCAACTATGTATGATAACTTTTGCAAGGAAATGCAAACTAGATGTTCTGTTTTATAAGATTTTTACCCTCATATTCAATGTTCTTCATGGGTAGATGTTCTGTGTTTACAGCAAACTCGGATCCCTCTCTCCAGCAGTGCATACTCAGACTGCACGATATACCACGCAGGTATTGATAACTCAGCTACAGGGGTGTTTACAAAGATAAACAAATCTTTCTCGCTCGAGTATCGATTGGGTCAGTGACAGAATTTCGGGTCACACACACTTTCGTTGATAAATGTCTATGTACCTACATTATCATATAAACTTCAAAGCTCAAAAGACTTTTTCACTTTCCTCTCTGGAAAGATCTAAGCTTTAAGTCGCAGATCATTGCCAATTATCATTGGCGACTTCAATTCTTCCGTTTGGTACACTGATCTTGTTGACCCCAGCTTGGTTGGCCCGAACTCAATGGGCACCAACAATAGAAAGGGATTTTCCTTAAACAATGGTGCGGTGGGTCGAAGTGGCGTATTGTCTCCACTTTTTAAGAGCTCCACAGATCAGCTGGCTACATTTAGAAGAAGGAATAATTACCAAGTAAGCCTGTGTAGGTCACAACATGGGCCTAGCCAGGTTTTGGATTGGGGGGGGGCAGAACAAATTTTTTTTTATTTATAAGGGTTTTTGGATTGAAAACTTTTTTTTTCATTTGGGGGGGGGGGGGGGGGGGGGGGGGGGGGGTACTGCCCCCTCTGGCTACGCCTAGGGGTCACAACACTAAAAAATTGTTAAAAACTTCAGTGTAATTCAGGACACTATCTTAAAAAAGGCGGACCACTGCGCCATAACAGGTTGGTAGTGAAGAAATCAGCTACTTTGCGAATACCATTATTGTGCAAAAATCCAACGATAAGGCCACCAGGTTTGTCTGGTACAACTGAATTCAGAGAATATCTACGCTCCAAATTTAGAAATTCTAATTTTTCCAATTTACCTAACAATGAGTTAAGTTTAAAAATATCAGCCATATTTGCTAATGCCCCCAAGTGTCAGAACCGAATGAAGACTATAACATGGTTCTCGCAACAAACGCTAGCGCTATTGGGGACAAGAAATCAACTCTTTTTTGATGATAAAGGCTTCCCCTACAAATACTCCTGCCTGTTGGCCCTGAGCAAGCGCATTAAGTCAAGCATAAGACGGGATAAACTTGTTTATATTAATTCGAAAACCAGTGAGGCTGAGGCGGCGGCACGCTCAAATAACACTCATCAACTATTTAACATAATAAAAAGCCGAAATCGTAGCTCGTTTTCCAAAAGGGTATACTTCAACATAAAAACAGTCAGCGAGTCTATTGAATTCTTGGTTCAAACTAAATCACTTTCGATCTATTATTTTGTATCCCCAGCTCTAAGTGCCGATATTGGACATCTACAGAGATTTCATACTGAACTTTAAAGGACCTCCGGCAATCCCAATATTAACTGACTAATTATCGATATATGAGATCAATAGAGCTATTAAATTACTAAAATCACACAAAGCGGCTGACTTGATCTGACTCACATCAGAGCAGGGGCCCCCCTAAATGACGAAAAAAAAATTTCAATGCAAAACCTTTTAAAAATTTAAAAAAGATCGTCTTGTTCCCCCCCCCCCTCCCCTAATTGTTTTAAACGTTTCGGCCCTCCCCCCAATTTAAAACCTGGCTAGGCCCATGCCTCAGAGGCCTTGAAAGCGGATCCCTACATCTCAGGTTCAACGTTACATCTTCTCTTTTGTAAAGTTTGGGCGAAAGAATAGGCGCCAGAATCCTTATCAAACTTTGTAAGAAATGGGACCCATCCGATCCTAATAATTACAGGGGGGAGTTACAATTATAAACCATGAGTCCAAAATATTTGTTAAAATAATTTATGACAGAATGTATAATGAGGTTGAGGGCATCCTGAAACATAATCGAGCTGGGTTGAGAAAGTGCCGGACCACAACGGAACACATCATCACATTGAGAAATATGATAGATGTATCGCGCACCAGTGTGGATCCTTTGGTTTTAGTCTTTTTAGACATTTCGAAGGCGTTTGACTCTCTTTTTCTACATATGGGAGTCGCTATGTCTATTCCTTAATAAAACCTTCTACCTATTTCCTTCGACAATTTGTCTAGCTTGTTGCTTTATAACGGATACCTTCTACATTGACTAAATAATTCCTCACAAATTTAAGATGACCGTCGGTCGATTACTTCTATTTGTTGGACCCTGACCCGAGGCCAAAATCCATTTATTTTTGTGCCTGCAGGTTTTTGCATCTATGAAATCGCAGCTTCAAATATACATGCTCCCCTCAAAAAATAAATTTTTTTTGCCTGAAAATAAATGATGACCGTTCCTCGGCTCAAGGTCAACCATTTTGCCCTTTTTCGGGCCACACTTGATTCTTAATTTTTTTGTGACTTGTTCGTTGGTATGGGCGGCTTACTTTTAGGCCAAAAATTTACTTCGCCCCCTGCTTAGAGTTTAATAATTGCCCCTTTCCCCAACTTTGCCCTTGGCTACATAAATTAGAAATAAAAAATTTAAAAATTTTTTATTAGAATTGCCTATAGTAATTTTCATTTTTTAGAAAGTTTAAATTAAAACTTGCGTTCTTATTAAATCTTGAGACTAAAACGTATTTTCGGCTAATAAGTAAGAACCAGTATAAAACAATAAAGAACTTTATTTTTATAGATCTGAGAAAGAGGGTTTTATAACAATTTAAAATGTTTATATAAATGATAAAGGTTTATCGGAGAAATGAGTAGGCAAGAAGCTAAAAATTGTATGCAAGACACGCCGACCGGTACATTTTTGGTTAGGTATAGTTCGCATCAAGGTGGAAATCCAGTCATCACTTTAAAGTAATACATATTTATTGATTTGACTTCTAATTTTTATACGCCTTTTCCTGAAAATAATTGAATATTTTATTTCTTAAAGATTTAGCTGCGAAGTATAATGTATATTTTGACATAAGCGATCTGTTAAATGGACACGTATGTTCTCGTTTATAAAAATTTTCGTCCATCTAAAATTTTAATTCCAACTTCAGCGGCTCAAAGGATGTCTTATATGGATAGACATGATAGAGTGTTTAACCAATGGAATATTTTTATAGACGTTTTAAAGTCTGACCACTATATAATTTTTCATTCAAAATATCGCTTTTTTATTAAATTAAAGGGTTTCGTATTTACTTATGATATACGCCTTATAAAATTGTAGGGACACTTTTAGCATAAAATTAACTCTTGGATTTACCCGCTCTATGATTAATTATTATAATATAATTGCAATAAAAATATTAGATTAATTTTGTGCGTGTAAACGCGCCTGTATATACGCTTAGATTTAAAGATGAAATCAAACACATCAAAATCCTGAGCGACGACGCTAAAGGTTACTACATATCGGAATGCCAGTATTTCCCTAACATCGTAGAACTCATCTCCCACTACCAAAACACCTCGCTAGCTCATTTATTCGTGGTAAAAACGCGTGTTTTAGGAGGATCCTCAAAATTATTATTACTCAATTATTAAACTTTTTGATATTTTTATTATGTTACATGGACTTTTTAAAGTTATACATCTTGCACTTGTATGATTTGTCTATATTGTGTAACGTGTTTCAAGGCCTGCGAAGTCACTTTTATAAACCCGAACCCGCTTGACCCAAATCCTTATAAAATAGACGTGGGGTCCGGGCTGGGTTATAGATCACTTTTGAGGCTTCTAACTGTGTTATCTGCTTTTAGAACAAAATTTATTTATTTCGGACGAAATAGAAACTATCAATTTTTTAACTCAATAAGTTAAGGTACATACGGAACCGCTCCATTAGTTCTTGAAGGAATGAATGAAATATTTGTAAATTTGATTTTATTATAATGGTGCCTGGTATTTATTATGTCGTATTAGTGTTGTAAAAAAAGCTGGGTTTTGTTTGGTAGACCTTTGATTTTAAACGATTTTAGTCGAAATTTTGAAAACAGACTAGAGTCTGCCGTTAGTCTTAATTGAACTAAAGGTCGACCGAACAAGACTTAGCTCCAATCATGAAAGAAATTTAGGATCATGCACTAGATCATAATACAGCTATCAGGTTACGGTTTTTGAAATTATCAAAAATTAGATGCGTGACACGAGTTATTGGGAAAAGAATCTTAGACTTTCCTTAATGAATAACTTTATAATATTTTTAGGGGATCAACACTACTCTGGCATTTCCTTACAAAACGACAAACGCCCCGAAACTCGTATCCGAAGATGGTGACACTTCGACTGAAAAAGATGAGTCCGTCGAAAATTCTTTACTAAAATCCTCCCCTTCGACCAGTTCTTCTTCCCACACCTCCTCTCGACCCGACAGTCCATCCGAGTAATGCATATATCCTTCACGACATTTATGATTAACACATTGGGGCGGTATGGTGGGGTCCCTCAGACCCCAGGCTGTTTGCAATTTTGGGATAGGATTTTGAAGGTCGTTTTAATTAATATAACATTATTATCCCACGAAGTTAAAAATTTAATATTTCAACACAACAACCAAGTTATAGGGCTATTCTAAGTCTGGAATTCTCAGGAGCCTATTTACCATATGAATTACCATGGGCATAGCCAGGACAGGAATTTGAGGTGGTAGTAATGACTAAGTATATTTAAATTTTAGCCATGAATATATTGAATTTAAAAGGGTCAGTCACCCCTCCCTGTGTACGCCCATGCATATCACTATCTGACCAACTGAGTGTTTAGGTTCATGGGCTTAGCCAGCATTGAAATTAGAGGTAATAATTTAGCTAGGGGCAAAATAGTCATTTTTTAAAATTTTAGCCATAATTTTATAAAATGTGAACAAATTATTGGGGGCAGTCGCCTCTCCCTGCCCCCCCCCCTGGTTATGCCCATGCCTGTTACTTATTAAAATTATTCACCTTTAAATATTTTATAACAAAATCGGTTGCTTTTTAGGAATGGTGGTGTGCATAAATCGCAACACGGGCGCTGCAATCAAGAAGAGCCTAATAGGAGCCAAGAAAGTATTTGTACCAGTAATCATACGCTCTACACCGCGCGTCCTACCACTGCGCCCCGAGCCCCTTACGTAAGCAAAGCTATAGCGCAATTCGATTATAACGCCGATTCCGATAAGATGATCTCCTTCAAACGGGGCGATAAAATTTTGGTCGTTAGCAAAGAGGGGGACCAAAGGGGTTGGTGGAGGGGCCAACTCTTAAACCGCGCTCAAGTATTTATATTCCTTATAAAACTTTGCAAGCTTGTTTGTAAATGATTTGAAAATACGTCTGAAAAGCGCTACATCGAACAAGGGTTTAGATAATAGAGACACAGACATGTCCCTTGCCAAGATTTGAATTTTAAGAATGGGTGGGGCAAAATTATGATCTTTAAAATAGGTGCTTGTAGTTCCCCGCTTCTTTGTGGCTACCGCAGTAAATGTCAAGGATCAAGAGCTTAAATTTTTAAAATTACAATACATAAAGATTTAATAGCTTACTTCATCGTAACTTTTAACCAATTAATTAAGTAATAGGATTTTGAGCTAAATATGGCATTGAAATTAAAAAAACGTAGGAATATTTATAGACTTGTTTGGCTATAGGAAGAAAATAATTGATTAGTCTCGTTTTTAGACGTAATTAATTTAGGTTCAAGGTTCACTTTTTAATTCTTTATAGTTTTTTATAACTTTTAATTAATAGCGTAATCATTATATTATATTAAATTTATGCCTTAACTTTTCAGATCGGTTATTTCCCCTTGAAATATGTGAGTGAAGATTCGTGGTGAAGCCTCATTCTTCATCTTTTCGGTATACCTAAAGGCCGTCCTTTTATACAACACAAATTGCTATCATGCAAAAAAACGCTTTTTATAACTGTTTTTTTAACACCTACTACTAATAATCACCCTATATTAACAAATGTGCTTAGCTAATCTTTACCTTACCCTCCTCTTATTTATTACTACGACAACACTCCGCGAGTATAAAAAACACCGATTTATTTATATGTCATATTATCCTCGTTAGTTGTCGTATAAAAATGATTTTTGTGTATTATTTGTACGTTTCTCGTAGTATAAAAAACCAAATAATCAAAAGTTGTATTGTAGTAATATAATCATCGATCATGTATTATTATTTGTAATATTCATATCGCAATTTAACGACGGCGCTACATTTTATATATATTGCAAAGGGGAAAGGGTAATAAATAACGTTGCAAGTTGTTTAGATTGGTGGTATATGGTAGAAAAGAGCTTGTGTTTACTGGTTAGCGGTTTGGGCTTTTGTGACGCTAACCAAATTACCCATATTAATGGAAAATACATTTATATAACAAAAATGAATGATAAAGTTGTACAATCACTTTCAAATATTTTACGATTTAATATCGGTTTAATAGCACGATTAGGGGGAAGGGTCTTTAGAGGGTAATATTGAAAAGATGAAATTCCGTTGAATCCCAAACTCTTAAGGGAGCCAATAAATAATAAATATGGAGAAATATGGCGGGCATGATGAGGATGCAGGTTTAAAAATCAAAAATGTAGTATACATTATTAAAAGGGGGCTAGGGGGTCGGGAAATGAAAAATATTAATTTTTAAATTAAATATACGTGTTTGTGTGGGGGTGGGGTGTATAAAAAGGGAGAAGTGCGAACGTTTTGTGTGGTTGGCTGTGACTATTGTGTAGGCGAATATTACACGTATAACAAATGACTTTAGATTAGATTATGTATGAAGATTTATTCATTAATTTTTATTCATATGTAAAATGCGCTTTTTTATGTATTTAAATTTATATATATATATGTATTATTTAATGGTTTGTACAAAATAAAGCTTTGTCATGTGTCCAAGCACGGGCCAAGCTTTAACATTGCAAAATGCTAATATTTGGGGCAGTAATTTTAGGCTAAGGGTGTGGGCAGGGATGGACAGAATTGATCTCTGATCTTTTTATGGGTGATATTGGTGTTTCTTTAGTCCGCTCTCTACATAACCCGCTTTCAAAAATGTGTGTACACGTTTTTGTAATATAGATGATATGTTGTACAAAAAAGAAATAAATAATGCGGGTGGAAAACAAAAACTTGCTGATTTTATACCTATGTAATGACATAATATCCAGCAAAAGAAACCCGATTATTGTGATTTTTATCAAATTATTATTAATTTTATATTAATTATGTACAATATAGAGCCCCGGTTACAACGGTACCAAAAGCTGTGGGTAATACTGATGTACGATATTGAAAAGGTGGGGGGTGTAGCATAGGGAAAATTTGTGGGTGTTATAAAGGGGGCATGGGAATAGCGAAGTGCGATTACAAATAAATAAAAATATCATTTTAAATAAAGCAGCGTTCAATACTATAGTTGTTAATACGTGTAACTGGATGGAAGTTACGGTAAAAAAAATACTTTTACTGCAGGGGACTTAGTGGATGGGGTGGGCACGGTAGAAAATAGGTTTACTGATTAGCAAATGATGAAATTTTTTCATATATACGTTAAATATATTTGTACATATTTTGCATTGTCATTGCAAAAATGCTAATCTAGGCTTATATTACTAGACGACCATAATAATTTTATGGTGGTGTGGAGAAATTTTTACAGGAGGGAAACGACATGGGAATAGTAGATATGAATTTATAGCATTTTAGCATCCTCTGTCTTCATCCATTTCGGCTTTGCCTTCTAGCTCTTCTAATCTTAAACACCAATATCTTTTTTCAAAATCAATCGCATGTGGAAGGAAGGGAGAGAAAAGTGATTAAATTTCCAGTTAAGACAATTACTAAGAAGGACTGGAGTTGTTTGTAATGGGGGAAGCGGCAACAGATGACATTTCCGTATTTAGTAAAAAGGGTATGTAAAAGAGCCGTGTGGAGATTAAAAGTTGCCCAGCCATTTTGATTTCGGGGATCATTTCTAACAATCGGCTAATCCTCAATTCCAATTTAGATTTCTTATGATCGGGCTTGAGCTGAGCTAAATCCTCATCATTTTGAATTGTTGTTTCCTCGTTAGCATTAGGTTTAACATCTTGATCGTCCTTGTACCCCCCTAAGCATTGATAATTGATCAAATAATTCTTGAGGATGTTATCCAATGTTTCACGAATTTCGTATGTTCCGTCTAAGCACGAACAAATAAAAATTGAAATTTAGTTGTATCAATGAGTTGTTTTTCATCGTGTCAACCATCCCCACCCTTTTTATCAGTCTAATTTAGCCGTGCTGTTGGCTGTTATAAATGTCCTCAGATCAGGTAGATTAAAAAATTATTAAAGGTTTTGGTATGTAAATTAAATTCTCAAAAATGAACTATACATAGGCGTAGCCAAGGGGGAGGGGGCAAGGAGGGGCGGTTGCCCCCTCAAAATCCAAAAATTGTTGAAGTTTTCTAAAATCATGGCTTAATCAAAGAATGATCATTTTGCCCCCTCCATAAATCATTATTGCGCCCCTCTAATGCTGGCTAGCCCATGAAACTATGTAGTAAACATAATTATATTTGTTCAGCCACTATTGTTAATTGCTAATATTATTTATTTTAACATTGTAAACCAAAAACCAAGTTTCCGAAAACTTGTGTTTAAATTGGTAGTTTAATTGGAACCTCCGGTTGTTACAATAAACCCCCTAAGTCCCCTCCTCGGCTCTACCTATGATTTTAACGTTTCTGTTAAAAGCTAAAAGCTGTTCATTTCATAAGCTAATATAAAATGCTTGATGTCTTGTGGGGTCAGGGTTGTTAGGGCAAGGGTTAGGGTTCTCAATTAGATTTGCTTGGCTTTTGAAATGATCAGCTTTTAGTTTGAATAAGAATCGATTTTAATTATTAAATATTAATCTTATTGGTCATTATAAATGATTAGTAAGTATCATTTTGATGAAAAATGACGAGACGGGATCGTTACTTTTTTTAGGGAAGGTGTCGCAATTGTCATTATCCAAAAAGAGGGCTACTTTTATGCATTGATACTCTTGAATGGTAATTTTTGCTTTCACAAATTTGGATATTATCCCAATCAATAGATTAATTAGATCTTTGGCGTCGTTGAAAAACTTTTCATTCGTTTTATGGTTATTGGCATCACCATCCTCCTGCCCATTCCCAACCGTTTGTTCCTTCAAATTGTCCAGATAAACCTACAAAAATATAAACTTACACGTAATTTAGTTCTTTTAAAAATAAGATTATTAAGCGATTATGGTTAGAGATTAGGATTATAAAATTTAGTTTTATAGCATACAACGAGCCATCTACCCGTTTCCCCATTATTCTTAAATATATTGGCTGCAGATTCAAATGAAAGTGATTGATAATTTTGAAAAATGGCCCCAACAACTGAAGTTTTTAAAAGTGGATAAACCCGCTATTTTAGTACGATGCTCTCTTAGAACTAAAACGCATTTCCCAGCTTAAAAAGGCATATCGGAAAATCTCAAATTTTACAATAAAGTATTACCAAAAAGAGCTAAGAGTTTCATGTTTTTTGCGTTGCACTTACCATTAGCAATTTATTAGCGGGATGCGAAGTGACCTCGTTTTCAACTTCACCAACACCTTCAGAAGATTCATCACTGTCGCGAGCATCACCCGAATCCTTGCAATCAGCATGAGGTCGCGTGGCGGCCACGTGATAAGCAGTAACCTTGAGGAGTAAAATCAAGTGCCAACGGGCAGTTAAAATTTGGGTTAAAGTATCTAAAGGGAGATCTTGATAAAAGGGTAGTCCCTTGACCCATTGAACCATTTCGTGGATCGCGGTATCACTAAGTTGACATAAATACCACGAAGGGTATGTCGGGGTAGGGGCAAAAGATGAGGGGGGTGGTGTAGGTGGGCTGTAAAAATGGTTTTGTTCTATGGGCGTCGTTTTAGCTGCTAGATTCGCTTCTGTTGATTCGGGGGGTTTGGGATCGTCGTAGTTTTGCTGTCGTAAAATAACTTTATTCGGCAGCCTTCGGTCTAAAATTTCCCCGGCTTGAGGCGATTGGGCTACAACTACCAGCTGTTTATCGTCTTTAGGCGGTAAAGCATTGGTTGGGTCGGGAGTGCCGTGCAGCTTTAGGGTATAATAATTGCACGAATCTTGTTTTTCTTGCACCACGGATCTGTTAAAATGATTAAATGTGTTGTTTTTTTTATTAAAATCAGTTTTTAGTTTATTTAAAAATACTTATTAGAGTGTGCAATACAAGAAAAAGTTATGTTTGGTAGCCTTGTTTTGTATAAATATGCAAAAAATAGGATGAGAACGTCATTTAAGTAATGCCTTTGCTTGTTTAAAGTACATTGGTCGCCTGAATCAATCTACATATTTGTGTCAGATCATGGGCGTAGCCAGCATTGGAATTAGAGGGGGGTAATAATGATTTAGGAAGGGGCAAAATGATCATTTTTAAGAAATATGGATTCAGAGGGGGGGGGCAGCTGTTCCTCCCTGTCTCCGCCCCCCCCCCGGGCGGCCCTAGTCTTTTTATTTCTAATAAAGAACAAGTACGACAAAGAGGCTAAGAACTTCGTATATAACTGTACTCAAACTATATTAAATATTAATATAAATTAAAAAGCTGTTTTTTTTCTTAAATTGTAAACAATTTGAAATTTAAGGGCAATCTTACCTAATGTTATTATTGGTTCCATTTTTCAAGGGGTCGGGAGAGTAATTGTAGGCTACAACGGGAGGTGGTTTGTAATAATGTTTGCCATATGTGTTTGGGTCCATGGAAAAGGTGTTGGAATCTTTGATGCTATTTTCTATGAACCTTTTAAGCTCAATTTCCGTCAGTTTCTAGCCAAAAGAAAAAATAACTTAAATTGAATTCATCTTAAAAATTAAATTTTTAAAGCTTTAAAAGTAAATTGGGCATACTTAATTTAGTATTTTATTCAATATTACCATTAAAATGATTTCTTTTTGTATATATATGAACCAAAGGTGATTACCTCATTGGCTTCTCCATCACCCAAAGCATTTGCCAAAACTTTACCCTTGTTTCGCTTGTATTTCTTGTATTTTACCTATATAAAGGTTTTACGAAATAAAATATTTCCTTTTTTATAAAATTACTTTGTACAAGTTGTAAACCGCACCAGAATTCCTTCCGCCCGGCATCCGATCTTCTCTCACGGCTAAGTAAAAAAATGATATTTATATAAAACGGCTGAATAATTTTTTAAACATAAAATAACAACAATAGCAAGTTAAATTTTTGAATTCCTAAATTTTTATCACCACTATAAAGATGCTCGAACCCCGACTCAAATGACATTACATCATTAAGCAGTTTTTGTCATAAATTTTGGCCAAAGAAAATTTAATAGGATCACCCTCGCCTTAAATTTCCTTTAATTTCGGTTGAAAAATAAATTTTTGCAAGTTAAAAATTAGAGGCCACCAAGCTCGTGTAAATCTTGCAATAACAGGGCAGGAATATAGGAATTTGACACTGAATATAACACTTACTTACGTAACCCGTCGTTACACATTTAAATGCTAACCCAATGTAAAGCGCGCGCATCTCACCTCTAACTCCAAACGCGCGTATAATATCGTAAATAAACCCGTGCCCTAGATTTTGAAAAAGCGTGTCAATAACCTTTTAACCCACCCACCCACTACCCCCCCCCCTTTACTCTTTTTACCCAAAGCGCAACTAAAACTAACATCTTAAAGATACATTAGATATTAGAGAGGGAAGCGCAGCGTTTTTACAACTTTTCGTTTTGATATTTAGTTTCTTATCAGCTTCAAATCCCTTCCCAGGGGTGGGTCGATGAGCTAGGGATTTTTCTTGTTGTTGTTATACACGTGGCATCAAATTGTCCTAAAATGTTTTAGCTGGGGTTAGACTTTCTAGCATTAACCTTCCTCAATCCCCCATGTCCCGACCTTATTTTTTGACTTTATTTCGTAACATGTCGTAAGGAATAAAGTAAAAATAAGCATTTATCTAAGAAACTCGAAATCTCAAAAGAGCTTACCAAACGTATAAAAAACTTAGCAATGCTGCTTAAATGCTTGGCAAAAATCATTTTCTCAAATTAACACGGGCCCAAAGATAGAGGGTTAGCTGGGGTCATGTAAAATATGTTGATCTGGTTAAAAGGTCACAAAGCACATTAAAAACATGAGAAACATAAATCCGCCATTCATCCTATGCTCCCCCCCCCCCCTTCCTATATATATATGGAATGGGGATAACCCATAACCCTAACCCGCATTTAAAAACCTCCATTTTTATAGTCAAATTATATTTTATCGACCCCGCGTGTCAAAGTCACTCAAATTTAATTTACCAAGATATGATAACTTTTAACATGGGCGTGGGCGTAGCCAGGGTTGTATTTATTGGGGAGGGGGGGGGGCAATAATAATTTAGAGAGGGGCGAAATGATAATTTTTAGACATAATTAGATAAAACTTTAAAGATTTTTTGCATTTAAAGGGGGCAACCGCCCCTCCATGACACCCCCTGGCTACGCCCATGTTTTGTAAGGTAGATATAATAAAAAAGTTCATTTTTTGACGGCTTCACCAAAAAAATTATTAAATCCAAAATTAAGTTTTTATTTAAAAACAAAAAATATTTTTGTGCAAAATTGACATTAAAAATTTAATCCGGCAATAAGCGTCAAACTTTGAATCGCGCTTCACGAGCCGATAACTAACTTCAGGGCCAAGAGAACAGTTCGCTCAAAGTATCAAAGGCGTCATAATTAATGAATAAAATTGTAGAAAGGCTAGAGAGCTAAAAGAGAGAGGACAGGACGGGGACAGGACAGACTAGCATAAAAGAGGTATGAGAGAGGACGAAAATAAGCGCTACATTTTGAATGCGGTGAAGGACGGGCGTTCATTAACCTACCCCCCACCCCACCCCCTCTCATTTTTTAAAAAGGGGAGAGGGGGGGAGGGAGCTTATTTTTGCGAGTAATACCATAAAGTCATGATGAAACAAGACCTCCTTCAAAATACAGCCCACCCCCTTTTAAGCCATTACATGGATATTACAAAACTCGAGGTTGTACGTATTTTTTTAGTGTTAAATTTAACGAAAAAATTAAATGTGAAAAATAATGTAAGTTGTTTGTTTGTTGACCAGTTTTTTAGAGAGTTTTAGTTAGTTTGCTTGTAAAATTTGTCATTTTTATCCATCATCATATTAAACAAAAACTTTGTTATAAAACCTCGGATTATTTTCAATTTTCCTTGCGTTTTTTAACAAAATTCTTATGTACCGTTTCACAAGTCCTCTCGAATTTATTAACTCCTATTAACTCAACTGAAAAGTTTTCTCCTAGTTTAATACTATATTTAAAGACATTCTTCCATAATTTAATGTGTGATAATGGAGGCAAAATAATAGGCAACGGCTTAAATGAAGAATTAGTGGGTGGCAAAGGAGGGGCAAAATTATCATTTTTTCAAATTTCAGCCATCATTTTAATAAATTTCAACAAATTTTTGATTTACAGGGGGGGGGGGGGGTAGCCGCCCCTTCCTGCCCCCCCCCCTCTGGCTACGCCTATGGTTATCACAATCATCACATTAATATACTAGCTGTCATCGAGATTATTTGCAGCAATACAGAGGCGCGAGGAGAGGACCAGGTCAATGCACGACTTGAAGGTGAACCCTCCCTTCCCCCCCCCCCCTAACTCCCCTTCTCCTCCCTCACACAGTTACTTTTACTTTATAATTTCTGCTGCCGTTTCTCAAGGTGACGATATGTTTCAACACATTGTTTGCGGTGTCGTTTAAAATATGCGCGTCTTTTAAAAGTCGAGGGGGGGGGGGACGTGAAAAAATACAAGATGAGATGATTCACTTGTTGTATGTGAAATAAACACTTTATATGCATGCATAAACATGAGGTCAACCCGTTCTAAGGTAATAATAATTTCGTACCTAAATTTCATATAATTGAATAATACGTAAAAGTAAAGATGATTACTAACAAAGCCGAAATTAATCATATCTCATTATGGGCGTAACCAGCATTGGAATTAGAGGGGGGGGGCAATAATGATTTAGGGAGGGGCAAAATGATCATTCCTTGAAATTTAGCCATAATTTTAATAAATATTAACAATTTTTTGGTTAAGGGGAGATGCCGCCCCTCCCTGCCCCCCCCTACATGTTTTAATTATATTGAATAGTGTTTAAATGTTAATCCGCTAAAAAGGTGAAAAACATTTCTAGGTCTGGCATTACTCTATATTAATTTATTTTATCATATATTTTTGAATTATGACATAAATTACCTGCCAATACCATGCCTTGAACCAGACACTTTTGGAAGCGGCAGTATTGGCATCTATTGCGCTGAGTTTTGGTAATTTCACAATTCCCATCCGCTAGACACGTGTATACTCGCTTGTTTTGAACGGTCCTCTTGAAAAATCCCTTACACCTAAAAAAACGCAATAAATAGATGTAAAAACTGCGATAAATCACAATGTAAAATTTTTCTGCTAAACACTAATTCCAGGATAATTACATATAGGAAATGTAATAAATTTTTGCTAAAATTATAATTTTTGTAGGATAATAAAAAGTAGCAAAGGTGAGAAGCCAGGGGAGGGGGGACAAATGTGAATTTTATAAACTAAAAAATTGCTTCAGTAAATATTACCCAAATTTACTAAGAATCTCGGTTTTTACTCATTAAAACGCTAATAAAATTGGCAAAAATTTAGAAATTTGAAGTGAGTGAAATGGCTTACCCCTCGCACGTTATAATTCCGTAGTGGAGGCCGGTGGCTCTATCATTACATATGCGACAAATCAATTCTTCATCATCTTCATCTTCTAGCCCACCTTTAGCTTTACTCTCTTCCTCCGGACCCGCCATTGAATTTTGTTGTTGTTGTGGTGGCGATTTATGAAAACCATTCTTGTTGAGGGTGAGTTTGCTGCGATTGCTTTGCTGCTCTATGAGGCTATCGTTGTTATAGTAAGTAGATGCAAGTTTTTCACAACTATCAGGCCGGGAATCGTTAGAACTACTGTTGGTACTGAGCGGTGATATTAAGGCGTAACAACTACTATTGATATTGTTGCTAGCGACGTTCCCGTTGAGGCAATAGGTCGCTGGAAGGTTTTTATTGTTAGGGGCTTGGTTATCGGAACCCAAGGAGCTAGGGGACGATATATAATCGCTATCATCAGACCCTAGCCTGGTTCCTGCGCTGTAGTGATAATCTTTTTGGTCCCGTTTGAGCGAGGTTAAAGCTACAAATCTAGCTTGTAGCAGGCCGGTTGTGGTATTTCCATTGACGGGCTTGTCTAAATTGCTGCCCCCATTGGCGGTCGCAGAGTAGTTATTGTAGGTAGTAGGCCCGTGATTTTTGTTCGCCACTTGCTGCGATGATAGCACCGGTCTCCGTTTGGTTGATAGGTCGAGAGCTTCTTCTACCCCATCCCCTTTACTGTACCTGCGTGTAAGCATTAAAGGTATTAAAGAAATTAACATTTCAAGAATCCTTGCGTCAAGTTCAACTAAAATATTCTTTTCGAGATGTGCGAGTTTTAGTTGCCACTTTACGGTAAACCAAAAATTATTGACTTGAGTTAAGGCCGAACCCTTAAAATCATCGAGTCTAACCTGGGCGTAGCCAGCATTTGGATTAGATGGGGGCAATAATGATTTAGGGAGGGGCAAAATGAAGATTTATTTTCATTTTGCCCCTCTCTAAATCATTAAATTTTTACTTTTTATCATGAAAATCACGTATTTAAAATTTTGGCCGTATTTTAATAAATTTCAACCAATTTTTGGATTTATGGGGGAAGACGCCCCTCCCTGCCCCCCCCCCCTTGGTTACGCCCATTGAGCCTAATATAATAAAGCAATTAGTAAAATCTTAATTTCAGACCGATTTTTAAGCTTAAAAAGGCCAAGTGTTACCTGTATGTCCAGCTATCGGTCACACGACTTTGAGACACTTTAGCAACTTTATCGTTGGGATTAGGGCTGGGGGATGTCGAAAAGGAAGTTGCCAAGGGGTGGGCTATTTGAACCCCGGCCCGGCTCAAATTTTGAATGTAGTAATCGGGAAATTTGGGCGGGTTATTACTGCTGCTCATAGCGACCGTGGTAGTTGCTGTAGGCTCCGAGTTGGCGAGGGTTTGCGATCGCGGAGGGCCAGAGGGCAGGTCTAAGGAAGTTTCTAGCTTGTTTTGAACGTTCTGTTTTTGCGGGTTTTTCTTGATGCAACTCGCCCGACCCACTTGGCCCGTCGTACTTCGTTTGCTCGCGGTAGAAGTTGAGGACGATTTGGAGAGGGTTGCAATTGAGGAACTACCCTTCTTACCACCACCCCCACCCCCCGTCTTGGCGCTTTGCATATCGTGGGTGGGGGGCAAAAAAGGGGGGAGCCCTTGAGTTTTGGGGGCAAATGCGTAGGGGGGTGAGGTGAGGAGAGGGTTATGGGTTTGATTAAAAAGCGTGCTCAAAAATCGATTGGAAGCCGCTAGGACATTAGCCCCTCCGACGACCTTACAAGCTAGTCCCCCATTATCTGTTGGATTACTGGACAAGTGATGACTGGAGCTACTGTTTAAAGAGAGGGGTGGCATGCCAGGGTAATTGGACTGTGGTGGGAAGGTCGATTGATGCGTAGCGGCGGCCATGAAATGATGGTAGTAGGGAGTTAAGTTACCGTACATTCCGTTATTTTGACTCTTCAAAGCAAGGCCCCTCGAAGTGATGATACTCCCATCATCGTCCCTGTACTCGTACACTGAGGCTTTGGTTAGTGGACTCGTCGTAGAATTTTGATTAGGTCGCCCATAATTAGTGGTTGGTAGGGCGAAAGGAAATTTGGTCAAATTGGTCCTATAGTAATCTGAATTAGTGGCGTTAGCGCAGCAGTTCGTCCCCCGGTCGCCTGCGTTGTTTTGAAAAGAAGCCTTAGCTCCGCTCAAGTGCGCGAATAAGCGGGGTGACGATAAGGCGTTAGACAGAGTTTCGGCGTCTAAATTTTGGTAATTGCTCAGCAATAAGTTTTGATGCGTTGCCGCTGAAAAACTGACGCGCGGTTTACCCGAATTTGCTATAACCACCGCATCGTCTCGCCTCGGTGAATTGGGTTTTACCCTTTTAGGACAAGCTATTATAACATCGTCATCTCGTTCATTAGGGAGGTGCTTTTCATTGTCGTCATTGGATGGATGTCCATTTTTATAGCTAGTTAGGAGTTGGTTTTTGAGGATTTCAAATTTTTCCGCAGGTTCCACGGGCTGGACACCTAGCTCCGCAAACTTTTTCCGTTTCAATTTTAAATCCCTAAATAAGTCTCGATCCCCCACGACCTCTCCCTTCGCATCTTTTACAGTGGCCTCGGGCTTCGTGACTATCACCGGACTCATAGTGGCTGTATTTTTTTCGTTATTGTTTTTTTGACTAACATCCATGTCTTTGTTGTGCACGAGGAGAATCACATCATCTGAAGCTGGGTCCGAGTCCCCAAAACTATCATCTTGATTGCCTCCCCCCATATCATTAAATTCTAGTTGTGGGTAGGGCGAAGATTCTTGATTAGAATTGTCCAAATCCGATGTGCCACCCAGGTTATGGGTCAACCGACGGTCCAGACATAACAACGACTTCGTTTCGGTCATAAAAACGAGCTTCAATGTATTTCAGGGAAACCTGAGATAAATATGTTTAAAAGTATGGGTAATAATAATATAACGCACTAAGGTCGCCCCGTAAGGACTTTTGGAAAAAAACTACATGAAATTATATAAAAATCAAAAGGATTTGTTTAACGCGCGTACCGTTTAAGTTTGAGTAAAATTTTAAATTATTTACCTCGTCCTGTAATAGTAGTAGTTGGTTGGTAAATTTGAATGGGCCTTCATCACTTTATCCACCCGGGACCGGCGATGATAGTATTTGAATTCGAGTGATAGTCATTCTGAAGGTAAAAATTATATGCCGAAGAGGGGTAGTTGAGGGGTAGCCAAATAGTAAGATTTTAAAAATCCTTTTAAGGGTTCAGTGGAGAGGGGGGTAGGGAGAATGATATATTGGACTTGGAAAGGTAGTTTTATGGCGAATCCAAAAAAAAATAAAGACCAAAAATATGTGGGTTCCGAGAGCGGAGAGCTGAAAATAAACGTGTGCACGTAGAGTGTGTTTGAGAGAGAGAGAGAGCAAATAAAGCAAGGGGGTTCAATACACTCAATGTAGCCCAATATGTATTGTTTGCGTTGTGTCTATGACCGTTGTAGTAAAAAATGTTTGTGTCCCAATTAACAAGGGGTCGGGGTTTTGGGGGCCATATTGAAAATTGTGAAAAATCCGATTAACCGTTTTTTTGCTATCTGCCTGCTTGCTGCTATAAGGTTAAAATTCTTTCAACTTGATCACAGTGTATTGATGAAGTCAATGCACGATTGATTTGCGAGATTTTTTAAACTTAAACTTTCATCTAAAAATACCTATTGTAGCAAAAAATTTGCGAAGTCATATGGGTGCTGATAGAGAGTAAACAAAAAATAGTATAATTTTTTATAATGTAATGTATGATAAAGTCGGGGGCGGGGACTATGTAAGCCAATATACGGTATATGCACTGCACTGCATTACACACTACTACTACTATGTATATAATATAGCGAGGGCATTGGCCTTTGCTTGTTTATCCCCTCTTCCCCCTTCCACCCCCCTGCCACTGACACGCAGTGGTAACGCCCTCTGTGTGGCTTTTTATCGATATAAGGGCGGGGTTACAAATAAATTTAACCCTGCTCGTGCCTAAATGGCATACTTAGCTATGTAATAATATCGTTATTATTTTAAAATTTCGATAAATAAATTTACAAAAATAAATTAGTGTAAAATTTTATTAATGTTTCCAAATGTGTCTTTGTTGCATGGATTTAGTGCAAAAAAGGCAGATTTCGACCACAATCATCTTTTAAATGTCTTTAAATAACTTCCCTGCCCAATAATCAAACTTTAAAAAAGTTTAGGATTCAATTATAAATTTTTCCAGACTATATAACTACAAGGCCGCAAGCCTAGGGGGGGGGGGGTGGGGGTTGAGTGGACAAAGCACGGGAGTTTTTCACTTGATATCGATCGCAATTCATTACCGACCATCACACATTAGCTCTCGTCTCTCTCGCCCTCCATCCCTTCCTTTCCCCACCACCACACACACTATGCTATGGTGTGCCTGTGCTGCTTAGGATGTGTGGTGGACGTGACCTTCAAGCAAAACAACTTTTACCATTCATTTTTCGTGTTTGTAAAAGTAACCGTTTCTCGCCCCACCCACACACCACAACAAAATGGCCCCTCTGTCTGCTACTGTACAACGAGCGAGAGCTAACAGCAGCAAGCAGCACTATTATACGTTTTTTGTGCGTTTATATGAAAGGCCAATGGCCGAGTTGAAGGACCTTTTCCCTCCCCTCCCCCTCCCCCCTTATCTCTACCCCTCTCGCTCTCTCTCCGTTACCACCCTCCTCTCCTTTTACCACCACCACCACTCACTTACGCAACTAAATACATCATCATACCATAGGTTCCATGCGAAAATGGGATTTTTTACGGATTTTTTTTTCAAAATTTTATTTCCACTTTAAAATTTGCCAAAAATTAATTAAAACTAGTGTTCTTAAAATCAAAAGTAATATAAAGAACTCGATTTAGCGAATTAATTGCTTTAAGAAATAACTTTTAAAATAAAATTCAGTGGGGATTTAAATGGGGGGGGGGGGGGGGGGGGGGGCGGGGGGAAGGGAAGGTCAAAAATCTTTAAAAGTTGTTTGGATATAATTAGTGCCATGGGAATTTGGAGAATAATTGGTATCAACAACCCCGATAAGAAGTTCTGTTATTAATTAATTTAATACAATGGCCTTTATAGAGGGTAAATTTATAGCTACCCAACTCTTTGTTAAGGATAACATACCCACGTGTCCATTGAACCCTGAGCTAAAAAAATTATTGTGTAAAAGATGTTCAAAATTCAAATTTTACTAAATAAAATGGACATATTTTTTATTTTTAAATTGTTTAGAAATAAATTATTAGGATTTGAAGAAATTTTAATATGATAATGGAACAATGAAAGCTTAGTAAGTAGAATTAATTTTGGATAATCTTATACCCCCCAGCCTCTAATCCTCTTTGTATCAAGTTAAAAGGTATTGGCAGCAAGAAGGAGCAGTCAATGAGTCGAAATGGCCTTAATTAAAGCAAAAATAGCCAAACTCTGCCAGGTCTGCTGGAGGATTATGGAAAGAGAGTGAAAGTACATTAGCAATTTGCACCAGCCAACAACCCCCCCCCCCTTCCCTTTCTTTTTGAATAAGTTTGTTAAAAGTCATACTAAAATACTAACACGTTTTATGAATACAAATTATGTCTTTTTTACGAGCTATTTATCATAAGCATTTGTTGAATTTTAGGCAATTTGTGTCTGTGGTTTTCAAAAGAAAAATTTAGGGGGGAGGGGGGGGGGGGGGGTAGCAGCTCAAGGTAGATCGAAGGCCGGAACCCAGACTAGCGTTCTGTTTAAGGAATGAAAAATAAAAGTTGGTTTAAAAGCACTATATGTGCTAGGAGAATTACATGGTCAGTTCTCTTTTGTCGAATATAATTTAACAAAAACTAGGTCAAGCAAGGTAGCTTTCCTTAATTAACAAAACTTCATATTAATATTAAAAAAGAATACTTTTTTGTCAACTTGCAAGGTCAACTTTCACTTAATTGCTACTTTAATCTAATCTAAACGTTACACCAGTTTTTTCAGTGTCCTAATTTTCTGCTACTATGAGCGTAGCCAAAATTGGAATTAGAGGGGGGGGGGCAATCATGATTTAGGGAGGGGCAAAATGATCGTTTTTCAAATTTTAGCCATAATTTTAATAAATTTCAACAAATATTTGGATTTAGAGGGGAACAGACGTCCTTCCCTACCCCCCCCCCCGGCTACGCCCATGTATGTATGATTCAAATAAATGTTTACTAGGCCACTATCGCTTAAAATTTTATAAAGTTGGAGTCACTTGGATTCATTCCTATTTTTCCGCTGAGAGGATTATTAATCAGGGCAGGCAAGCAGGCTCTAAGCAATGATGGTGCAATGGGGAGGGGGGGAGGGGTGTTTTGGAAAAATAAAGGTTTATCGACCGCTAAAATGAGCTAGGGATTTGAACCCTATCGCTCGCACACGAAAAGTGTTATAATGAACTCTCCAAGCCTTCCCCCTCAGCCAAAATCGCATAAAATATCTCTAATAAGCACGCGAGGGTAGCCCCCACCCCCATTAAAATTGTTATATTATTCAATTTGTGGTAAGATTTGTGGGTAGGTAAGTACAAAAATACGTTTATCGATGAGGAGAGGTCAATAGTAGCAAAAATCGAGCCTCTATTCCCACCCCCCCCCCATTCCTTCCGTTTCCCTGCGCCCGTGCAAATGAACTCTCCTCCTTTACGTATTAACCGCAGCTAAAATTTTATCGGCTGGGGAAAAGGTAAGGGGAAAAAAACGATGACTAGTGCTAGTGAGTGAGTGAGTTCGTTGGTAATGTATTTTTAAGCCAGTACTAGAAGGGGGGGGGCGGGATGGGAGGAGTTAATGTACTCTAAAAATCCCAATTTCAGCCAAAATATGCGTGCCTGCCTCTCTCTACAGAATGCGGGGGGGGGGGGGGGGGGTGAGAGAATCACATGCCTAATGAGAGGTACAAGAAGCGAATATAATTTTACCATTTTAACCATTATTATAAGGTTCAAACTCAACTATTAGAGTAGAGGTGGAAGAAGGCGTGCCTTCATTAGAGTTCAACGATACTGAAGTATAATACAAAAATATACGCGAGTTTTTAGATTTCATATGTAGCGTTAATGAGAGAGAGAGAGAGAGGGCGAAGGGGTCGAAGGACCTTGGAGCTTGAAATACGCTTTTTTGCCGTTCAAAATTGGTATAATATACCATTTCCCTCCATCTTAAATGACTTTAGCCATTATTTGTACAAAATTTATTAAGATGGATGAAGGGGGGGGGGGGGGGGTGCCCAGTTTTTTTGTTAAAAGTTGTTGATCTCGAGCGTAGCCCTTTTATACCGCACCCCTTAGCTAGCCTGCCTAGCCTTCGTTTAGTTCATTTGTGATTTTGGTTTTTCCGCCATCGACTAAATTTATTCGTAGAAATATATGAGTTCAAGTTTAATGCACTTAATGAGCCTCGCCCAAAATGAGGATTTTGAACCCACTTTGCTACCCCTCCCGTCGTTCCTGTGTGCATTATTGCATGATAAAAGCCTAGAAATAGTATCTGCGTGTAGGTTCGATTAAAATTTCTTTGAAAATGAGATGTGAAATTTTCCACGTGACCTAAAGCCTTTTCCTACCCTCAGCCATTGTCCCCACAGGAATATATATTTAAATAAGATCGTGAAAAATTGCCATAATATATAATTAATGAGGGGAACGGTAGAATTATTAAAAACTTTAAATAAAATTAAATGCATAGTTTACTACACTATAAATTCAAACCCCTGACTTTTATACCGGCCCGTTCAAGTTTTACACCATAATCTAAATAAACTAAACGTTTAGAATCTTTAAATGTGCCAAATAACTCCACGGTAAACACTGTTTGAAAAAATACTTGAACTTATCTATTCATTTGTCCGACGCCTGGTCAATCAACATTAATTTGAAATTGGCTCAAACTTAAGGGATGCAAGGTCAAAGCCTAAAAGCAACTTGAAGTTCTAGTTATTAATTTTAGATATAACGATAGAAATAATTTGAATGTCTATCGTCCAAAAGGCCTTTCAAAATTTGCCGTTAGAGGTTGATTACAATCAGAGGTCAGAAATGCCCGGCCCGGCCCGCTGCCCGGCCCGCCCGGCCCGGCCCACGGGCCGGGCCGGGCCGGGCAACTGTCTTAAGTTTTACTTTTCGGACGGGCCCGGGCGGGCACGCTGATAAGATTCGGGCAATTCGGGCATGCCAAAAATTTTATCAAATTGATTTTCCTCGAAAAAAGAAAAATTCGCTTATAAACAATTTTGGGCCATAATAAATTTGACTAGATTTTTTTCTATCGCTTAAATCCTTATCGTACGTTTATATAATGTCCTAAATCCTAACTTTAACTTCTTCAGAATTAAATTTTATTTTATTTCGAATAAATTAGTTTAACTGGTTTATCTCAAGATCAAAAATTATTAATTTTCATACTATATTATAAAAGATTTGTTCTGATCAATATGTCTTTTGCTTATTTTGTAATAGTGGTTGAAAGATTTTGGGATTGGATAATTTCTAGTCACGGGCAAATTTTATTAATAAGGCCGGGCAGCTCTAATGGTTTGGGCATGGCTGAGCGGACACTTAGAAGGGTTCAGGCGGGGAATTTAGTTAAAAATTTAGACCGGGCCGGGTTTGGGCAGAAAAATTTTAACAAATCCGACCTCTGTTTGCGACCTCACAAATTCGGGACTAACGGGCAAATTTAATATTTCGGGCCGGGCAATTCGGGCAGCTTTAACGATTCGGGCGGGCCCGGGCGGACACTTAGATGGGTTCGGGCGGGCTCGGGCGGGCAGATTAATTATAAAATCGGGCCGGGCCGGGTTCGGGCTGAAAAATTCTAACAAATCTGACCTCTGATTACAATTTCAAATTATAAAAAGTAGTCAAAGAGCCAAAAAAACACATTATGTTTATATTTTACTGGAATACGTCATTTCTAAATTATAAAAATAAAATTTGCCTATCGTTTATTTAGATCCTACAATATTAGCAATTGGCTTGATTAATGTTTTCTAAATTATCTCAACACCAATTGAAATATGGGTGATTTTACTTATTGGAATATTAAAAAATTAATAAAACTAAACTTTAAACGAGAGAAATATATATAACCCAAATTTGGGTCAGATAAATATTATCAATAAAAAAAACCTTATATTTAAACTTAAATTTTTTATGATTTACTAAAAATTTTAGTTTATTTTAAAAATTTACTCGAGAAAAGTGATATATTTAAATTTTTATTTACACAAGTCCCGTTTCCGTAAAAGGTCATTACCTTTCAGTGTGGCACATATCAATATATATATGCGATTTTAAAATTTCCATTTTACACTAGTCGACCTATATATCTACTTCGCAAAATTTTTCCTAACGATGTAAAATTCAAATAAATTCTTATGTTTAATTACTTTAATTTGCTTCACGCTAAAGTAAAATATAATTTATCTTTTAAGGATAAACATTTTATAATTAAATTTATATAATGTAATATGGGAAAATTTATAATATAAAAAAATTACAAAATAATTGTAATTAAAAATGATCTGCCTATGCATGGGCTTTCCCAGGATTAGAAAATAATAATTAAGTGAGGGGCAAAATGGTAATTTTTGAAACTTCACCCATGATTTTATTAAAATTTTAATAATTTGTGGATTTAGGGGGGGGGGGCAGCCCCCTCCTGCCTCCCCTTGGCTACGCCCATGTGCTTATGATAAAATAATAATCACAAACCCTTTTTGGGCATAGTCAGAATTTAAATTAATATTGATTGAGGGAGGGGCAAAATAATGTTTTTTATAATTCTCATAAAAATATTGTTAATTATAATAAGATTTTTAAAATAAGAGGGGGAGCAGTTGCCCCCTTAAATCGGACATGCCCATGCACGAGCTTAGTTTTATTGTACTCTATTCCGCTCCAATTTTTGCATTATCTTAGTTTCTACACTAATAAAATTACTTTTTAACAAAGATTGTTAAATTTTTATAGGTAATGGCAATTTTAAAACATATTAAATCTCAAATTGACCAGGAAACATCCGCTCTTTATATAATAATACCATAAAATGGAGTTGTATATAGACAAACTCTATAATACGTCTCAAGGTGATTCTAAACTGCAGTCCAAAGTGAAGATTAATATTATAACATTTTTATACACAATTTAATGTTAAAACTGAAAGTCATAGATCGCGAATCATTTATATAAATATGTGGACCTCAGTCTATGATAGACTGCTTAACTGCTTCTGAAAATGCAATAGAAAAAGCGCTATAAGAGTGTTTGTTAGTATTTCAAAGGGCATGACCAGCAGGGGGCAGAAAGGGGCAGTTGCTACACCCCACTCCTACATCTAAGGAAATTTATTTGTTTAATTTCACAAAATATCTAATTTTTTTTATTAAAAAATAAATGGATATATTTACTATTGGTACAATTTTTCATTTCGTTTTTGTCCCCTTTTCATCCAAATCTAGACTACATTCTTAATTTCTTCGCGAACGACGCGAGAGTAAATAAATAAATGAACTTTTTATATTTTCCCATATTCTATTAAAATTTATGATTTGCTTAAACAAGCTCCAGGGGCGTAGCCAGCCTTGGAATTAGAGGGGGGCAATAATGATTTAGGGAGGGACGAAATGATCATTTTGAAATTTTAGCCATAATTTTGATAAATTACAACAAATTTTTGGATTTAGAGGGGGGCGCCGCCCCTCTCTGCCCCCCCCCTTGGCTACGCCCATGACTAGCTCTATTTTTGCAATAAAAATATTCGTCTCTCAACTCTTAAAAGTTGCAAAAAAAAACGATAAATCTACCATTGGCCTAACAGTGAATGAGTGAGTGAATGTATCAAGTTTATGGGGAGATGTGACAGGGTTAAAAGGTTAACGCTCTTCTCAATGACACGCGTTTTACTTCGCTCACCGAGCTCAACCCTACTCGGAATTTATAATGACAAAAGAATGCTTGCTGGGGATTGCATAGCGCGAGCAGCTACAAACATGGGCGTAGCCAGGGGGTGGCAGGAAGGGGCGACTGCCCCCCCTCCTCTAAATTTGAAAAATCCTTTAAAATTTAATATAATTATGAGTAAAAATTCTTCGTTTTATTTCTCTTTAAATTAGTGGTCCCCTTTAAATCCAATCCTGGCTAAGCCCATGGCTACAAAAACTCAAAATCCACCCACACTTCCAATGTCATATTCAGATCCCCTGTCTGCATGGCAGAAGGACACTCCCTCTTTGCTTCAACATTGTATTAAATTGTATTTTATTTACCACCTTTCAAACCAACTTGCTTTGTGGTATCACATGATTTTTTTCAATCAATATCGATTTTTACGACTGTTTACTTAAGACCTAGGTGGCCTTAATACGCTTAAAACGCCCTGCTCCTATAAACCAAAAGTTTAATGGGGTTTTATTTAAGTTAATGCTTTTTTATGTGTTATAACTTCACTTTCGCTTGCCCTGAATGTTTCAAAAATGAGCTAAAAATGTACGAACAATACGTTGATTGGAAATTAACTAAAATTTGCCTTTAGTTCTATATCATAAGCTTGGCTAAGGTTAGAATAAAGGGGCAGGTCAAAAAAATTAACAATTATTTACGGAGGGTAGATTGATTTAATTATTTTTAGACTTGGCAGAGATTCATGTATACAGAAGGAGGGGGCAGGTGCTCTCCATTAACCCCCCCCCCCCCCGACTAATTTGATTTTCTAATTTATTTTCTTTATTAATTACAGCTATATAAGTTAACTTTATAAAACATGCCCTAAAAGTATGTATACAATATTTTTGCAAATAAAGTTATAGAAATTAGTATAAATAATTATGTTGCGTGTCAATCGCTTAATTATCCATACCTTTAGCTATATTTAGGATGGTCTCACTTGATCAATTATCATTCACTAATAACTAGATCAAATTAATGGCTACACATTAAGCGTCCCATATTGTCGCGCTAACCTAGTTGCTCTGGGCACTACCTACATACATAACATACAAGGAACGGGGGAATTAATGTATTTAATTTAGTGTATTTTAGCTACACTTACCTAAGATCCGTCCCCATTCTGGCCTACTATTGGCATCAATATCTTTTTTTGAGGTCGGTCCCTGACCTCTCCCTTATCGATTTTTGCATGCTATATTTTTATTAAACCTTTTATCCTCTCCCCGCCCCCCCCCCCTTTCATGTCACCCCCCCCCCCCTTCCCTTTTATATTACCTCAATTTTTGTAAATGTTCTTCTTATGCGAGATATATTCTAGGGACGAGGTCAATCCTTAACTCCGAATCATAGGCAACCACAAACTAGTTAACCGCTTTCCAATAGTATAGTCTGGAAAGCGTTACTCGTTAATAGAGCATAAGATGCATTTAAATTTAATACAATTCATATAGGAATCTAAACAAAATTTTGCCCATGGGTGTAGCCAAGTGGGGAGCAGGGAGGGGCAGCTGCTCCCCTCTAAATCTAAAAATTTGTTGAAATTTATTGAAATTATGGCAAAAATTTCAAAAAATGCTCATTTTGCGTCTCCCTAAATCATTAATGTCCCCTCTAATCATGTTTTTCCCTCTGTATTTTAAATTTTTCATATTTTAAATTATAATAAGAACCATTTTTACGCAAAAGTATATATTTTCTCATGCCCCAAAAGTTTGTTTACAATTTTTTAGTCGATTTCGTCTCAAAGTTTATGCGCGAGATGTTACTTGCTGCAGGCAAATATCGAGACCTTAAACGACCCCGGTAAAAATAGGGTTAGGGCTAAGGCGTTCTTTGAACCCAATTAAAAGGGGAAGGGGGAAGAGCAAGCTTAAATGAAGGGGGGAGTGAGATAGGGGAAATGGTATTGAACATGTGGATTAATTTTTATTACTGTATTATTTTAATCGATTAAAAATACTATTATCTACTTAGCCATGGCGTAGCCAAGGGGGTGCAGGGTGGGGCGGCTGCCCCCCTCTAAATCCAAAAATGTGTTAAAATTTATTAAAATTATAGCTAAAATTTCAAAAAATGTTCATTTTGCCCCTCTCTAAATCATTATTGCCCCCTCTAATCCCAATGCTGGCTACGCCCATGTTCCTAGGTAATTTTTATTGGGGCCTATAAGTCGGCAAATTTTAGCAAATACCTAATATAGTGATGTGATGACGTATGATTTTTCTATCAGTCTAATAAAATCTAGATTTAGATTTAAGTCGTGTTAATTAATTTAGTCAAGTTTGGATTTGCAGGTACTCTAAATTTAAATGAAATTTTAATATATTTTATGATTTATGGCCATGTAAAACTTATTAATAGCTAAACCAGGGTTTAATAACCGCTATAGATTAATTAAGGTCGTCTAGTGAAAATGCTCGAAAAATTAAATATCATAAAATAATAGATGACTGGATATTAATTTCGAGCTCAAGCAAAATCTATCACCGATTAAAATTAAATGCCTTATTATTAAAATATTTTATATTCTATATTAGACAAAGATTAATATTTTATTTTAAATTTGTGACTAAATTTTTTAGAAACTTCACATTTTTGTATAAGGACTTCAGGTACCTTGTACATTAACGCAATTTCAAATCTTCCATTTTTATAGCACATTTATAGATATTTCATTTAAAAAATCACAAAAAGGGAATTTAAATTTGTTAAAAATAACGAATTTTATATTAAAAATAAAAATAATATTAATATCTTTAAAAAAGATGAGTGATGTATTGATAACTATAGATTTCAATGGAATACCTTGTCAAATGAAAATTAAAACTTATTTTTCATAAAAGCTTAGCAACACGTTGTTATAAGTTAACAGATAAAATATAATATGTAAATAACAAAGCTTGGCAGTCAATTTTTCAAAAGAGTTAATGAAAGATCCACTTAAATTATAATTACGATTAAGAAAAATAACCGGTTTAAAAGGTAACTTTCTTGATTTAAAATTAAAAATTTGCACATGATTTTAAGCTAATGTGACTGTAAAGTTTATATAAAGGAGGCTCTGGACGAATTGTACGTGGCCTCATGGGCGTAACCAGGGGGTGGCAAGGAGGGGCGGCTGCCCTCTTTAATTTGAGATTCTTTGAAATTTACTATAATTATGACTAAACTTTCAATATTACATTTCCCCCTAAATCATTATTGCCCCCCCCCCGGCCTGCCCATAAAATTGTACACTTGTGTTTTAATTAATAAAAGAAGTGTTTAATAGTCATTTGCAAAGATTAATTAATTTGAAAAAAAACTTAGCCGTTATATCATTTTAATAAAAGAATATGGAAAGAGAAGGCTCGGCCAATTTTAAAATCAGAAATAGACTTCGATGCGTTAAAAATGTTTTTTAAGGAGCGCTTTACATTTGCGACTTTGACCTATATTTTAAAAAATAGCTTTTACATTTCAAATGAACAATTTCGCACGTTCAAAGGCGTCTTAATTTATTCATGCAAATTATGCTTGAAGTTTGGTATGAAGTTGAAGATTAACATAAACGCTACAATTAGTGCAACAAAATTTTACTTTAATATTTGAGTTTTGACTTCATTTATTAAAAAACACACTTGCAAGTTTGATCAACCCTCCCATTTCGGTAGTAAAAAAAGATTAATTAACCTTACGTTATTCTACAAATTGTTACCTTGTTATTTTTTAATATTTTAGCCACGGACGGTTACTTATCTAGATTGCATAGCAATTGAAAATATGTTGTTATGCAACATAATGAGCTTTTTACTTAATGCCAATGTTAATAACTTAAATACTTATAAATCGTTAGCATTTATTTTCTTCTAAAAGGCTAAAAAAAGTTTAATTTAATCAAGCATACAATTGAGTCAGATATATGGCAAATTTTTAAAATTCACGCCTTAACTTTAACTCATTTCATTGATTATTTATATAATAAAAAAATTGCTTTATAGGCGAACCGAAATATCCACTTAGATCTATGAAAAACAAATCAAGCCTTAATCAGTTTTGATTGGAAAAGTATTCCCCTCAACACAATTGATGAGTCGAGTTAAAGCGTTAGCATTCTTACCATGTAAAGGTATAACGGTATGTTGATGCTGATGATTTAAACTTATATGACTAAAAGTCAAGTTTAACATCATAGCAGCATAAAATATATGTGTGTGATAAGTTCAGTTTGCCTCTCATACCTTTCCCAGTCTCACGCACCATTAAGGCATGGGGTTTGATTGACGTGAAAACACTGGAGAAAAAATGAGGGTTTGAATAAGGTCAAAGGTCGTTGATTCCAAGACAGCCCCCACTAACCCATGTGGTAGTTGTGTTGTTGTTACATGTTAAATGTCACGTAACCTTACAACCCCCATGCCCCCCCCCTTACCGTTAGATTGCAGTAAATCGATACGACGGGGTTAAAACTTATGATATGAAAAATTTTTTAAATTATTATTGCATGCACCCCTTTAAAATTGCATATCCTAAAGTGTGCCAAGGATAATATGGTTGGTTGCATTGCGAACGCCTCAGAATTATACACACACACATCCTTGGCATAAATGGATTCTTAGGGATTTGACCCGAAATGTGCTGCTACGCGTTTCTAGGCTTTTATGAACAGCAGAGGGGGATGATCTTCTCCTGATATTATTTACTTTTAAAGGTCACAATGCTTTTGCTTAACACTTAGTTAAAGTTATGCTTAAAAACTTTTAAGTTTATGCTTATAGCTTCTTCTCATGCTCGACTACTTCCAAATTCAACTTGACCGCTCTAATAACGAACAAATTAATAAAATTTTGAGTTATGTGATGTAAATTAATACTATACTCGAACTTATTTAGTTATTGTAATTAGAATTACTAACATTTAAAATGTGTAGAGTAAAAACAATAATTTCAAATGAGCAGCCAAGGGGCTTCTGGCTTCTTATATTTTGTAATCTTGCTCAATTTTTATTTGAGCCGAGCATTCAGTAGATAGTGATTTTTAATATTGAGGAATTCATTTAAATGATTTTAATATTAATTGATATGCAATTTATGGGCTCGCTTTTGGTTGTCCTGGTTTTTAATGGCTGTGAACTTATGCATTTTGTTTCGCAAATAGACTATCTAATGACCGCTGGTTGGCTTTTTTAACTACGCCCGAGGCCAATATCCATTTTTGTTTAAAGGCCCCACTGATTACCTTTGTATATGAATTCTAGGCTGTAGCTTTATAACGGATGTTTGCGGAATTGCCTAAATAATTCCCTGAAAATTAATGCTGACCGTTGCTTACTTCTTCTACCTTATCTAACCCCGGCCAAAGGCCATAATTATTAATGGTTGATTGCTATTTATATTTGCTGTTTTGTGAATTTTTGCCAATTTGTCTAGGTTGTTGCTTTAAAACGGATGATTGCGGAACATAATTCCCTGCAAATTAATGATGACCGTAGCTTACTTCTATTCTATATTATCTGACCCCGGCCAAAGGCCAAATCTATTTTTATTTTTGTGCCTGCACGTTTTAGCATTTTGGTACCTTAGCTTCAAATATAAAAAAAAAAATTTTGGGGCTGAAAATAAATAATAATGACCGCTGGCTGGCTTTACTTTTTCCCTCTAGATTTTCCCCTCTCGCCCCCGATTACGTCAAATTGACGTCATATTTCGTCGTGTTTACCACTGCGACAGCTTGAAATTTCGATTAAGCCATCGGCAACAAATCTTTTCCACGTCTCACCGCACCCCCCTTACAAGGGCCTATGCCTCCACGAATATGAGTTCGAATCTCGGTGGGGGCGAATTTTTTTCGAACCCATTTGAACACCTGTTACATTTGCCTCAATTAAGCCTACCCCCCCCCCCCCCCCTTACGGGGCTTTTGCCTCCACTAATATGAGTTCGAACCTCCGTCAGGACAATTTTTTTTGGTTTTTGGTTTTAACCTAGATTTTGCATTAATAATATATTGTTCTTGTTAATAACATATTTGACCGTCTGATGCTGACCAATAGAAAAAATGACCACTGGCCAAAGTGCGAATCGAAGAATTTATTTCTATATTTTATCCTTATATAATTATAGACTATTTAACCGTCTGCTTACCAATAGAAAAAATGACGACTTAAGTAAAAATCGAAAATTTTTTTTCTAAATTTTGCCCTTATATAATTATAGGCTATTAGGCCTTTTTCAAATTTCTCTAACTCCCTGCTTGACCATTGCCCCCTCCCCCTCATAGGCATTCTCGAACCTTCCCCCCTATCTCGCGCATAAATTGCATAGCAAATGTGCTACATTTGTACGAAGTATAGATGAGTTGTTAATTCAATATTCAGTAATATATGTTAAAAACATCAATAATAATCATGTAAAAACAATAAATCGTTAATTATTTCCAGTCTTAATCGGGTTCTTCACTCTTCTAATAAGCGACCAGCCGTAGAGAAATTTCGTTCACTTGTGGCACTTGTAGCCGGGATACATGAAACCATAAATGCCAAATGAGATAATTTTAAGTACCTAATTAAAGGTTATATTGATTTTACTTTATTTACTTAGCTTCTTTGCCTTTCCACCATTTTCTTTCAATTGAGTTGAGTACAATTCAAATTTCGCAGTACTTTTTGTAAATGTATGAATGAAAAATGAAAAGTAAGTGTGTTTGTGTTGCGTATTAGGACACAAAAAAATAAATTTAAATTAATAAAAAACAGTTTAAATATAAGACGTTTGTCTTTGTTTAAGTTGTAATTATTTTAAAGTATTTATTACTACACAAATAAAAAATTAACTATTTTGCAACGAGCTTTTAACGGGCCTAGCTAAATATAGGCCCGGCCCTCTTGATTTGTCGGCCCGCCCAAGCCCGGCCCGTTGTTTTTTTTTAAAGTCCAAAGCCCGCCCATACCCGGCCCGCGGGCCGGGCTTTTCGGGCCGCCCGCGGGCCGGGCCGGGCCGTGCAGGTCTCTAATTGTCATCTCCCGTTACTATCTTAATATTTCAAACACTTTTAAAGTTTAATCACATATAATGATCTAATTACAATTAATTTTCATTAAAATATATGAAATTAGTTAATTAATTTTAATTATTAATTTGTATTATTGTATTGGTTGTCAGAGTACTCCTTATCCAATTTTTTACTCTTTTCTTTTCTCACTGCTTATATATTCACTTGTTATAAAAATAGAAGAATCAAGCATACATGTAGCAAGCACATTTTTTGTTATAGTGCAATCAAATTTTATGTGCGGGTGCGGGTGCGCGCACCTTTAATACTGGTGCGAGTGCGAGTGCGCGCATCTTTGTTAAAACTGGTGCGAGTGCGAGTGCGCGCACCGGATTTTCCTTAAGGTGCGAGTGCGAGTGCGGCACCGGTTTTTGAAGTGCGTTTAACAACTCTGCCCTCTTTGAATCATTAGCACTAAGTAGTTTTTAGCTTTTCCACCGCCTTTTAATAAAGTCGCCTAGAACCCATTTTCCTGTTTTCTGGATTTTTCTCATGGCATCCAAACGTATAAAAAACTTCACTTGTCACAACTAATTGATCCATAAGATGTCGTTGAATTCGGGCGTCATCCTCAATCAGTACTTTCGGTTCGCTATCTTAATTCTGGGTCGACTTCCACGCTCTTTCTTTCTCACGTCCATCTTCTATTAAATATTTCCATTTAAAAACACTAAGTTTTACTATAAGCATGCCGACACTGAGACAAATGATGGATAAGTATGGTGAAAAGAGGAAAGACCTACATATGGTCTTTATCGACTTGGAGAAAGATTATGACACGGTCCCCGGCGATTTAATATGGTGGTGCCTGAGAAAACAAAATATCCCTGACGCATATATACGGCTTATGAAAAAAATTTATGAAACCTCACACTCTTGCGTTAGGACGACGGTTGGAGACTCTAAATCATTTCGGGTTAAAATTGGACTACATCGAGGATCTGCTTTAAGTCCCTTTTTATTTAATATAATTATAGACACGATAACGAGGGACATTCAAAAGCCATCGCCATGGTGTATGCTATATGCCGATGATATAGTACTATGCGAGGAAACAAGGGAGAAAGTAATCGAAGAAGCCGAAAAGTGGTCGAAGCGCTTAGCTAAATATGGTTTAAAGGTCAACGATCGAAAAACGGTATACATGGAAATGAACGGTACAAGCACCCCATCGCTGGATGACCCTCTAAAGTACCCAAAAGTAGACAGGTTTGCATGCCTCGGCTCGTTGCTACATCAAGAGGGAGGTTGCGCAACAGAAGTCAATGCCCGGCTAAAAAGGATGGCTTAAATGGCGAAGTATATCCGGTGTAATGTGCGACAAAAAATGTCAATATGGTTGAAGAGCAAAGTTTACAAATCTATCGTAAGTCCGGTGTTACTCTATGGTAGTGAAACATGGGCATAAACACCACGGAAGGAAAGCTATTACAAAAGCCACAGATATGAGAATGATACGGTGGAGCTTGGGGTATACTAAGCTCGACCATATAACGAATTACTTTTTCATGACAAAAATGGTATTCAACCTATGGCGGACATGATTAACGAAAATCGGCTAAGGTGGCATGGGCATATACTAAGAAGGGACACGGATGACGTAAATCGAAAAGTACTGGACAAGGAGGTACCGGGGAAAAGAGGAAGAGGACGACCCCGTGTCACGTGGAAAAAGCAAGTCGATAAGTTATGAAATCTAAAGAGATTAGTCAAGACATGGCACTCACCCGGTCAAGATGGAAGAAGCTTATCAAAACAAACCCCACGAATGTTGGACCAAATAACTGATAAAGAAGAAGAAGATGCTGACCTTAGGCTATTACAAGCTACTTATGCTATTCGGCAGCCATATTTTTCAAGTGGTAATGGATAATTATTGCTGTCCGTAAATGGTAATTTTCAAGCATACAATTATACATGTTTAACGCCAATATATTAGAAGCTGTATAGATCTTGCATTGCTGAAAGTGGAGAAACTTTATTACGTATATTGGCATGGCATCTAAGGCCAACAATGTGCGAATTTCGGTTTTAGAGCCCTACTAGTATTAATTCCTTTTTATATTTTGTCCTTATAAAACTATAGGCTATTTGGCCGTCTGCTGACCAATGAAAAGAATGACTACTGGCAAAAGTGTGAATCAAATTTTTACTTTCTATATTTCGTCCTTATATAATTATAGGCTATTTGGCCGTCTGTCGACCAATCAAAAAAATGACCACTGGCCAAAGTGTGAATCGAAAATTTCTTTATATTTGGCCCTTAAGTATTTATATGCTTTTTGCCCGTCTGCTGACTGCTGACCAATAGAAAAAAATGACCACTGGCCATAGTGTAAATCGAAAATTTTTATTTTTTTCATATATTATGTATTTATTCGCATTTTGTCCGTCTGCTTACTGCTGACCAATGCGCGGTCGGCACATGCAATAGCGGAGCTATTGCATGCCGCTGCAACGACTAGCATGTTTAAAGTGTCATGCCCTTATATAATTTTTTTACCACGTCTCACCGCACCTCCTCCTTACAAGGGCCTTTGCTTCCACAGATAGGCTATTTATAGCCTTAGACCCGACATTTTTTTAAACCAACACGATCCCGACCCGAAAGCATTTTAATTTTTCGACCCAATAGCATATCACAATTTTCAAAGTGTTCTTAATGGCCGTCTGCTCGCTTCTGAGCAATGGAAAAATGCCCATTGGCCAAGTGTGATTAGAATAAAATTTTTTGTATGAACGGAGCCCCCAGGGTGGGGTTAGGGGCGAAGTAGCTAACAACGGATTTACTTTAGCAACTGTCCGTGTATTCCGTACTGCACACAAGTCGGGCATGAATATACCTCACGGTCAACCCTTAGCCTTTTCCAATATTTTCTCCACGATGCTCCTCTCGATTTAATCATAAATTGCATAGCAAATGTGCTTTGTTTATACGTAGTATAAAAGAGCAATAACCGTAGTGTATGATAATTTAAATCAGAGATATGTGAGGCAGGCACTGTGTTTGGCTAAATGGGGGTCTGGGGGCGGAGCCCCCAACAAGAGTCTGGGGTCGAGCCCCCAGCTAGGCCCGAAGAGCCTATATTGCTACCTGATAATTTTAGAGAGTAGCACGCTCTAGCTACCGTTATTATTGTAGAAATGTTTATTTTAATATTACAAATTTTTTGTCACTACTTGATTACATTAATTGAATGAGTTTAGTGCATGATAGTCCAATTTTAAGAAACTTTATTTGCTCTAAGCAAGTCGTCCAATATAAAGCGTCGACAATGAGGGCAAAAGTATATTGTGTCATAAAGAATTTATTTAGTATTAACATTATTCTAAAAAAAATTAAAATCTATTTTAATTTACTTACAAAGCAAGAAATACAATCAAGTTATTAATTGCAATTTAACCATGACAATCATTGAAAAAGCAATAAACATTGAGATGGTGTCTCATATGTCGGCAATTCTGATATTTTTTTTCTCGATTAGTTTTTGTTTTCTATCTGTGTTAGCAGATCCAGATTTCAGCCAAGTTAAAAAAAGGATGAACCACAGAGGCACTTAGATTCTAACTAAATATGGAGTCGGAGAATGCATTAAATTGAGCAATAAAATTGTTGCCCCTGTCTTCCTTGGCGCGAAACATTTAAAATAAATTCTATGTGAGACGGTTTAGGTGAAAGCCCATGTAATGTCATAATTAAGTTTAACTTATGCTCAAGAGCCGTATATATAATACTTTGATTTAAAAATTTAAATAAAACAAACGCGATATAGAAACTAGCGGCGCTACTTTACTGTTTGGAACACAAAATTCATCCTTGACGAGCTTTACATTAAAAATAACACTTGATTTATTGCTATCAACTGAGTGAATGAAAAACATGAAAATTTAAAAATTACATCAAATATGGTTACATGTTAATCATAAATTTGATAAAAATTTAAAAATAATTTGTAAAAAATGACAAATATGCATTATATGATTTGCTGTATCTCAGTCATAAATGCTAATAAAGCTGATAAACATATTTACTTTGTAACATTATAATTCGAAAGTTTTAATTAAGGTACTATAATATATTATAGTCGCAAATTATTCAGACATAATAGTATATGTCAGAACATACTATTAACGCAAGAGCTCTAAACTTATAATAATTTATTTCAAAATGCCTATTTTGTAAAAGAACATTTTGGGAGATTAGCCTTATGAATGTATAAGTTTTAGTATGAAAAGTAGAAGATATTTGTCCAAAACAAGGCCAGAAACGGAATACGGGTGAAAAGTTCGTGTAGGCTTTCCATCAAATTTCTGTTAAAATTTAAATTTTAAAAGGATGAGCTTGAATAATAAAGATTATTTCGTGGATTTCATAGTAAAAACGATCCTAAATTATTGATTAACGGTGCCCAAGGCACTTTAATTATGTTGGACTGATGTTAAATAACTTAAGATAGTAAAATTTAAATATTAAATTTTTTATGGTAGTGTAGTGAAGAATTTGGGAAGTAGTCGGAAAGGAATGCAACTCAAGATAAATGTGAGAAACCTAGACACTCGGAGATGACAGAACAATTGGTGTTAAATAGTTGTCAGATCATTGTTCGGTGATGAATTAAAGAAGGGAAAGGAATATTTACTATCTGATGGTATAAAACTCTATAAATCAAATTGTGTTAACTGTATGACAACAGATTGTGGTCAAATAGTTTTTGCCATAATAAAAGATTATTATAAGACATAAGACGTCAATTGTATATTTTCGGGTTCAAGATCCTATTAAAGAATTTTTAAAATTTATTTTAAAACTGGATACAGATGGAGTGCCTTACCCAAAAGCTATTGAATTTTAGCAAATTGGCGATATATGTATAGACTTTCAAATAGAAAAAATACAATTGTATCCACTTATAGAACTTTTTAATCTAGGGCAAAAGAAACATATTAGACGATCTTTAAACTTAAATATTCAAGTTATTTATGAGATGAACATAGGGGGCAATAGTGTTCCATCCTTCATTGCAATTATTATCGTGGATCGTTACAGACAAGTTGTATTATTTAATGCTCATGGCTATTAGGAATTATTTAGCCATAAATTTTATTAATTTTAATAGCAAAAGGGATTACAAGTGTTTTAGCCCTTACTATATATTTAATCCAGTATTTGTGTAACAAAGTAATTCAAGAACTATTAAATTATATTTTGCAATACAATCATCGAAATAATATATGTATCTATAAAGCATATATGTATTTCTTTAAATACCCGATCCATCGTGTAACTAGGCTGTTTGCAATCTGCATGTTAATCCATGATACATCTAATTATCACATTTATGACGAGCAAGTATGAGCAAAGATTTTTGATATTATCTTTATAGATAATAAATATATGTCACAAAAAATCTTATAGGCAAAAAACTATCAATATTATAAATAACCTTATCCGCAAATACAACTTCAAGTAATGACTTATCAAATATAATTTTTATTGAAACTTGATATCGAGTCCATTTTTACTGAATTTTGCTTTTGATATAAATTAATTTTCATCCATTCAAGTTGAATAAAACTATTTTATAAAGTACCTTCAATTCTAGGTTGAATGCACGTAGGCCTTAAAAGAATTGAAAAGAATATAGAATGTATACTAATAACTCAGATTCCTTTTAAATTAATAAATAATGGTATTTTTTCGCAAACATGTTCTTTATAAGTCAGTGCAATGAAAATTTGTTAGGCAAAAGTGACATCGAATATAACCTTGGTACCCATTTGCCCCTTCAGCTTAAAAGTCTTTTTGACCCATTTTTGTAGTCTAGACACAGAAAATGATGACATTGTCATATATCTTATATGCAATACTTCTTTTTCTAACTCTGGCATTTCTTTATTACAAAGATGAAATTATTAAATGGTCAGTTATTGCTTACAAAACTATTCCGCGGGACTTGAGGTAAATCATCATAACTTATATGTGAAAAGTTAAATGTAGGGGTTTGAGTTGTCTCTTAAGATACCGATATAGACTGTGGAGATTTAAGAAGGCAAACGGTACAATAGCAGGGCTATTTTTTTCGCGATCTCTTAGGAAATGGGCAGAAAATATCGCCTTTATATATGAAGATTCTCAATGGACCTATACTGATGTACATTTTTAGCTTTTTGCTTTGAATATTATATTTTACAGGTGGCTAATTATGCTAATGCAGTGGCACTTTACTTTTATGAAAATCAAATGCATAATGGGGAAGATCAGGATTTCTCTCAACTTAAAGTCGGAGATACTGTAGCACTTTTTATGGAATCTAGGCCTGAATTTATATGTACTTGGCTAGGTTTATCAAGAATTGGCATCAAATCAGCTCTGATTAATTATAATCTTAGGAATGAGACACTTTTGAATTCTTTGAATGCATTGCCAATTAAGGCAATTATTTATGGAACTGAATTAGAAGGAGGTAATTTTGATTTATATTTATAACTGATTGAATTCTCTTTTTAATTTATATAAAATTGAATTTGTAAATAATTTTTATTGTTTAACTAATCAATAGGCATTCTTTTTATTTTAAGATTTAACATTAAATTTGTATTATGATTTTGTTATTTTAACTATGTTTTTATTTAGAATTAAAATACCTTTGTTTTTATTAAATAAATGTTTTGCTTCTCATAGCTTAATTAACCTACTTTTTTGCGGCCTCAATCTCTATACCATTTGTTAAGGCATAATTAATTTAATATCCTTATCATCTTAGTCATTTAAGGTGACCATCTTTTGAATATTTAATTATAAACCTACTCCATGAGCATTAACAACATTTTCATTTTTATTTTGAGATAATTTATAATAATGTGGTACAGCTAATATAATTTCAATGTCATATAAAATATTCTTTAGGATATATTCATTATATGCTATAAAGAAAAAGTTAAAAAATGAATAATACATGGTTTTTCATTATTGAATAATTGGACCTTAATTCAAACCAAATAGCAAAATTAAATTGTCACAATCATTAAAATATTAAGAAATTTTTTAACCTCATATTTTCTATTCACCCTTCATCTACATTATTGTTAACTAAAAAGTGCCGTTTGTTAATCCCATTATTTTATAATAAAAAGGGTTTAAAAACAAAATTATTTACATTTTTTCTTTAAAATTTAAAATAGATGGTAGTATAGGGAAAATAAAATAAATATAAAAAATTTTTCACCATTGTTTGCAATTGTTATTATATTTGTTTTAAGTTTTTTAAATAAAAAATTTTGCCAAAAATATGATAGAAAAACATTTATTTCTCTCTCCCCAGTCCCCACTTTCTTCTCCTTAGATCATCTCATAAGTTATTTGCTCTTTTATTTTTAAATTAAAATTTTTTTCACCCCATATACACTCTCCCATTTAACTTCTAGCACGTGTGTTCAGAAACAAAAAATTTTCAAGTACAACCCTAAAACAGGATTTAAAGATGAGATTTTTTGTTTAGGAAAAAGTGCAAAGAGCTGGCCGCTTTCAAATTTTGAATTTTCTCCAAAATTTTGTTAATTAATCTACAATACCTTTTGGTATATCTATAAAAAAATTTAGGTTAGGTTTAGCGTTTTTAACGTTAATCAATTCTTTTAGCTTATTTATTAAATTTTTATAATACAAAGTTGGGACTCAGCTTAAAAAGATTAGATGTAATAGTGTATTTACTTTGTCAAATCTTCGCATCAGATAGTTGTTTTTGTGCTATAAAACAATATCCAAAATCGCATTGCACTTTTTTGTCCTCCCTTTGCACCTCGTTTTGCTTTGTTTTTCTAACCTTTTATAAAAATATCGATACTTTCACTTGTTTTTGCTATCGAACACCTTAATGTTCCTTCATCAAATTACTGCATTAATCAAACGTAAAATTGTTTTGTTATTATATATGTAACTTTGCAAGAAACATGGGCGTAGCTAGCATTGGAATTAGAGGGGGCAAAATGATCAATTTTTGAAATTTTAGCCATAATATTATGAAATTTTAATAAATTTTTGGATTTAGAGATAGGCAGCCTCCCCTCCCTGTCCCTCCTGGCTACGCCCATGTGTATCATACACAATTATATGGAAATAAATTTCTATTAGATAAGTAAAAAATATAAAGTTAGGGCTCATATTAAAAAGATTAGATATAATGGTATTCAAACTTCTTTACCTTGTCAAATCTTCGCATTAAACAGTTGTTTTTGTGCTATAAAGCAATCTAAAAGATCGCATTGTGCACCTCGTTTTGTGACATTATTCTTTTTACTTTTTGAGGTTATTGATCATTAAAAGTAGTTTTATATTTTTTACGATGATTTGGAATTAAACTTTTTTCTATAACCTTAAATTGTTCTGTTCTACGTGTTGTAGCTTTACAAGAAATATTACCTAAACTGGAGCCCTCGGTGAAGCTTTTAGCCACTAGCCCGTGTTGGCGTTCCAGTGGTAGCAAGCAGGAAGGGGAGAGTAGTGAAAGTAAAGTTCTGCGACAGCCCATAGACAAATCCTTTAAACTAGGCACCCCTCTGCCCGACAATGCCGTATACAAGGCTAAAACACGCCACGGTAAGAATAAGAAGTGTTTATATGTTCTGTGATGTTCTTATCTTATCTTCCCTATAAATATCTAAACATAATTTCTTGGATACGAGGTGGTTTATGCTTGTTTTTTAAGTGAGACTAACAAAAGATCAAAGAGATTTTAAACTAATCGTCTTTTGCCTACCTCAGTTGTGTTTTGTATAATTTGATTTAATTCTTGGGAGGTCATTTGATTGAAGATTTTAGTTGCCACTTTATAGTTTGCCGTAGTGATCGTAAAGTCGTTATTTGTTTTAGATTATTTTTTTGCAGACTAATGGAATAATTATTAGCATCTTGAGAACTTGAAGAAAGCTTCATTTTTTGGGGAAACTAAGTGATAAAGTATACTCTTTTCCAAGGCTTTTTATAAAATTGTTTAATACATTCCCTCTCTAGTTTAAAAAAATGTAAATTATACATTTTGATGATAATTACTTGGTTAAGGCAAATAGAGCAGTCTTTTGTGAAAAGATTGAATGATTTTTCAAAACAACTTGCACACTTAGAAGTATTAGTATTAGAAACGATTAAAGAGCTTTTAAAATTTAATAATTATCTTCTTATTCAATTTAAGCAATTTTTGAAATGACGTTAAGCAGACGAAATTTAAGCTTAAAAGAGTAATATATGTTTGAATAAAAACAACACTTAAATTATTTTATAATACTTTTTAAAGGGTGATTATTGAGTTACTTATATAAATTCGTTTAAATTTTCGCTGTAAATGAGAGGTTGACATAAAATTAAAAAAAATAATTTATAATAATTTATAATAGTTTGTAATAATTATATTTATATTTTAAACCTGTAAAATATTGTTCCCCTGTTTAAAGTAAAAGCGTGGAAAATATGTTAAAGACGCGCTCATTGCATCATTAATTACATCTTCAAATTAGGCTATTCAGACAACACATTGTTTGTCTAGGCCACGCATAAATTCACGCTTGCTTGCCAGCCATGTATAATAATTCCAACCCTAGCTTGTCTTATATATTAAATTTTTTTAATTTCTACACAAACTCATACTATTTTGGTCTAAAATATAATTTAGTTTATATAAGAACGATCTGTTACAAATTGTGAAAAATTGCCCTCTGCTAATTAATTTGACCCTCACCCGTTAAAACCAAATTTGTATGCAGCAGAGACTAGAAACACTCGGCCCGTTTGACCCACGGGCTGGGCAACGGTCGTAAATTTAGATTTTGGGGGCTGACACCATTACAACATTCGGGCTTAATGTGATTTTTTATGTGGCATTTTATTTTGTTTTCGCGTATCATTTTTTGATTCTAAATAGGAATCGTAGTTGTTATCAAAAAATTGTTTGAAAAATAATGAAATATCTACTAAAGATTAAAAATCGCCATTTCGCCCAGACCGTTTGGCTAACTTTAATGGTTCGGGCGGCATGGCCGGGGGAGCACTTAGAAGGGTCGGGCTGGCAACCTAGTTTTAAAATAGGGCCAAATTTTGATCTAAGCACGGCCTTAACTAAGACTTGGAATAAACGAAGCTTTAAAAGTTTGTTGTAGATTAAGGGAGGGAGGGGGGGCATGGGCGTACTTAGGGGGGGGGCAGCCCCCCTAATTTAAAAAAAAATATTTCAATGCGAAAACATTGAAAAATTAAAAAAAATTATGTTTTGCCCCCATCTAAATGAACTTTTAAACGTTTTGCCCCCCCCCCCAATTCAAAACCTGGGTACACCCATGAGGGGGGGGCAACCGACCCTCTTGGTTATGCGTTTGAAAATTAAACCCCAAACCCTCTCCCATAGTTCATAAGAATTTCTTGTCTTTTACTAAAGTATTTACCTATCAAATTTGAAATAAGCTATTATTAATCACTTCTTTTAACGTTTTAATTTTAAGAGACCCATGCATAACAGATTTAGTGGGCTTCGAAGATTTAGCAATTATAACTTAATACTTTGAATCCCCGATTTGACCTATCCTCTGGTATAGGGAAATTTATTGAATTGTATTATTAAGAAGCGATGTACCTTTTTAAATATTGATGTAATGTTTTAAAATATAAATGTTTGTGAAAAGGTCATTTCAACTAATTGTTTTCCAATCAATCTCTTCTCGTTCATTTAATGCAGCAATTAGTGTTAGTTGATCAATCTCTACGTGTGCCATTCGGGGTCAATAATACCTCATTTGATTCCCGCAAATCGTCAACTCCTCTCTGAACACATCCTCCTTTGTATGAGTTAATCGATTTCTAAAAACGCATAATGGTGCGGAAGCTGGTAATTTGCATTAGGTTGTTACAAAACTCTATATCCCTAAGTGGCCATAACTGGACATCATTTAAAATTTTAGCAAAGTGCAAAATTTTTGAAAAGCTTAGCACTTTCAGTCCGTTTTTAAATTAATTGTTAATTGCTATGCAATTTATGGGCTCGTTTTTTGGTGTCCGTCGTCCGTCCGTCGTCCGTCGTCCGTTACCCTCCCTATCTATTTGCATTGGGTATATTAGGTTATCGCTTTTTTAAATTAATGCATGAGAAAGAGGTGCCCCACCTCTCATCTCTATCAAGAGGTGCCCCACCCCTCATCTCTATCTCCCTCGCTTTCGGGCGGGGTCGGGTTTTAATTGCTACGTTAAATTAATGCATAAGTATATCTATATTTAAATTTTGGTAATTGCTATGCAATTTAACTAGTTTTGGGGTTAGAATCCCGGAGTTTTTTTGACTCTTATGATTGTTCTTGTTACTATCATTGATAATAAGACTTTTTGGCCGTCCGCTGGCTGCTGACCAATGAAAAAAATGACCATTGGCCAAAATGTGAATCCGAGTTTATTTTTTCGTTTTTTTTTTGACTATTATGATTGTTCCTGTTACTACCATTGCTATTATGACTTTTTGGCCGTCCGTTGGCTGCTGACCAATGGGAAAAAATCACCATTGGCCAAAATGTGATTCGAAATTTTTTGTTTTCGTTTTTTTTGACTATTATGAATTTATATCCACTTTTACCGTGTCCTGGCTGCTGACCAATGGAAAAAAATGACCATTGGCCAAAATGTAATTCGAAATTTTTTTTTTAGTTTTTTTTGACTATTATGAATTTATATCCATTTTTACCGTGTCCTGGCTGCTGACCGATGGAAAAAAATGACCATTGGCCAAAATGTGATTCGAAAATTTTTTTTAGTTTTTTTTTGACTATTATAAGTTTATATCCACTTTTACCGTGTCCTGGCTGCTGACCAATGGAAAAAAATGACCATTGGCCAAAATGTGATTCGAAAATTTTTTTTTCGTTTTTTTTGACTTATGAATTTATATCCACTTTTACCGTGTCCTGGCTGCTTACCAATGAAAAAAATGACCATTGGCCAAATTTTATATATAACCTAAAAATTTATTATAGATGGTCTAACAGACAGCCAACTATGTAACATATATTTTTAACCTTATAAATGCAAATATATTTTTTTATTGGGTTAATATATTTCATTTAATTAGATTGTGATTTCATAGAAAACCTAAAAAGTAATATTTAAAAAAATAATATAGGTATTAGATTCTAATTTACGATAAAATATATCGATAGAAACTAACACAAAATTCGAAACCTCCTTCAAAGGTATAATCATAGCCCGTTATTTCTAATTAAATTGAATCTACTATTAAACTCAAACACGAATTGTACTTTATTAGATGGCGCGCGTAAGTTTATATAATTAGTAAAATTTTTCTACGTGTCATAGATATTACACCGCACGTGTGGCAGGGAAATGTCCGATATATTTAAAATGAAAAGGTATTTTAGGAATCTGAAAAGGTTTTACTCCCGGCCGCCCTGGGCACCTACGGGTAAAGTTTCGAGCGAAACGGGCTGGTAGTTTAAGAATTTAGCCCTTTTTTAAAACTAAAAAAAAACTTTTTTTTTTAATTTTTTTTTTACATTAAATTAATATTTTGTTTTTGTTAATACCATTGATAATATGACTTTTTGACCGTCCGCTGGCTACTGACCGACGAAATATATTGATTTTCTAAACATAAAACACAACTTTATTATTTCATTATCTATATAAATAACATAATAACTTCTACTATTTTAAAGCCAACATGGTATAGTGGTTATAGCGCCGGCTTGTGAACTGGAGGTGTGGGTTTCAAGTCAGGGAGGGCACAAAATTTTTTTTTTAATTTTTTTTTAATTTTTTTAAATTAAATTAATATTTGTTCATGTTAATACCAATGATAATATGAATTTTTGACCGTCCGCTGGCTACTGACCAATAAAAAAATGACCATTGGCCAAATAAATCGAAATTTTTTTTCGTTTTTGAATTGGTTAACATTGATAATTACCCTATGTCCTCCCCTACAAGGGCCTATAACTAATTAACTAATTATTTTGCATCTAATACCCCCTATAGGCATTCTCGCCCCTTCCCACCTTTCTCGCCCATAAATTGCATAGCAAATATGCTACGTTTATACGGAGTATAGAAGAGTTCCCTCTTCCCTTCCCCTCTTCCCTTCCCCTACTCCCCTTCCCTTCTCCCCCTTCCCACGAGGGCCGAAGGCCCGAGTTTTTTAATGTAAGGATCGACTTTTTTAGCTTACTGATTTTACGTGATCCACTTTACTCGACATTTAAATCGAAAAACTTTTAACTTTCGTTTTTGGTCCCTTATTGTAATTATAATTATAATTTTTTGACAAATTTTTTTTGGAAGTGCTAGTGGGTAGTAAATTATCGCCCAGATTTCATCTTAATTTCAAATTTTACCGTCCACTCTTTTATTGAAGGTTTTTAGTGCGTTATTTTATCATTAAGCTGCTAGTCGATGAATCTTATAAATATATCGGATTCATTTCTACGTATGCTCTAAAAAGGTGCTCCATATCGGTTATTGATTAAAATTTAGTCTCTATCCATCCTGTTGCTGCATGGCTACAATATTCATGCTGTATTTGTTTTTATGGGCGTAGCCAGGGGGAGGGGGGCTGGCAGAGAGGGGCTGCTTCCCCCCCCCCCTCTAAATCCAAAAATTTGTTAAATTTATTAAAATTATGGGTAAAATTTTAAAAAATGATTGCCCTTCCTTAAATCATTATTGCCCCCCCCCCTCTCTAATCCCAATGCTTGCCACGCCCATGTTTGTTTTTATAATAATATATCACCTTGGGAAATATTAGGACTATTGATTAGGCGTGGATAAACAACAGTGGTTGTGGCGAGTTGTCTAAAAAAGAGTTAATTTCCAATTCATTTACGCATGTTAAATATATTTGCAATTTTTGCCCTCTTTATCTAAAAAGAGCGCTAATTTAGTTGTATAAAAGTCTTTTGCATTAATACCGCGATACACAGCTTGTGTTTTTTATAATTTATACTAATAACGTTTTGATGGTATATAAAATGTTTTGTTTTTCCAATTTAAAGTTTTGTTCAAATTTTTTTATATTTTGTCAGAAATTCTTTTCTACATCTATACGTCGGGGACCACGGGCATGCCCAAGGCAGCTATCGTATCTCACGTCAAGTAAGTCTATATCTCCTCTCCATATACGTAATTGTGTCGCTTAACTTGAAAGTTTTTTATGTTTAAAGCTTTTATACTAATAAATCGAAGTTTCTTAACTATTAAAACGGTTTTTTAAACGTTTTTTTGAATTCTTCTAGCTTAGGCGTTGCTTGATAATGTTTCAACCCTAAATTAGTGCAAAACCTGGTTAACGCTCTCTTTTAATCTCGAAACGTATAGATTTTAACATTGTGGTGGTGTAAGGGTGAAAATTAGGGGAAATTAGGCCGAGAATGTGTTTCTACAATCTCACTCCTAATCTCGGAGGGAATGGAAGGGGGAGGAGAAAGGCGAACTAACATATGGTTTTTGCTTATTCAACCACCACAAGTTTAAAACCAAATTACTAGTTCTTCACACTCCTCTAAACCCAAAGTTTTTTTGTGGATATATTTCGTCGATGAAATTAGAGCCCTGCCTGGGCCGGGCTCGGGCCAAAAATTAGAATTTAATTGGGCCTCGGACTCGGGTTGGGCCTGATGGCCGAGCCCGCCCTGAGGCAAATTCTAGCTAGATTTTTTTAAACTTTTTACCAATTCCTTTGCTGAGTAGGCTATTTAGAGGAGACAAGATATTTTTATGTTAAATCAAAGGTGCGGGTGCGTATTCTGAATGTAATTTTTATAAAATTACATTTCAAAAAAGTCGGGCCGGGCTCCGGCCGAAGAAATTCTGGGCACTAGATGTAATTCAATTTTTAACTTAACTTTGGCTAGTGAAAGTGTTGATGATGCGAAGTGTAAATGTTTGTTTTTGCTTTTTTTCTTGGCTCAGGTACCATTACCTGACTTATTTGGTGAGTCGAACTTTGAAGATACGCCAAGATGATAGGATATACACCGCCCTCCCCCTTTACCACACGGCTGGTGGCATAGTTGGTTAGTAATTAAATCCATTTCTAAAAAATCATTTTGTTTTAGAAATTTTTTAAATTTATTATAGAAAAATTGCGTTTTCACGTGTTTATAACATTTGTTTACATTTTTAATGAAGGGGTCGGTCAAAGCTTATTGCTGGGGAACACGGTTGTTATCAAGAAAAAGTTTTCTGCCAGCAAATTTTGGGAGGAATGCATCAAGTACGAATGTACGGTGAGTATAAATTTTTTTAACATGATTTCGTTAAATTTTGAAATGTTGTCTTTTAGTATCATAAAAAAGAGGCTTTCTTATAGCATTAGATAGGTTTTTTAAACATAGGGGTGGCAAAATCTTATATATAAAAATGAAACTATGTGTGTGTGTGTATATGCCGCCACCAATTTTAGAAAACTACCAGACCGATTTGACTCAAAATTTCACAGTTTATTCCTGACACTCCGGAGCATGGTTTAAGATTTGTTCGAGCCAAATCGGCCCAGTAGTTTTCGAGTATTCGTACGCGTTGCACTGTATACGGAAATAGAACAATAGAAGCAGAACATATAGACATCAAACTTTATTTTTACTTTAATAACCGCTTTATCATCACATCATATATGCCTTAAAATTCCAACATAATTTAATACACCCGGGTAAATGGCAAAACAACGTTTGCCGGGTTCATCTAGTACATTATATATGGGAAATTTGTTTTTTTTTTATAACTAATTTTAATTTCCTTCTTATTTTATTATGTTTATACTAATGATAATTTAATATAATTATGTGGATGAATTTTATTATTTAATTTCAAATTTTCAATCTTAACCAATGTCTCTCATGCCTTATCTATAAACTTTCACCAAAATGACCGATGGTGGATTAAATTTCTTAGATGATTATCTCTGTGTATAATTTTTTTCACTACATTTATCGTCGAACTTGAATTAGAGGTTCGAGCTTATTTACGGCATGCCTAGTTATCTTTAAATCAGGCAAAGACCTTTAATTAAATTCCCAGTTTTTTTGATCTTTAGCCAAGTTTTATTACAAATTTTTTCATAAGTTTAGGGTTTTGTTACCTTAAGAAATATGTATTTAACATTGCAAATTTATGCTTGTTTTCAGGTGGCTCAATACATTGGTGAAATTTGCAGATACCTTTTGAATCAGCCGCCCAAGGACACGGACCACGAACACAAGGTTAGGCTGATGTACGGTAATGGGTTGAGAATTCAAATTTGGAAAGAATTCGTGGAGCGTTTCAACATTGCGGAGATTGGAGAATTTTACGGTGCTACCGAAAGCAACGCTAACATGGGTATTTCTCCCCCCCCCCCCCTTTGTCCCACACCCGTTTATTTTTATCGTAATTTACGCGTTATTTTATAGTTTTTTACTATAGTTTTAAAAGCTATTTTAATCAAAAGAGTGTATTTTTTTAAGGGCTATTTTTATCCTTGTGAAGACAACATATTTTTTGGAAATGGCCGTTTAATTTGCCTAAATTACATTGGAAATTACATATACTCCCTCGCTTAACGAGGCGAGAGCTTCCCGTTTTCGTTATTGATTATTTTACATGATTTAAGCTAAAATTTAGTAAATTTATCGCATATTTTATAATGGGTAAATCATGAGAATAGTCAGGATTGTAATTAGAGGGGGGGGGCAATAATAATTTAAGAATTTTAGCCATAATTTAATTAAATTTAAGAGATTTTTTGGGTTTAAAGGGGGCAGCCGCCCCTCCCTGCCACTCCTTGGCTACGCCTACGGGATATTTTGAAAAAGTATCTTTCATAAGAACAGAAATAAGTAGAATAGTTGTAACTTTTCACGTTTTTATATTTATATTATATTTTGTGTTTTAGTTAACATGGATAATACTTTCGGAGCGGTTGGCTTCAATTCCCCGATATTCCCCGGCTTTCTCCCTATCACCCTCATACGAGTTTCGGAAACTGGAGTCCCGCTGAGAAATTCACACGGGCTCTGTATCCTGTGCAAACCTGGTATAATATCGTGTTGATTTTTCCCGATTTTAGTGAATTTCTACACACCTAAAATATTAATTTTGTTGAATTTAGGAGCATTTTAAGGTGTTTAGATAAAATTTGCAATTTTTTTACCTGAAATAGTCGATTTTTTATATAAATTGGTAAATTATAAGTGTCGCTTGATAGGCAAAAACGTTGTCATGTAAAGCTACCTTGGGTTTATTAAAATTTTCAAAAGTTATTTTTGAGAAAAATGCTATTTACAGTACTAACCCATCCTGTTTATATTGTTTTTATGTATATTTTTGACTAGCCTACATGGAATTTTTAATTTAATTTTAGGGCAGCCTGGTGAACTGGTGGGCAAAATAATAAAAAGCGATCCCGTCAAATCTTTCCAAGGCTATTCGGATCGCGAAGCGACTCGCAAAAAAGTTGTCACCAACGTGTTTAGGAAAGGAGACGCCGCTTTTTTAACAGGTAGGAAATTTTCCAGTATTGTCTAACTTTTACGCAAAAAAAACACCCGAAAGAGCGACTCAATTCCAAAGTCTCCACAGGTTTTTTTTATTTGCGGGGGGTGGGGGTGTCTACCCGGCCCGATTGTTTAAATTATTTTTTAAATATAAGTTTCCACAGCAGTTATTTAAAAATTACAAGTTGGACAGGATGGATGGACGGACAACAAAAAATAAAAAAAGTTAATTAGCAATAATAGTAAAGGTTAATGATTGTTTAAACTACACCTTTTAATCATAAAACTTATAATATGTCCCCTCTGGACTGAATTTTATAAAGGAAATCCTATGAAGTATGGTAGCCTTGACATTTTAATAAGCACATTAGACATTTAGTACATTTGCATCGTAATTTCTTTTGAATCCTGACTCAAACTTCTAATTATTCCCGAAAAGATCTAACTCGGTTTTTAAAGACTAACTTACGCCCCTGTTATTTTTTTATATTCCATTTAGTCGTTATGATAAGGCAATAATTATACCAATTCAAGAAATTTAGTCTACGCATATATTGAATCCTTAAGAGATGAGCAGTCTATTTAGTCTATGATTGAATCATATTCTGAAGGTAAATCGAGACAGGCTTTTTAAACTCCATAGTTTTGATAAAAACAATTAGAGTAGGGATTTTATTAAGAATCATTTATATATTAATATTAGAGTAGGTAAAATTAAACCAAACCGAATAAAAATTTTAAATCGCCAAATCTTCGTTCTAAAAACTAGTTTGTCCACTGATCTTAGGTGACATTTTGGTGCAGGACGAGTTCGGATACTTCTATTTCAAGGATCGCACCGGAGACACTTACCGTTGGAAGGGTGAAAATGTGTCAACTTTGGAAGTTGAAAACGTGGTGAGTGGCAAGCTGGAAAACAAAGATGTCGTGGTTTATGGAGTCACCATCTCTGGTATAATAAAATATCCATCTTTTGTTATATTTTACTTTTTGATTGCTCGATACTAGCTTGTTAGAATGTCCCTGTCTGTCCATGATCATCTTTTTAGTTTAATTTAAATAGAAATCTACAATTTTGGTCACTTTTTAAATGCTAAGGGATTTAATAAAAAATTGTATGCTGTTTGAATTTTTAATATGTCTGAGCTTGGTTCTCGGCCAAATTCTTTTTTTATTATGGGTCCGACTAGAGCCTAACTCGACATCTTAAGGTGTGTTGATATTTTTTATTTTAGACTTCCTATTACAGAGCTATACAGACTAATTTAGAGTTGACTCTAGTCGCGGTTAAGATTTGTTTTAAGTTTTTAGAGTTTGGTGTATGTCTTAGCTTGGCCCGAGTCCAAGCTTTTTTTATTTTTGGGCCCGACTGGAGCCCGGCCCGATATTTTTTGTCTATCTCCACCAATTATTTTTTATTTTAGATTTGTTATTACAAGGCCACCACGTTATTATTAGTCCCAATTTACGATTTGCTTTATATCTTTAGAGTGTGGTGAATTAATGGAAATTTAGATGATTGTGAAAAACGCCGATTGGTTTCATATAGTTTCGACAGTTTTTTAATTTTTAAATAGAAAATCTATATTGCCTTTGCTTTCTCGTATAAATTAAATAAATAATGGGTCTTAATTTATTTTTAGTCTTCCACGAAAATTCTCTCGACCAAATCAGCTGCCCTACTGATTAAACCATTGAGCCTTTAAAATTTAGTTAAGCAGATGTGCTGTTTTTATATACAATATTTAGCCTTGGGCTACAAAAGAGTTAACTGTGACTTAGTTGTAGGCAAAATTGATTTAATGTTATTAGCCGCTTGACAGTAGGAGAGCGCGTTCTGGCGATGAATTGTTTTTTTTTTTATTTAAACTAATACATTGATCGATTTTGAATAAATATTGAAAGCGATTTTGCGATAGATATGGATGGTAAAGCTGGAATGGCAGCTATATTGGATCCCGAAAATAAGGTTGACGTGGATAAATTGGCTAAAGATTTAACCAAATCCTTGCCCGTATACTCTCGTCCCGTCTTTCTCAGAATCCTCAAAAAAATTGATCTTACAAGTTTGAAAATCAAAATCTTTAATCGATTTGTTCCAAACTATGTTTTTGTATAGAACAGAGGGGCCTAAAATAAATAAAATGCATATCCATATTAACTTTATAATAATATTTTGCTATTTTTTCCATATAATATTCGTACGCTAAGGCTATCTTTAAGTTAATTAACATCATTACATGTGTGTGACGTTTTTATTAAAAGATTGCAAAAATTTAATTCTTTGGCTATTCCTTCCATATGTTAAAATTTTTAAGAGTTATATTACCTACCTCAATTTTTTCTTACCTATAACATTCTTATTTCTCTATTGCTTGTTCGTTTACATTTTTTGGTCGATTGTTAATAAATTCAGCTTTATCGGTATAGGTACTTTCAAGCCTAAGAAAAATGAATTAGCGGCCCAGGGCTTCGACCCTGCTAAAGTGGAAGGAGATCCGCTCTACTACCTAGATCCTCAAACCTCCTCATATAGGCCTCTAAGCCCTAGTGTTTTCGAAGAGATCCTAGGTCACAAAATACGTCTCTAATTTCATATTACTCCGTCGTCAACTCGTTAAGCGTCTCGGCCCTTCTCAGGCCCGTAATCCCCAAACTCACAACCGGTTTTATCGCAAAGGATTCCTTCTTAATTGTTATCATTCCTAAGTTTTAAAAGAACTCACTAAAGTGTTTCTCACCATGTCTAGTGTTAAAAATAAAAATTTTGATCCTCCCATTTGTACACATCCGTCTCGGTACAAGTTTTATTTCGACATCTCTATGTCAAATTTTAATTTTTTAGATTTTTGTTTGGTTTTTAGCCCCCTCTAGCCTATGCGTGTGTATGAGTAGAATAATCCCCTGTGCGGTGTTGTGTAGGATGCAATACATCTATTCATCGTCATAACAATTATAATCACACCTATGTCGCAAATAGCTTAGCTAACGCAATACCTTTGTACACTTAAATATTAAATACATATATTATGTATATGTCGATGAGTACCCATTAAAAAAGTTATGTACATGTCCTATATGCGGTTTGTGTCTACACGCGCGCTCTCATTTTAATCTTTTCACTTTTTTTCAAACGTTAAAACACAGGCACTACCCATCATTTGATTTTCCGCTACTCAGTATTATTGAAACGTTCTCTATGCTCCCCCCAAAGTTCTTCTTTTTTTATTCGAATTTTCAGTCTTTTTTTTAGCTTGTAGCATAGTCATCACTCTTTCAAGTTTGTATACTGATTCTTCTTGGTATACCTCAGTCCATTTCTAAGTGTGATTTTAATGGTATTGACACAATATGTACACTCGTAAAATGTTACAATTATGACGTACTTGTACAAAAATTTTGCACACTATTAATAGATGTGACATTCATTTAATGACATGTCGCTCTATTCAATACTATAAACTTACTCAAACATTTCTTCGATGACTTAGTTCCTATATCCAGTTTAATTTTTAAGTGATTTTATGAAAAATTACGAAAACTATTCATGATATTCACAAAATGAAGCTGTTTTTTATGTTAATTATTAATTAGTAATTTATTGAGTCTTGTTTTAATATAAAAAGGGTAAAAAAAACTTGGCGCCATTTTTAAATTGAACGTAAATCGTTCTTTTAAAATTAATATTATTAATACTATAATTGCTTTGGATTTTCGCAGTTTTTTGAGATAACAAATATGTTCTTATACTTAAATTTCAGTTTGTTCAAATAACTGATATATTGTTGACATAAAGAAATCAAGGTACCTCAAATATTTAAAATATATAAGTAGTTCTATTCGGATTAATGAGCTATACATAAGAAGGAAGAGCAGCGCCTATCGTCCATGGAGATGAGAATGCTAAGAAGGATGTTAGGAGTAGGTAAAAAAGGGACGATAACTACGCCGAAAAGAAAATTGAGAAGATAAATTTTTGCAGGAAAACGAAAAAGAGGAAGATCCAAGCTTACGTGTAATCATAAAATAAGGCATCATATGAAAATGCACAAGATAAACGAAGATCTTTGTAAACATAGAGACAACTGGAAATTAGTGTTGAAAGGGCTCAGCACCAGCCTAGATGATAAACAGTCGTAGAAAGAAGATAATAGAAATCAAAATTATAATAATACTTGAGTTTGTATGCTTATAGCCATCTCTATAACTGCCAGTTAAAATAAATGTAATGGTGAAAACTGAAAACTTATAATTAAAAGAAGATGTTTTTATAATTAGCGGTAGAGTCTTTATATTGAAATAGGAATGTATCGCCTTTTATTATCTCACGTTTTATCCTTCTCCCATTACTCAGTTTAGCACACTGGTTTTAACAACTTGTAATGCCTTAAAAAATTTGATAACAATTCCCATGGGCGTAGCCAGCATTGGAATGAAAGGGGGGCAATAATGATTTAGGGAGGGGCAAAATAATCATTTTTTAAAATTTTAGCCATATTTTTAATAAATTTTAACAAATTTATGGATTAAAGGGGCAGCCGCCCCTCCCTACCCCCCCCCCCCTTGGCTACGCCTATGCCAATGACATTGATCCGTGTGCATGGAAATTGTGTTGGATTTCAACCATTTTCATTGTAATCTTTCGCCTGATAAAAAATACTTTTTCCAATCTAATGAGAAGTTAGAGATTGCTTTTCAAATTTTTTTCAAGAGAGCGAGAGCTTCAATGCCTAAGTTAACGATTGTGGTTGCCAATAGAGCCCTGCACGGGCCACCCGAAGCCCGACCGGGGTTCGGGCCGGGTCAAAAATAAAAAAATTGTTAAAGCTCGGGCCGGGCTTGGGCAAAATAAAAACTGATAAGTCGGTCGGGCACGGGCCGAAGAAATTTCAGTTTGCAGGGCTCTAGTTTCCACTACGGGAATGAATATTTATTTCCTTCTGTTTTCTAGCAGGGGTTTGAACCCGCCCAAAATAAAATCGGGTTTGGCATAAATTTTGAAATCAAGTTCGGGTTCGGGTTTAAGGAATTGGGTTCGGGTACAGGTTCGGGTTCAAGAAATTATATTATATCAACTATATATATAATCTTACAAATAATTCTTGAGTTAATTAGTATCGATTAATGAATGAAAAATGCCGGAAACATAAAAATATTGAAATTACAATCGTATGGTTTTTGTTATATTGTCATGATAGAGAAAACTGAGATATTCAATTCACAGTATATTTTTGAATTAAAAATTCGAACCTGAACCCTTATTTGTATTCATCGGGTTCGGGTTTTTAGGGTATTTTTAAAAATGGGTTCGGGTTTGGGTTCGAGTTCTGTAAAACATCGGGTTTTACCCGGTTCAGGTTCGGGACAAACCCCTGGTCTCTGCTATGACTATAAGGTCGGGTCGGGAGAGGGGTTGCATGGGGCAAATATCGCGACTGTGTAAAGTCCCACGTGATATTTAGGCCACGTGACTACTGGGTTCAAAATTTTGCTTGAGGGGGGGGGGGTAGAATTGATGGGATTATTGCTTTTGGGGGAGCCTTTATTATATTTTGAAATTAATTAATAAATTGCTGTTTGTTAATAACGAGTTTCGCTTAGAATGTGACTACAAATTTAATAATTGCATACAAATGAGCTCTAATAGGAGCGAAAACGTTATATCACTATTGTAGCGTAATAAAAACGGTTGGGTTTTGTTTTGTAGATCTTTAATTTAGCTAAAGCTAACGGCCGATTCTGGTCTGTTAGCCACATTTCGACTAAGCCTATAGGTCGAATAAACATAAACAGACCAAATCTTCGGTCCGTTTAGTCTAGTCGACCTGAACCAAAGGTCCATCAAACAAAACCCAGCCTGTATTTTCGAGACATATGCCAAAAAAGATAGGGAAGCTAAATTAAAATTTCATCTAGATGGCGCTAATTCTAGTAAACAACAGCTTTTTTTTCGAGAAAAATAAACTTGACTTATAATTTAATTGCGGCACGTCGAGGTCTTCGCGCTTAAATATTTGTAGCACCCCGTGCATTTCCTTTCTTGTTTTCCTTGGTGCTAATAATAAAAGAGTCAATTATTATTATTACTAAACTGATTAAAAAACATATACAATTTTAATTACAACTTCTATTATATCTTTTTCTTTTGAAATTTTGCAGTCATGCCGATCTGGTATCCGGCTCGAAGGACCAGAAATGTTTCAATTTTTATATTATATTTTCAGTAACCCTTCTCATAGGGCATGTGCCTGTCACTAGCTTTGTAAAAACGCCTGAGTTTTGTTTGATCGATTCGACAAGACATAAATAGACCATAGGTTTTTGATCTGTATTTCTTAGTCGAGTAAATTGATTAAAAGTTTTTGGGTAAACTGGACTAAGCCTATTGGCCGACTAGGAAAGGCAGACCAAGAACCCTTTGGTCTTCGCTTATGTTTAGTTGACTAAAACCAAGAGGGTGAAGGGGGGGGGGCAAATAACCCCCTCCCCCCAGGTGAGAAAGAGGTAAAATTAAATTTCAGTTACTGAGCAAAAATTTACTGAGCAGCATAGAAATAATAACTGCAAATGAATTAATTACTGAGCAAAGAATTAAATTACTGAGCATTTGAATATTTTACTGAGCATTTAATTATTCTACTGAGTAATTCATTATTCTACTGAGCAAAAATTGAAATAATAATTTGTTCTCGTTAAAATATCGATATTTTCCACATATTATATTAAGAAGATAATCATAATCATCTTGATTCTGAACCTCGAAACTTATTGGTATTGTACAAACGGCTGGGTTTTGTTTGGCCGTCCTTTGGGTCAACCAAGATTTACGATCGATTCTGGTCTGTTTTATTTAGACTCTTATACGTCCACTAAGCTAAGAAAAATAGACCAAAAATATCCTCATACTATTTCCAAAAAATTTTTTGATAAAAAATTAAGAATGTACAATCATGGGCGTACGCAGGGGGGGGGCCCCCTAATTTACGAAAAAAAATATTTCAATGCAAAAACATTGAAAAATTAAAAAAAATTATGTTTTGCCCCCTCTAAATAAACTTTTAAACGTTTTGCCCCCCCCCCCCCTAATTCAAAACCTGGGTACGCCCATGTGTACAATTATATAAATAAAAAGCTTTGACAAAATTTGACTCATTATTAATTGTCTGTAATTGTACACATGGGCTGAGCCAGCATTGGAGTTAGAGGGGGGGCCAAATGAATACGGGAAGGGCAAATTGATGATTATTTGAAATTTTTGGATTTAGAGGGGGGCAGCCGCCCCTCCTCCTGGCTACGCCTATGCAAATTCCTGTTTATAATTAAAAGAACATTTGCAAAATATGTCTCAATTACAACTTAACCTTACGTTGTATCATAAAGTTGCAATAAACTTTTAGAAACTAATTTATCTACACCATCTTGATTAAATAAATTATATTTGAATAATATTACATATTTATCAATAACAATCATTGTAATCTATTTAAATGTATTTTGATTATCATTTTTCCACCAATCTATATAGTTCTTAATGCTTATTTACAAGGGCGTGGGCAGGATTTGAATTAGAGGGGGGGGGGGCAATTATGATTTAAAGAGGAACAAAATGTTATTATTCTGAAATTTGGGCCATAACTATAATAAATTCTAAAGATCTGTTCGATTTAGAAGGGGCAGCCGCCCCTCCCTGTCTCCCCCTGCCTACGCCCATGCATATTCCAAACGCCACCCTCGTTTGGTGCCCCTCCTCTTTAACTTTTTTTATAATAAATGCAACTTTTCCACTAAATACTTGCCCATAATTAAACCTTCAAAAAGAGTTATTTTATTATCCCCTAACACGGATTTCAAATCCCTGATCAATCACTCCCAAAACCGAATTAAATTAATGCGAGGAATAAGTTTATTAGTCTATTAAAAAGTTTATAAAAACAAGCAGAGTTTTAAATGGTCATTAATATGTGAGGTCATGTAATAACATTTAAGATTCATTCAGATAAACCTACGTAAAATGTAAAGAAATAAATTAGTGTTTTTGTAAACTTTTTTAATACCTCTAATTGAATTGTTTTTGCTAAGATTACCTTGAAGTTTAAGTAAATAATGCGTACAGAATTACAATTAAATGTCATTATATGTTTTAAATTGAATCTAGTGTAATTAACTTTGCGTGAAGTTTCTTTATATAACATTAAATGATAAAATATAAGTCATAAACTAAATACAGTAGGATTTTTTAAACTTAATAAATATGTTAGAAAAAGGGGAGGGGGGGGGGGCAAAACTTATTTTTTTTTAATTTTTTAGGGTTTTTGTTTTGAAAAATTTTGGCTACGCCCGTTAGAAATATTATAGGACTCATTTAACTTATAATGGTTAATTATTCCTTTCTTAATAAATGAAATAACGAAAATTAATTAGTGAAGTAGTTATTTTTTAATTTATATTAATGAGAGAAAATAAAGCAAATAAATTATTAAACTAATCCATAAAAGATTAATAGTTAAATTACGTAACGTGATATTTTTACGAAACTGTTTCTATATTTGTCGCTAAGACTCTTAGTGTGCATCAAAAATAGATTATAATTGACCAATTAAGAATTACGTGCGAATTACAGTTCCAATTAGTATAAAATTTTATTTCACAAACTGTATTTTGTAAGTATCAAATTTACTAACGATGAAATTTAATATAATACCCTTAATATGACAAAATTTACCAAAATATTTTTTTGGCACTCACCTAAATGCTAAATCTAATATTATATTAATACTATTTTTAGCAGATGTTCTTAATTTTACAACTAAGGGTTAGGTTTTAAAAATACCTTCAAATACGGCAGGGGAAAAGTTAATAAAATAAACTAAATTCATATTAAAATGAAAAATAACATACAAAGAAATTCAAGCATGACTGTGACTTTTACGATGGTCTTATAAAGTTTGCATGCAACTCTTTTTAGGTTTCAAACTATTTTTTGCAGGATTTTTAAATATAATTTATGATATCGTGCGTGCGCCTTCAAAGTCCAAACTTTATGGTCGTATAATTAAATGTGACTTATAATTGACACCCAGTTCCGTTTGTGTGCTATAAAATAGCGCTTTCCGCTTTTTAGAGTTAAATTTAATTATAGGTTAAAAGTATTTGCCTGTTAGACAGGCTTCATATAAAGAGGTCCCCTTACGTTACTTGAATTTAAATTCGATGCCTCTTTTATTGTATCACAAAGAAGGCGCTCATCATATGTTTGAAAATTAAAAGTCAACATTTCGTAATTCTTATTAATTAAAAATGGTTTTATTTTGTTTCAATTTATGCATAAGTTAAGTTTTTAGCTATTACAAAACACATTTTTCAAATGCTAAGTTAGCTACTTTAAATAGAGTGAGATCCTTAGCACGGTAGAAACTGTCTTTGTTTTAATGAGATGGGATTGGAAATTAACCTGTAAATTTTTTTAAAATGCCTCATGTTTAATCAGCCCAGCTAGGGGCGGGTCTGCCCCCACCCCAAAAAAACAATCCTAAAGTTGTATTACAAAATCATCTTTTGCTCATCTTTGAATCACTATCTAACTTTTTGCCCTCTAACCGTTATAAGATGGACAAGGAATTCACTTAGGATTAGGAGCCAAGGAGCTAGTTTGGTAATGATTTAGGCATGAGCAAAATGATGATTTTTTATTTGTTTGACCATAAATAAGGGGTTTTGGATTTAAAAGAATGAAAATCCTTACCTTTGCTACGCTTTTTTATGTCATGCCATTATTTAAACATCGGTTGGCGTGTAAAACCTCCTTATATGTGTTTTATTGAAAAAGTTAGCGCAGCGGCATATATACGCTTCTGTGCATCACCGCTAAATTGACACAATCTTCCAGTGACCACTTGGCAATTAGAGTGAGTGGGCAGTGGCTCGGTAAATTTAATTTACAATCAATCAAAAATCATCGATCAAGTGCGATCGCTTCTCTAATCGATTTTTATGACAATATAGAGAGCGTGGAATGTGGCAGGACACTTCCTTTTAATAGCTTTTGACTCCAGCTCCCTCATCAACACTCATATAGTATAAAATATTTTATCTATCGACTTTTATTATATTTAATCCGATGGTACGACTATGAAAAGCAAATTATAATGTAAAATTCATAATATTTGTGTAAAGGCTACGTGTGCGTTATATTGATTTTGTTGTATTGAAGAGACAAAATCCAGAGATGGTAGATAATAATAGCCGACGCCAATAAATACAATTGAGTTATGATTGATTACAAACCCCTCCCCTCTTCTACACCCCAAGAGCATAATAAAATTTGCCATAATTATGTTTGCTTTAAATACCATAAACTAAAAGTCGACACTACCATTTTGTGTGGAACTTTAGTTTATAATTACTATACTCATCCCTTTACAATTTTAAGTTGAATTTAAAAAAAACCTCCAACATGATTAATACTAGAGACATGCAAAATAACTTTTCCTCGGCCCGAGCCCGGCCCGAGATGTTTTTTCCTTATTTGGCCCAACCCAAGCCCAAGTCAGCCCAATTTTTTCAGTTAGAACTTTTAGGCAAATTTGGAAATTATTTATCATATAAATAAAAAATGCTTTTTGTTGTTATTATTCATAATATAAAACAAGTTTAAGTTCCAAAAATTAATACAAATTCTCTTGATACAATTTATTTAACTAATTAATTTATTTTATTTATAGAGTTTTAATAGCTACTATGGATATATATAAAATTAGAACATACAATTTCGGTTTAAAAATATATAAAGACAAAGGCTGGAGTTTTAAAGCTATATTATGTTCGCTGGGAAGATTATTTTATAATATACAGCTGGGTTTATTTAAATTTTATTTCATAAAAGGTTAGTTGACACGGGTTTAATTCGGACCGAGCTCGGGCATTGGGTCGGGTTGCCCCATCAGACCCGACCTCAGCTCGAGGCGCGATTAATTTAATAGATTTTGCCCGAGCTTGTCCCAAAACCCTCTTGGGCCAGGTTGGGCTTCGGGCAGCTTGTAATAACTTAATATAAATTTTGCGCTCTTTTTTTTACGCACTTACACTTCTGCTGGTGGTTAGTCTTTTAAAATTGTGCCGTGCCCAAGGTAGGCAGAGAAAAATAACTGATCTCCTTCCTTTCTAATTTCAAAAATTCTATAATAACAAATGATCATGGCCAAAATTTTAAATAATCATCGTTCCTCTTATAATTAAAATCCCTTTATATGCTGATAAATCTTTATTAATGAGTTTCTTGGCTTAATCAGGCTTTAAAGGGATAAATATTTTAGATATAAATTGAGAAGGGATTACAATAATTTTGTAAAAATTTTTGGATTAAGGCAGCCGCTTCCTTATAAGATTAAAATAGAAACCACACTTCTACTTTGAAAAATGAAATATGATAGGAAACTTGAAGGGTTCATCTATTCTATGCTAACTCCAGGCAAGAGGGGCAGAGTTTGGTTAAGCACTTAACTTATGGACATATGTTAGATTGTTAACCAATAATAACATTAAAAATTTTACATGGAAAGAAAAGAAGATTTGTGTACTTTGATTTAAATGAACTATGATGCTATGGTTGTGTTATGTTAAATCTACTTACAACATATATCTACATTTTATTTTATTCACTAAAAAGGTCTACCCATCTATACTTAAAAAAACTTTTACTAAATTGCACATGGGAGGATTTAGGACAAGAAAATAATTTGGGGGTCGGGAGGGGGTGGTGAAATAATTGATAATGTTTTTGGAAAAGGGTAAAATGATAATATTTTGAAATTTTTGAAAATATTATATTCCATTAATTTGATTTGGGGAAGGGGGGGGGGGATGTGTCGCTGCTTGCCTCCCAAGTCACTAATGATAAAGCTGTGTCAAGTGGAAATCAATATATTTGAAAAAATAGGGTTTAATAAACAACGATTTAAAACTTTTTGATCATTATACAGTTTTTCACGATTAGAATATGCTAAAATACATGGGCGTACGCAGGGGGGGGGGCAAGGGAAAAAAAATTTCAATGCAAAAACATTGAAAAATTAAAAAAAATTATGTTTTGCCCCCCTCTAAATGAACTTTTAATTGTTTTGCCCCCCCCCCCCTAATTCAAAACCTGGGTACGCCCATGCTAAAATATTTTGGATTATACAAGTAATGCAACCCTAGAACATACGAACATAATGTTTAACCAAACAAGAAATAGAATGTCCCAAATTTCAATGATTTATCTTTAGAAAAGACCTTATATATTAACAACTTTGAAAAATTTGAATTCACAGTATAAGTCCCTTAAAACCTGTGCCAGGGAAATCAATGATTAAGTTTTGAGGGTTTTAAACTGGATTTAATAGATTTTTGGAAGAAAATACTAATATTTACTTCATCAGATTACATTTTTTACATGAGTTATCCCTAAAATACTATTCATTTCTCATGACCAAATCATAAAATAAATGCTCAAATAATACATAACTCATATATTTTTTAAGGATAAAAAGAAAGAACCTAATTACGGAAAATAAAATCAAATACAATTATAGTCCACAATTAATTAAAAACATTCGACCTCGTCATTCCCTATATTAATAAGGGAGGGGAAGCAATTAGATTAAGAGTTGCTCTAAGCTGGTTTTTCTGCCATTTTTAATCTCAAGATCAAGATGACACATTATAGTTATCCAAAAATATCTTGCTATATCATTACAACTTATATTAATTATTATCGTTAGAGAAATAAAAGAGAATGTATTGGCTTAGAAAATATCAAATATTAATAATTACTAAAGTCAACACCATATTTAAGCGGAATCATATTTGCTGATCAGGGGTGGATGGCAATTAATTTTGCAGTAACTAAATGTTAATAGAAGGCACTTCACAATAATGTTCTAACTATTATTTGCCAATATAAAATAGAAAATTTTTTATTAGTAAAAAATAACTGAATTTAAGGAAATAAACTTCTCAATCAAAAAAATAAGTTTTTCTATTTATGGTTATGTAAGAAAGTTAGGGTTAGTTTGACTTTATAAATTAAACTATTATTGTACCTTTTAAATTTAAAATTTTAATATTATCAGGTGATTTTGGTAAAAAACTCGTAAGCGGAATATATCTATGCTTGTTTAATTAGATCTAAAACGTTGCATGGGCGTAGCCAAAGGGGGGGGGGGGGGTAGGGAGGGGCGGCTGCCCCCCTCTAAATCCAAAAATTTGTTGAAATTTATTAAAATGATGGCTAACATTTTAAAAAATTATCCATTTGCCCCCCCCCCCCTAAATCGTTATTGCACCCCTCCAACCCCAATGCTGGCTGCGCTTATGGAACGATGTTAAAAAAGATAAAAAAAAATTTAAAATGCAGACAAAAGACTGAAAGTGTAAAAAAATAAAAGCTCAATTATTTTTAGATTGTAATTTTAACTTTATTTAATCGATTTATATATAGACAAGCAACTCTATTATTTATTTTTAGATTGTATTTTAAACTTTATTTAATCGATTTATATATAGACAAGGAACTCTATTAAAAAATATACCTGGCAAAGTTTTAAATGGTTACGTTTTATAATACATAATAAGAAATATCGAACTCACACTTTTTCATATAAAAAGAAATCAATTAATAATTCAACACAATCTAAAATAGATATATATTCTACCCCCTTCACCCATTATATAATCTAAATTAATGTAATTATTAATTTTTTGATTGGATTTTATTACTTTAACATCAATGAGATTACATATAGAAGGACAAGGAACATGCCAAATCTATACTATTTATTGTTATACACGCAAAATTAGCTCCAGTTAAAGTTTTTTTTTGATTTTCTGAAGATTGTAGGCTCCAAAGTTTATTTAAGGGGAGGGGGGTGGGGTGGGGGGGGGCGGCAGAGACGAGATTAGGAATAATAAAAGTTCAATTTCATTATTAAATATTCTTTAATTATGAAAACACCTAATACAATTTGTATCTATTTAATCGTAGTCCTACCCTTACTGAGTCCGCTTTGAGAAAAAGCCTTTCTTCTATTAACACCAAAAATATTGGAATTTTAATTTGCACATAGTCATAAACCTGAATAAATTATAGTTTTAAATTAATTTCAGAAGATAAAGGAATCGCTATTTATTATGAATGCTTTTCTCTGGAAAAAAATTATGCTTTCAAACACAATTTTTTAAAAGATCAATTGCAGAATTTTATTACCACTCTTAGTAATATTTTTATCATATCTGTAAGGATCAGCTAAGCCATGATTTAAATCAGCGAGACAAAAAGCTTGGTTCTAATTTAGAAAGCGTAATAGTAAATTAACAGGAAACCTAAAAAAGATTATAGTGGGTGGAATGAGACAGCTGTCCCATCTCTCACCTCTCCCTGGCTAAACACTTATGTTATTAAAGCATTAACCATAATTGTTTTAAGAAAGATTCCGGCTTGGGTATTATGAAGAAAGGACCCACGACGGGTGGTAACCGTAATTTAAATAATAATAATAATAATAATAATAATAACTCTAATTTATATGCCATCTAGGGCAATCTTTAAATTAGTGACTAATTTGGCAAAATTTATCCCCATATTTTTTAGCACGTGACTGGAAAATAATAACACATAACAAGCATTTCAGTTTCACCTTTGCGCTCATATTGGAGCTCATCGGTATGCCATAGTTAATTTTCGAGTCACCACATACTAATCGAAATAGGTTTATTACTATAAAAAAAATAGCTTGCATATTTTTGTCACAAATTTTAACTATAAAAATTTGTCCCTAGTCCAGCACTCCCAACTTTCGAGTTGAAATTAATATTGATTTCATAGTAATAATGTCATCGAACTGGCAAATAACGACATATGTTTAATGTATTTCGCGAAGCCAATATTAGTAAAATTTTTTTGTTAAATTCTTATTATATGTAATTAGGGTTAGAAATGTGTGAAATTTCAATTTTGCAGGAGAATGATTATAAACTTCAAAAAAGGATATTTTCTCTGCCCTGGAGCGACTTTTCGAAATTGAAAAAAAAACATAAGAATTAAATTATTCAAGCTTATTATAAATATTCTAAATTTTTCATAATAGATCCTAATCTATTTTCTTTCAATCTGAGAACTTTAGTCATTGATATTCGTCACATATAAAACTGAAAATAAATATATTTTTTTTTGCGAGGGGGGTCTTGCTTAGGAGAGGAAATAATAGGGGACTACCTTCTTTTATAAGATTCAGAAAATCTTTTAAAATTCAAAAATGCTTGAGTTCAATCTTCAAAAAATCATCAGTCTATCTCTTACCAACTATCTTACTCCGTCCCGCACTTCAAATTTCTAGGGCCCATGGTTTGGGCAGATATTTACAGGGACCATTTTCCTGAGCATCTTTAGTTTATCATTAAATCGGGAACCGGTCAAAGGAGCTCATCAGAACTCATCAGAAAAGGAGCACACTGCTCAGGATGAATTTAACAAATTGTCTTAGCACAAAATATTTTATATTAACATGTCCTAGTGATATCATAACAAGTAAATATATGGGTTAGGGTAAGTATTAGGGCCAGGGTAAGGGTTTGGGTTATAATAACAAAATGTGCTCCTTTCCTGATGAGCTCTGATGTGCTCCTTTGACTCCCACTCCATTAAATCGATTCCACTATACATGAACTTCATAGTTTATTTTATACCCTACCTACATGAAAGCGAAGTGCTGCGTGGCAATGCATTAAACGTGTTTAAATTGACTTCATCCCTTATAAGTTAAATCTTCGTATTACCATAAGCGATTTTTATCTTTTATATCAGTCAGGCTCAACGCTTTTTTTAAAGAATTAGAGTCTGGTTCATATCTATCAATCTATTATTAGAATGCATACACAAGTTTCTATTTGTAAACATTTAGTTGATATTAAAATTTAGAAGGGACTTTTTAGGAAAAACGGAGAATTTTGGAGCCAGAAGCTGTGTAGATACTCAAAGTGGTGGTTTTTTGTTATTTTCTGTCCGTATAAGCTAAATCAGGGATTTATTTAAAGGTAAAATTAAAAAACTTATTTAAGTTCAACTAAAAAGTTTATAACAACTATTAAAGCTCACTTTTTAAGTCTGATCACGCGTTACAAAAATGGACTCTAATTTAACTGTGAATATCCTGTCAATTGGTGTTAACCAATATTCGATCAGAAAAATTGACACTTCATTAAGGAACTTAAGAAATTATTGATTACCTTAGTTACAGATAGATACACACAAGCTCAGTGATTGGAGCTTGTCTTTCCCCTATCGGAAAAAACGACACTATATTATCGAGAAATAATTTTTTAACTAAACTATACTTATTTAATATTTTATCTACTACTCATGATTAAAATATATGCCTGTGGGCGTCAATTCGATAATTGAGAAATAGACTACACATTGCACACCCACGTCCTCAGCACCACATCTTTTAACGAGAGTTTTTTTTTATTGGGACAGACTATATCTTATTCCTTCCCTTCCCATCATCACATATACTCAGTACTACATAATGCTCTCAGAATGCAATTTATCCCACCACCTCCGCCCTGGCTGCTGCTGTTTATTAATTTGATTTAACATACATAGAATAGAGAAAAGATTCTTATTCCTTGCACGAGGAGAGATTGATTTTATGTAATAGGAAAATCTCGTTATACAAGAGCGCCGCCGATCCATACTCTCACATCCCCCCACCCATCCCTTCTAAGATGCAATAAAAGTTAATGAAAAACCGCATTGTGTAGCAAATTGAGAAAATTGAGAAATGGTATTATTTCATTTGAGTCGCTTTTAAACCGAAATTCTAATGACGGAATAATGTTTGGAAAGTTCTGTTAGATTATTTCAATCATCATTACTGGTTGTAGAACTTAACTTAGCGAAGTGGTCTCCTACTCAACCATGACAATGTTGACAGATTCTAACATGACATTTAAATTTACCGATCATTCCCCAGGCAACACAGCTTCCATGATAGTCCCGACAAAACTTAATTCGGGCCATTCTGCCCCACAGATAACTATAACTATCGAGGTAAATAAAATTTGGCATTTTTCATTATATTTGATTTAATTTGATTTTTTTATTAATAAATTAATACCCTGCACTCTATTGAGCTTTTAATCTTATTCAATTAGTCTTTGGTCAACTTTTCTAAAATATTAAAAATGGGAAAACATTTTCAAGTTAATCACAAAGAATCTAATTTTTGATGATTCTTATTAAATGTCTAAATTTGATTTCAATTTGAAACTAAACACTATTCACAAAAAAACTTAGCAAAAATGATTGGTTTCCGATTGATTTAATCAAAAAGATTGAAATTTCATTAATAACAAAATATTGTTTAGTATAATAGAGCAGTTTATCACTATTAGAAACAAAATATTACTAATCGACCCGATCGCGGTATTTTACAATAACTTTATGGAATATAATTAGATTTATTGTACACATCAAATGACCTTCCTTAATATTAAAATTAATAAATTTTTAAAAGCTTTTTACAACGCGACACTAGTTACCTATTTTTTAATAAAATTAATCGATTAAAAAATTTTCAAGGACTCTTGCATGCTTAATCACCTGCTCACTTTATAAAATGCCCTATAAAATTTCCCTGGTTACTTTTTAGACTTCTCTATTTTATTGATAAAATTTGGTCGTACTTTGTATGATTAGAGCCAAAAATCAATTATGGAACTTATTTCAAACTTTATATGTTCAAACTTATAATAATTTCTAACTTTAATTCAAATCCTCGCCAAGCCTTAAACTTTTTACATTCTTTATAAGTTAGAATGGGCGAGTTAGTTCAAATAAAGGTAAACGAAATTTAACGTATATTAGTGGTTTTTATATTGTAAAACAATCAGAATCTTCTTTTTTTGCTAGCAAAGGATTTGTTAATAGTCAATTTATTTACCCCCTGATTCATATTTCCATAAAATTTTGCAATAGTTTTTTATAGGGAAAATGTAATAATTTATTTCATATTTTTTTTGATGATTTATAATATTCAATGGTGACCATGAATATAAATGAATGTTATTAAAAGATGAGCTAATTGAGCTAACTCATTTTAACGGACAATTTATTTACCAATCATCCGCTATACAATTACTCCTATAAAACGCCTAAATATCAAAATTTGTAAAAATTTAAATAACTAGCAGTTACCCATAAAAAATATTATTGTATTTTAATCTTATTTGTAAAAAGGATGCATTTGTCATTTAAACCAATGATGTTTGGTATTTTAACATCTTATATTTATAGGTTCTATGCGATAATTATTCTAAAGTCGCAATTATGTTAGGGCGGAACAAGTTAATCAGATTAAAAAGGGATAAATTAATTTACTTATAAAAAAGTTTATTAAATGTTACTAATTTGTCACAGGCTATTTCAAAGCATCATGGGCTTAGCCCAGGAATGGGGGACAGGGAGGGGCGGCTGCCCCCCTCTAAATCCAAAAAATTGTTGAAATTTATTATAATTATGGCTAAAATTTCAAAAATTGATCATTTTGCCCCCCTCTAATTCCAAGGCAGGCTACGCACATGGCTGTCAGGAATGTAAATGGTCAAACACTTTTAATAATAATGATTACTTTTGTAACGATGTTAGTTGGACGTTCAATTTCTCATCAGCTCTTTTATGGATTTACATAAAAGGGTGATAAATTTTATTCACGAATTTATTGAAACCTTTATAATATTTTGATCTTCAACATGAACGTAATTTAGGATTAGATTTAGGTAAAAGAGCAAAACTGAGAAGGCTTAAAAAACATAAAATCACATTAGTTTCCAATTTCGCTCTTATTAAATTAAATTAAATTTTATGAAAAATCGATTAAATTTTTATAACTTGTCAAACAAAGGTCCAACCCGTTGTTCCTTTTATTGCTCATAATTAAGACAAAATAATCTCCATTTAATTCCATTTCGAATCACTATTAAACATACACAGTGTGATTTATAATTTTGAACCGTTTATATATTTATAAGTATATTTAAAATCAATTAAAATATCGGTCAAATTTTTGGGACAAATATTTTTGGATTTTTAATAAAATCTGAGAAGAATTGAATTAACACATTAAACTGAGCATAAGTCATGATAGATTTGAATCTCATAATTTTATTCAATTTGGTGTTCTCACAAAAGTATGCTATTTCTGCGACCTCAATGAAAACCTTTGTTAATAATAAAGATTTTAGTAAAAATTAATTTATAAGTCTGCTGCCCAACCATTCCAAAATGAAATTAATTTTAAATTTCAAAAAAATTATATAACCCTTCTTTGACTCGATGTCAAACCTTTGCCCCTCTTAATAACGGGAAATCATTAGTAAATAAATTGGATTTAATAATTTTGCACTGCATTAGATTTGTATCCCGAATTCAGTAGAATTCCTTGATAGGAAAACTGTCAATGAGCTTTTTTGCAAATGCTCTATAACAACATAAATATCTAAGAATCAAATTTGTGGTCACGTGTCATTATGTATGGGCTATATAAAAAGATGAAGCTTTTTTTAACTTTAAACCCTTTAACTTCTACTAAAGAAATTCTGATTTAATTAAAAATATCGAAAAAATAAGTCACCCTTGATAATAAAACTAGGATTTAGCATTAATATTGTTTCTCAATCTTGCCAAAATTTAAAATCTTTAATGATTCATGCATGTTGAAAGGATCAATGCCTGAATTGTTGAGAGGACATATCAATATGACATTTGTGATACTCTGATTGAAAGACTTATATTGATTAGTTATTTTTAATTTATTGCCCCAATTGACACTTTCCCCTAATTTTGTCAGAAAATGATAAAGTACATGTATAAGCGTGACGTATTTGGTTTGTCAAAAATGTTTCAAATGTTTATTGGGGAGCCCTTAAATAGAATTATATATATTGATTATCTGTAAAGCCTGCAAAAATATTTATTTAAAAACTTTTTATCTCAGTAAGATAAAAATACGCCCTTCGGGCGTAACTGGGGGCTTCGCCCCCAGACCCCCTTGGGGGCTTCGCCCCCAAACCCCCTGCTGGGGGCTCCGCCCCCAGTCCCCCGTTGGGGGCTCTGCCCCCAAACCCCCGTTGGGGGCTACGCCCCCAAACCCCCATCTCCTGGGGGCTCCGCCCCCAGACCCCCGGAGAAGGGGGAGATGGGAAGGGGGGGGGGAAGGGAAGAGGGGACGACTCATCTATTCTACGTATAAATGTAGCTTATTTGCTATGCAATTTATGGGCGAGAAAGGTGAGAAGGGGCGAGAATGCCTATAGGGGGGTATTAAAGGCAAAAGAATTGGACTGACGGGCATAGGTAGGTATCAATGTTAGCCAAAAAAACGTAAAATTTTATTTTGATTTACAATTTGACGAAGCGGGAAAATATAAATGAGTAATGTCGGCTGGATAAAGTATATAAATATCATCTTTATTTTTTATTTTTTAATAAATGAAATTAGGTTAAACATTTTAGGTTAGGAGGGTGAAGGGGCTAAAATGTAACTCTTGGAGGAAGCTTTATTGAAAGTTTTTGTCATTTAGTGGGGGGGGGACTAGTTTTGCCTGGGTTTTGCTTGGTCGACCTTTTGTTCAAATAAGAAAACCCCCCTAAATGACGAAAAAAAAATTTTTGAATGAAAAAACTAAAAATTAAAAATTGTAGGTTTGGCCCCCCCCCCTGATTGAAATTTTAAACGTTTCGCCTCCCCCCCAAACCAAAACCTGGCTACGTCCATGTCCCTGTCTGATCAATTAAATTTCATTTTTGATAAACATGTTTTTACGATAAAATGTTTTTTAAAAGTGTACTGAATTATAGAGTTAGACGTCATTTAGTGGTAAAAAGTGGGAAAGTGAAGGGAAGTTGTGGCAGCACTAGCGATACGATCAGCCACGTTTTTCATAGCAAAGACCAATGGCGGATGGGGGTTTGGGGGCTGGCGCTCTAACATAAAAACTAGTTTTATTAGTTAATTTTTATAACACAAAAACTAAATGTTAATATGTTTGGGAATAAGTCATATTATTAATGGTATTAACAGAAACAATCATAAAAGTCAAAAAAACGAAAAAAAATTTTCGATTCACATTTTGGCCAAATGGTCATTTTTTTCATTGGTCACTACCAACAGATACTCTATAAGTCAATGTTAGCCAAAAAAACGAGGAAAAAAATTTTACTTCATACTTTGGCCAATGGTCATTTTTTTCCAATGGTCAGTAGCCAGCGGACGGCCAAAAAGTCATATTATCAATGGTAGTAACAGGAACAATCATAAGAGTCAAAAAAACGAGGAAAAAAATTTTACTTCATACTTTGGCCAATGGTCATTTTTTTCCAGTGGTCAGTAGCCAGAGGACGGCCAAAAAGGCAGATTATCAATGGTAGTAACATGAACAATCATAATAGGCGGAAAAAAGCGAAAAAATAAACTTGGATTCACATTTTGGCCAAATGGTCATTTTTTTCCATTGGTCAGCAGCCAGCGGACGGCCAAAAAGTCTTATTATCAATGGTAGTAACAGGAACAAACATAATAGTCAAAAAAAACCCCGGGATTCGAACCCAAAAACTGGTTAAATTAACAAAAATTAAAAGTAAACAAAAAAGACATTCGGTGCAAGACATCCACGTTTTTTTCATTGGTCAGCAGCCAACGGACGGCCAAAAAGAAATATTATCAATGGTAGTAACAGGAACAATCATAAGAGGCAAAAAAAACGCAAAAAAAAATTTCGTTTAACATTTTGGCCAAATGGTCATTTGTTTACAGTGGTCAGTAGCCAGCGGACGGCCAAAAAGTCATATTATCAATGGTAGTAGCAGTTACAATAATAATATTCAAAAAAAACCCCGAGATTCGAACCCAAAAACTGGTTAAATTAACAAAAATTAAAAGTGCATATCCACGTTCGGTTCGGTGCGTGACATCCACGATTCCATTGGTCAGCAGTTAACGGACGGCCAAAAAGTCTTATTATCAATGGTAGGAACAAGAACAATCATAAGAGTCAAAAAAAAACGCAAAAATAATTTCGCTTCACACTTTGGCCAAATGGTCATTTTTTTATTGGTCAGCACCCAACGGACGGCCAAAAAGTCTTATTATCAATGGTAGTAACAGGAACAATCATAATAGAAAAAAAAAATCCCGGGATTCGAACCCAAAAACTGGTTAAATTAAATTAACAAATAACAAAAATTAAAAGTGTGTGACATCCACGTTCGGTGCGTGACATCCACGTTTGGTGCGTGACATTCGGAAAATGGAAAGTGAGCCCATAAATTGCATAGCAATTAATATAAAAGTTCTACTTCGGCAGCACATTGCAAATCTAGCAATTAAGATAAATACAAAAAGCAAACGATAAGCTTTATATTTAATTAAAGAATTTAATCTATTAATTTTTTTTTTAATTTCGATTAAAAAGGAATTGTATTGTAATTGTGCTTTTAATATCGCTAAAATTTACGGCTCTCTAATAGATGAACTATACAATCGTATAATAATAGAGAAGATTTCTTTAATAGATCCAAAAAAGTTATAGCAAGCAATAGTAATATTTTAAAAAGATCCCAGTAATTAATTACCATAAAAAGAGTGATAAATTGCTAAACAATTAGTTCATGAAAATTCTAAATGTTTCACAGTTTTAGAGGAATATAGAATTTGAGGTTATTATGCTGTTGGTTGAGGTAGATCTTTTTGATTTGGCATATATGCTATTGCAGCAAGCTCTCTTATAACGGATGTGCGTGTCCTAATTACGCTGATAAGCTGCTCATCCATAAAATATTAGTATCTAACAGGAAATATTTTTTGTAATTTTTGGATTTAAAATTATAATTCCTTATTAAGTAATTTGATATAAAAGAGTTGGCATCATCATCCATTTTTAATTTCAATTTTATATGGGTAAAGTGTAATACAATTCATTCCATAACTTTTTAAATGGATTAATGAAACTCCGATATTTTATGAAGACAAAAAAAGAAATTTTTTTTAATTATCATGGCATCATCATCATAACAATTTATTATTTAACTTTGGCTTAAATAATTTGTAAATAAATTAAGGTTAAATGGATAAATTTGTCGTGACGTTTTAAAGTTACAATTTATTTGTATATTATGCCCGACTCCTGATAATTAAAAATTTAATTTTCCAAATTATGCTCCCAAAATGTTTTACACTTTTTCAAAAATGTGTGATTATTTTTTCGCGATTTTCAATGATATCGATTAAACGTCAATGCCTTTGCCAAATACATAGAAATCCAAAAAAAGGCAAATTATTAATTGCCCATAAAATGCAATTCTAGGGGGATTAAATGTCGGCGCAGACCCTCTAAATTGGTTCATGTACAAATTCGATCAAACAATTTGCCTTTAATTTTTTCGTAATTACAAAAATTGGCTAAATTAGCAATGTGGTTGTAATTACGTCTCATGAAAAGCAATAGAAACGGCACATTATCCATTTTATAGTTAGGTACTACTTTGTGTAAATTATATTTTCGCAAAAATAAAAGGAAAAAGCTCTTAAACGGCTTTTATACAGTTCGAAATAGTGTATAAATTATGTGTATATTTAGTCAATAAACGCCTTGCATTTATTTTGAGGTCGATTTAATGTTATAAAACTGATAAAAATTATAAAAAAAAATCATACCTGAATAATTTATAAGAAGAAGTTGTAAATTAATAAGCAAGCAGCCATTAATATAATATGTAATTTTAACAATTTCAGAAAATATTTAGAGCATTGTAAATTAGCGTTTGTCTTTGATTAAAAAAAGCATGTTTTAAAAATACATACAATTCGTCGAAATTTGGTAAAATTTGAATAAAGAATTATCAATAGTACTAGCACTTACAGTAAAATCTTTCAGCTTTTTTTAGATTAAAATGAATTGGCACGTAAAAATAAATGAACGATAATAAGACCAAAAACTCCTTATTTTACACTTTTTCAAGGTATGTTTCGATGGGGAGGGGGTGGGGGTTTTAACTTTTTATATTAAAACTTTCATATGATACATATCAATTTCGTATTCCTTTTAAAATCCAGAGGGGGGGGGCATTTGCCCCCTAGCTCTTGTCACACCTTAAAAAACCCTGGACTTATTTTAAAACGTACTCAGTGATGATGTCTAATATTATTGTCAATCTTTATAATTTTTGGCATTTTTAGTTAATTTAATGTTTTAGAGCTAATTCTATGGCAAAAGTAGATCAATAATAACAACACCAAAACATGCTTTTAATGAATGAACACATCACTAAACTACTTTAACACATTGCTGTTATGTGTAAAGGTTAATTATAATTATTAAAACTTGTCATTTAATATGTGATAAAAAATCGTTAATCCGTTACAATTTGATTAACTTGTATAACAAGATATGAATTTTAGGGTGTGAATCAGAGTTCAGATTTGCTAAAAAAAAATTCATCCCAAACCCGCTCTGATTTTATTATTTAGCGCTCGCCCGCGGCCGCCCGAACCCTTCTAAGTATCCGCCCGACCATGGCCGAATTATTAAAGCTGCCCGAACTGCCTAGCCCGAAATAATGTTTTTTAAAATTTATAGCAGTAATATCATCATATTAATAACAAATTTATTTCATTTTCCGATTTATTGGTTAAGAATCAGGATTACCAAACATCATACAATCGAATAAAAAAGTGACAAAATAATGCATGAAAACAAAATAACACATTATGTAAAAATATCATTGAGCCCGAATTGCCCGATCTCATTTTGGTTCTCGCCCGAGCCCGCCCGAAAATTTGTATTTACCACAGTTGTTCGGCCCGGCCCGACTCGTGGCCGGGTCGGGCTTTGGTCTCTGGTGTGAATATTGATATCATATGTTATATATCTTAGGTGGAAGCAGTGTGTTACCCTCTTATTTATTTTATACGGGATTCGCCTTTACCTCTTCCTTCAAATATATATAAGATTATCTATTAACAACAAACATAACTGTGGTTTATCTTTAAACTCATCTTTAACCAATTTAGACAGAGCTACACATTCTGTCTACAATCTAAGGGACTCTAATTATTTATCGATTTTTCATACATGTATTTTTTATAATTTATTCGGATAACTAACTCTACATCAAACATAATAATTGAAGTAATGATTATGGGTTACTAACATAACATATGAAATAATTAGTAAAACGGAAGAGGAATTGTGACTTTTTTTTGCCAAGTTAAAAAATGTTCATTAAAACTTCTGCGCAATTTTTTTTAAAATTATTAATCATACAAGGATTTTATTATATTTAAAATTTTTTCCTTTTAGAATTTAACGGACTCGGAGGAAGCTGCACAAATTTTAATACAAAAACTCTTGAGATCCGAAGAAGAATTTTGCCACGAAATACGACATGGCTTAGAACTATATGCAGACAGAACGCTAGAAAGGAATCTCTTGAGCGAATTTGAACATCGTTTGATATTCAATAAATTAGAAATGGTAAATCAATTTATATAATTTTTCATAGATGCCTTCAACATTCCAGATCCTTATGTATTTCGACCTTTATTAAATGCATAGACACGATTGGTAATGACATTAGGATGAGATTGACCGTGAACTTATTTATGACCACTTATTCTATAAGATTTGCAACATAGCTTATAAAAAGAAAGTAATGAAGGATAAATATTTACACTCACAAAATGTAAATTCAACCTACTCACAAAACTTATGTTGTTGGCGGAATACTGTTTTTATTTGAATTAGATAAATTATATATTTTTGAATAGAAAAGACGCAAAAGACAAGTTATAGAAATTAAAAAAAAATCATTAATGGTAAACGTAGATAGGGTAGCATAGTATTTTCAAGAAATATTTTGTTTTCGGGATTTTAATACGATCATAGAAATAGTGGGTGCCCTATCAACTCGCCGAAAACAATCTCGCCGAAACTCACCAAGGGACATTTTCTGATTGGTTGTTTAATGTTCCCCAGCTTAAAATCGTTCCCCATTCAACCAATCACAAATTTGGGGACCTTTTTTAGCTTGGGGACATTAAATTCGGCGAGATTGTTTTCGGCGAGTTGACGGGCCACCGAAATAGTGTTCTACTATTATTAAATGATAGTTTTATCTGTAATTATGATTTTTTCTAAAATAGTGAGACTTTAATAGTTTTTGCCAAACTTTACAACTATCTGACCTTATCTTGATTTTAAGAAACATTTACTTAATTAGCTTAAGCACTCAGACTATAACTTGCGAATTTAGTAACATGATGTCAAAATTTAAATTTATCAACATTAAGCTAATTTTGTACCAAACTTAGCTGCTTGATATCACGTCCGAAATATTGCTGATAACAAGAGATCACAAAGTATCTTTTACCGAGAGAAGAGGATCTGATTTTTACGTCGATTCCATTGGAAGCATTTACAGTCAGAAAGTATTTTAAAAATTTAATTATATTTTCAAATTTAATTTAGAAATAAAAGTTTTATTTTATTATAATTTTGTGTATAAATGTATATATGTTAAAAGCCAAGTTATTTATTTTTTTTGTTGATTTCTAAAACCAAATTATTATATTAACATAATGCATTTTGATCTACTTTTGGGTTTAAAATATCAAGTTAGTTATTTAATTAATAATCCTCATAATTTTAGTATAGAATAAGAAGAGTAAGTCAATTATATCGATGTGAATTTCGAATGAAATAAATGGATTTAATACTAATTCATTTAAGCCATAGCTTTGTTGTTAAATTTTAAACTATTTCAATCGTTGTAATATCATAACCAACATATATTTGAGAAAAAATTTATAAATTATTTATTAAAATATTAAAGATTGAGCCATTGTGCTACGCCTACACTACGCACATTAATAATTTGGAGGCCATAAACCAAATTATAGCCGATAAGACGAAAGATTTGAATTTCATTCGATTCATGCGAGATGTGGGGGAAAGTCACGCAAAAATGTTAACGCTCACAAATTTACTCTATTTGCCCAAAAAAGTTAGTCCCTTCAGAATTTACGATGACTTTTGAAATATAAATCAAAATTAAGGTCGATCATATTCTATTTATATTCCTTTTTCCTAAATTTATTAAATTCCACAATTAGCAACTTTCGATTGTTTTAAGATTCAGTGACGTGGGTAGAGGTACAGCCAAATAGTTTAAAAGCCCGCGAGTACAAAAGGGGCGGGGGGGGGGGGGGGTAAGAAGGCCGAGTTTTGACTCCCTAAGCCAACTTTTCACCCATGGCCTTCTCGCCCCCCACCTCTAGCTATTATTAATTTTATTATAAAATATTTATAGCAATAAATGTGTCTTCTATAATTTTCTAAGCACCTTGA